>OX451735.1:14670502-15075502 GCA_948472305.1 Vicia faba
TGCCCCCTGTGTGCTGTTATCCCTACCGGTTGTCCACTGCTAAAATCAGGCATCCAAGGCCTGATGGATAGCAAGGAAATTCTATTCAAGAAAACTGCTGTTCCGTCTGTTTCCATTGAAGAAATATCTGTTGTCACAATTTATAATCCTGGCAAAGCTCCCGTAAAGAAACCAGTCCAGATTATGTCTGTTGCACCCATCACTATTACTGTCCCGGGGCCTCTCCCGTATGAGTCTGATAAAGCGGTCCCATGGCATTATGGAGCCGACGTGTATGTGCTTGGGGTGAAGCAGGAGTTCAACACCAATACCAATATCAGTAATATCACTGGTCCCGCAAAGATTACCCGCAGTGGCAGGCTCTTCTCGCCTGACATTGCACCGCCAGTTATCCGAAAACCTCTCACCATCACACCCGCAAGTGTGCATGTTCTAATTCAAGTTCCTGTGTCTACTACTGCCGCCGAGTCCTCTGATACTCGGGGCAAAGAAGTTGCTACTGATTCGCCTGCCAGGACGGAGGCACCAAAAAAGAAGACTACTGTGGAAGCCTCCCAACAAGAAATGGAGGAAATTCTTAAGATTATCAAAAAGAGTGACTTTAACGTTGTTGAACAGTTGGGGCATACTCCCTCCAAAATCTCTATGTTATCATTGCTGCTATGCTCAGAGGCCCATGCAAAAGCCCTGATTTCGTTTCTGAAAACGGCCCATGTGCCGCAAGAGACCTCCGTGGATCAATTCACCGACTGTGTGGCTAATTTGACGGCTGACAATGGCTTAGGGTTCTCGGATGCTGACCTTACCGCCAAAGGGAAAAATCACAATGATGCCCTGCATGTTTCCATAGAATGCAGGGGCACTACTCTCGCACACGTGTTATTGGACACCGGCTCTTCCCTGAATGTCTTGCCTAAGAAAGCATTGGATCGCCTGGATTGTGAGGGCCTGGAGTTGAAACCCAGTAACATCATTGTTAGAGCCTTCGACGGTTCTAAGAGGATGGTGCACGGTGAAGTAGACATCCCCATTCGTGTGGGTTCCCAAGTTTTCAACTCAACATTCTATGTAATGGATATTCGTCCATCTTACTCCTGCTTGTTGGGGCGACCCTGGATTCACAAAGCTGGGGTAGTAACATCCACTCTACACCAAAAGCTCAAATACCCTGTCAAAGGGAAGATTGTTACTGTGCAGGGTGAGGAGGAATACATGGTGAGTCACTTGAATTCATTCCGGTATATCGAGATGGACGGGGAGTTTATTGAAACCCCCTTTCAGCATTTTGAGGAGGTACCCCTAGTGTTGGCATCGGCTGAGGCAGTGGTTGAAGAAGATTTTCCGTTGAAGATGGCATCTTTGAAAGATGCCCGGGCTGTAATCGAGAAAGGCAATTGTGCAAACTGGGGTCAGCTTCCTGACTTCACTCAAAAGAATGACAAGTTTGGGCTGGGCTTTACTGCAGAGGCTCAGAGGGCTGTGCGCAAGGAAAAGATCAGAAAGGCTCCGGTGTTTATCTCCAAGGGTGAATGCTATTGAGGAGGATGTAGAAGAAGCAGAGTTTGACAGTTGGATCTACCCGACTGCCGGCAACGGACCGAGCAACTGGACGGCAAAGGATTTTACACCTATCACATTTGTCACGCAGTAATTAATTTCTTTTGATTTCCAATTTGTAACAAACAATATGTTAAAACTTTGTTGGCTGGGTGTCCTACCCGGGGCATCGTAGCTCCATTTGTGAGGGCTTTTTGTATGACATTTCCATATATCATCAATCAAAACATTGGACGTTTGTTGCATTTCAAATCTTGTGCTCTTTTTCTTTCTGTGTTATATATATTGCAAAACAGCTATATTTACACACACTCACTTATACAGGTTTCAATCCACTCTGGATCTCACTGGTAACAGCTCTGCTACCGCCAGTTATGACTTCGAGAATCTGATCAACTTGGCCGAAGACGAAGGTGAAGATGATTGCGAAGTGCCTGGTGAACTCGCAAGACTGCTACTCCAGGAAGAGAGGGCTATTCAACCACATGAAGAGCCGGTAGAGACGATTAATCTGGGTACTGAGACAGATAGGAAAGAGGTCAAGATTGGGGCTAATCTAGAGCTCATCGTGAAGCAACGATTGATCCAGATGCTACAGGATTACATGGAGATATTCGCTTGGTCCTATGAAGACATGCCTGGTTTGGATGCCGACATTGTAGTTCATCGCCTACCAACCAAGGAAGATTTCCCTCCGGTAAAGCAAAAGGTCCGACGTATGCGCCCAGAGATGTCTGAAAAGATCAAGGCCGAAGTTATGAAGCAATTCGATGCCGGTTTTCTTGCAGTGACTTCTTACCCTCAGTGGGTTGCCAATGTGGTGCCAGTACCAAAGAAAGATGGTAAAGTCAGAATGTGTGTAGACTATAGGGATTTGAACAGGGCCAGCCCCAAGGATGACTTCCCCTTACCTCACATCGACATTCTTGTCGACAATACTGCTCAACATAAGGTGTTCTCCTTCATGGATGGTTTTTCAGGGTATAATCAGATCAAGATGGCTCCGGAAGATATGGAGAAGACTACCTTTGTGACTCAGTGGGGCACCTTCTGTTACAAGGTCATGCCGTTCGGATTGAAAAATGCTGGGGCAACCTATCAACGTGCCATGGTTGCTTTATTTAATGATATGATCCATCATGAGATTGAGGTATACGTTGATGACATGATTGCAAGGTCTCAAACTGAGGAGGAGCACCTCGACCATCTGAGGAAGTTGTTTGACCGACTCAAGTTATACAAGCTGAGGTTGAATCCCAACAAATGCACCTTTGGGGTGAGGTCCGGAAAATTGCTAGGTTTCATTGTAAGTGATAAAGGTATCCAGGTGGACCCTGCCAAGGTTAAAGCCAATCAAGAGATGCCGACTCCAAAGACAGAAAGAAGTCAGAGGCTTCCTGGGACGACTGAATTACATTGCCCGATTCATCTCACATCTGACTGCTACTTGTGAGCCAATCTTCAAATTACTGAAGAAAGATCAAGTAGTACGCTGGAACGATGAATGTCAGGCCTCCTTTGAAAAGATAAAGGAATATCTCCAAGAGCCACCCATTCTTATGCCACCGGTGGAAGGAAGACCTCTGATATTATACTTGACAGTACTTGATAATTCAATGGGGTGTGTGCTGGGGCAGCATGACGAGTCTGGCCGAAAAGAGCATGCTATTTATTACTTGAGCAAAAAGTTTACCGACTGTGAGTCTCGTTACTCACTGCTTGAGAAAACTTGTTGCGCTCTTGTATGGGCTGCTCGCCGGCTGAGACAGTATATGCTGACTCACACTACCTTGTTGATTTCAAAGATGGATCCCATCAAGTACATATTTGAAAAGCCTGCTCTGTTTGGGAGAATAGCGAGATGGCAAATGATCTTGACAGAGTATGATATCCAGTATACAACTTAGAAAGCTATTAAGGGAAGTGTACTGGCAGATCATTTGGCACACCAACCTGTGGACGATTACCAATCATTGAACTTTGATTTTCCAAACGAAGACATCATGGTGGTAACTGACTGTGAAGTACCTGGACCGGATGAAGGACCTGAGGAAGGATCCCGATGGTCTATGCATTTTGATGGAGCCTCCAATGCTTTGGGTAACGGCGTCGGCGCTGTAATCATATCTCCCAAAGGAACTCATACTCCGCTCACCGCCCGATTATGTTTCAGCTGCACCAACAACATGGCAGAATATGAGGCATGTATCATGGGTCTGCAAGCTGCAATCGACTTAAGGATCAAATTTCTGAGTGTCTTCGGAGATTCTGCTCTCGTGATCAATCAGATCAAAGGCGAGTGGGATACGAAACACCCAAATCTTATTCCTTACAAGGAGTATGTGTCAACCTTGTTTCCCCACTTTGAGGAAATAACTTTTGAGCACTTCCCAAGAGAGGAGAATCAGCTAGTGGACGCACTAGCTACGATGTCTTCAATGTTCAAAGTTAAATGGGACAATGAGGCTCCCCAGATCATTATCTGGAAGTTGGAGGAACCGGCATACTGCTGCGATCTCGAGGCCGAGAAGGTGACTGAAAAACCTTGGTATCATGAGGTGAAGAGGTACTTGGAAGCTCAGGAATACCCTGAAGGTGCATCTGTCAATGACAAGAAGTTCATGAGGAGGTTTGCGGCAAAATTCTTCCTCAGCAACGGCATTCTCTACAAACGGAATCATGATTCGACTCTACTACGTTGTGTGGATAAGGCTGAAGCAGAGAAAATCATGATAGAACTGCATGAAGGTACATTCGGAACGCATTCCAGTGGGCACACCATGGCTAAGAAAATCCTTCGGGCAGGATATTTCTGGTCCACAATGGAAGCCGATTGTTACCAACACTCTCGAACTTGTCATAAATGCCAAATCTATGCTGACAAGGTGCATATCCCTCCGGTTCCTTTGAACGTCCTGACGGCACCTTGGCCTTTTGCAATGTGGGGCATCGATATGATCGGTGAGATCCGACCGACGGCATCCAATGGACATCGTTTCATCTTGGTGGCGATCGATTACTTCACGAAGTGGGTTGAGGCAGCTTCCTACGCCACAGTAACCAAGAGCGTCGTGGCACGTTTCATCCGGCATAATCTGATCTGTCGGTACGGTGTCCCGGAAAGAATCATTACGGACAATGGTACCAATCTCAATAACAAAATGATCACTGAACTCTGCGAACAATTCAAGATACAGCACCATAACTCTTCTCCTTACCGGCCGAAGATGAATGGGGCTGTAGAGGCAGCTAATAAGAATATCAAGAAAATTGTGCAGAAGATGACAGTGACCTATAAAGATTGGCACGAGATGTTACCGTTCGCTCTTCATGGGTACCGTACCTCAGTAAGGACGTCAACCGGGGCAACTCCTTTCTCCTTGGTCTATGGCATGGAGGCAGTCTTGCCAATTGAAGTCCAGATACCCTCTCTCCGAATAATGAAGGATGCAGGCTTGAGTGAAGATGACTGGATCCAGACTCGACTTGATCAACTAAATCTGATTGACGAAAAGAGACTCACTGCCATTTGTCATGGTCAGACGTATCAAAAACGGATGATCAGGGCATTTAACAAGAAAGTCAGACCACAAGAGTATCAAGTTGGGGACCTGGTAATCAAGCGCATCATCCTTCCTCAAAGTGATCCCCGGGGCAAATGGACCCCTACATACGAAGGGCCATTTGTGGTTAAACATGTGTTCTCAGGAGGAGCCATGATCCTAACCACCATGGATGGTGACGATCTTCCTCACCCCGCCAATGCAGACATAGTGAAAAAATACTACGCATAAATAAAAGACCCGCTAGGTTGACATACCTAGGCAAAAATAAGGGCTTCCCGGCGAACCAAAAGGGTTCGGGCAAAAATAAGGGATGAAATGAAAAAATCTGTACACCCGGCAAGTCGAAAACCTGAAAAGGCGGCTTGGGCAAAAATGGGTATCCCGGTGGACTGAAAACCCGAAAGGGCGGTCCAGGCAAAAGTTAGGGATAAAGCGTAACACTATGTCTCATTGGATCACTTTTCATTCGGAATTCGGCATCAACTATCTGGCTCAGATCTCGGCATCGATCAATCAGCTTCATCTTCAATCAAGCAGCAAAGTGTTGAGAGGCTTGAAGACATAGAGGCGATAGCAGAGTTGGAACCCAGTGGGATTGTTCACATAGCTGTTTTGTTTCCTTTTCAAAATTGTAAAATCTATGTTATTCGGCGGCATTCTCTTACTAGGATGTCAGCCTCTTGTACAAAAACGCCTATTCACAGGCAAAATTCAAATCAATACAAATTCATTTGTCCATACAAATTGCCATTGTTTTTTTTCTTTTTCTGTTTTGTCTTGCGAAGAACGTCCAATGTTCATTTTTTATATATGCATTTGACATTAAATTGCTGATTCATAAATATTTGCATATGAAACAAAAGATTAATTACAGGTGACATCAGAAATAGGGGCAATGTGAAGTTGTCTAATGCAGTATGGTTGCTTTGTCCGCAAAGGTACCAAAATAGGTTCGACTGAAGATTGTGACCAAATCATCTCAACTCCCCGCTGAGTAAAACAAGATTCAGCAGTACTTTCCCCAAGCAGAGTTGACTCCCCGTCAATCCTGAAAAGGCACAACATTCCCCGGCAGGTCTTAAAGCTCATCCCCAGTAGATTCTGGAAGCTTGTTCCCTGTAGGGTACGGACGTCTCTCCCGAGTTTTATTCAGAGTTATTTCCTCACAAGGACTTATAACTGGGTTATCCTCAGCTAATTGCCACAGAAGATCGCCCTCGGCGAAGTTCTTTCATTCCCCAACAAGAGTCTATCCTCGGTTATCCCCAGCGGAGTTTATCATCATTATCCCCAGCGGAGTCCATCATTGAAGTCCTCAGCAGGCCTCTCAGCAAAACTTCGGCAAAATATCTCTTCCACAGAGCAATTCCCCAGCCGGTCGTCAAGGATTTATTTTCCTAAGACGAAAATACATTTATAAACATTTCACATTTTCATACATCTTACTTACATACATGATAAAGTGCATACAACACTATCTCATGTTGAACATCATGACATCATGCATATCATACATCATGACATTGCATACAACTTATGTTTTTGCCTTTTCAGGGAAAAAGACAATCCCAAAGACAACTACCTTCAACTGTCACAATTCCAGATTCGATACCTGTATCTAGCCAGGGCACATCTGAGAGTGATCAGTTCCCAGATTCGATTCCTGTATCTAGCCAGGGCACGTCTGAAGAGTTCGAAGATTCGATTCCTGTATCCGGCCAGGGCATATCTAACAACTATCACAATTCCGGATTCGACTCCTGTATCCAGCCAGGGCATATCTGTGACCACATTTCCAGACTCGACTCCTGTATCCAGCCAGGGCATATCTGTTGACCACATTTCCGGACTCGATTCCTGTATCCATCCAGGGCATATCTGTTGACGACTATTTCCGGATTCGATTCCTGTATCCAGCCAGGGCACATCTGTGAGCAACCAATTGTAGATTCGACACTTGTATCTAGCCAGGGCATATCTGCATGAGGAGATTGAAGATCAAACACCTGTAACAAGCCAGGAAAACATCTGTCTTTCTCAAATACACAAGTTCTCGCTAAGGAATCTCTTGTGCGATCAACACTTCCAAATGGCATCTATAAGCCCATTCCCGACAAGGTTCTGTCGCATCTCCAGATGGCATCTATAAGCCCATCTCCCTATCCACCATCTCTCCAAATGGCATCTATAAGCCCATTCCCGACATCACATTTGCTTATACTTCAACATGCGAGTGCAAATTTCCGGGCACTCTAGTGTCCAATCTCCTTTTACCCTCGAGTCACGAAAGGCAAACTTGCCAATCTAACTCTTCAGGTCCAAGAAGATTGAACAGGGGCAACTTTTGTACCCCAAAATTTGCCCTCCCATTTCCTCAACATTTTCTCATCACAAAAACCTTGAAGATCAAGATCCAGTTAGGGTTTCCTCTGCTCAAGACTTCTCCTTGCACTGTGGACTCAAATTAGGGTTTGAGTTTGAACAAAGATGTTTTGACCTAAAATGCCTAAGATGACTTTCATGCTTCATATTAGACTCCCAAGTTTACCCATACCAAGTTTCAAGTCTTGATTCCAAGTTTTGCCCAGTCAATTGGACAAATGACCTAGAAATCAGCTGTATTGGGGAAAAAGTCAACTGTGGCCAATTGACAGTCAAATCTCATGAAAATTGACCCACATCAATATTATGAACTCATATGGACCATTTGATCAAGTTTGGATCACAATTCCACAAGAAACTTGATCAGATCACCAAAAGGGCAAAATGGTCATTTTTAGGGTTTTGACTGCACAAAGGCAATTTTTGACTGTTTGACCTAGCCAATGGAAAACCAAGCTCACATATGGACTCAAGGCCCCCATGAAATGGTCTTGACACATTCATCAAGCTCAAAATATCCCAAGTACACAAGATTGACAGTTGAATTTCCCAGTCAATTGATCAATTTTGACTATATACTGAAAAGTCAAACTTTGACTTTTTGGTCAAAATCAAGAGTCAAGATTCATTTTTCATCAAAACATGCCAAATCATGAAACTTGTTCACCAAGAAACCAAGAAATGCAAATTAGGGTTTAGAATGGAATTTTTTATAACTTAGAATTTTTCTAAGTTATGGAAAACCCTAATTTCTTTCCCAACTTTGCCCCACTCTTTCACCATGATTCATTTGGATTCAAACAAAAGTCAAAACATGAAAGTTGTAGCTTGTTGCATAATCTACAACTTTGATTCACAAAGTTTTCTCATTTGAAGCTTGTATCTCAAGTTACAAATTTCTGAATAAGGGCACTAAACCATTCTTAACTTAGTGAATTTTTGACCTATTTTGACAAGTTTTTCTACCCCACTTCAAGGCCATTTTCCATACACTTCCACTTGGAATTTCAAATTGCACTTCAAAGATGGATTGTATTATACATTCCAAGCTTTCCAAAATGTCCAAGAACTCATCAAACAACCTCATGGTTAGGGAGAATCGAATTTCACAATATAGCAAAAACTCACTTTTGAATTGGCCATTTTTCATGTTCATAAGTTATGCAAACTTCTCAAAACCAGCATGCCCTTGATTACAGGTCCTTAAACCAAGTTACACTCAATAATTAAATGCCAATCCATTGTGTTTTAGCTTTGTTTTGTTCATATAGTCATTACACAAGGAATTAAGCCTTAATTGGAAAAAGTGGTTTATCCATTTTTGAAAAGAAGAACTTTATGTCAAATTTACAAATCAAATGGTACAATACATATCTTTGGACACAAGATTCATGGACATAACACTCTGATCAAGACAAAAAGATGCAGCATAGTGTGAGGGCCTGTACAGGCTAGAAGGATCAAGTGGCTTTTGTTTGCTTCAAGTTCAAGAAATATGGCATAACTTGTACCAACTCAAAAACCAGCTTAAAAACACTGAGACAAAGTTATCAAACACATTACACACATCATAACCAAGCTATTGCACGAGCCATTTGCCTCCAAAACATCATCAAACCAAAAAACACCATAAAACTACAAAAACAGAGTTGCCTCTGCAGTTTGAGTGCCAACTTCTATTTCTCTCAAGCATTCTTCCCAAAACCAGTTCACACACCTTCCATACCATCTATGCAAGCTAACCAAGAGCAAAAGCACGACCTGTAATCACTCTAACCACTTCCACCATTTTCACATTTCTGACTTGCAGGTGAAGTTCTCTAGCTTGATTCAGAAGCTTTCAAGACAAAGTAAACATTGGAATAGCATCCCTGGACCTCAAGGAAGCTTCTCCAATCATCACCTTGCACTGAAAGTTCCTACATCTCCAGATAGAACTTCAACTGAACAGGTAAGTTTTTGAATTCGTATCTCTCTTATTAGGCATCATTAGCTTTAAGTTTGTGAAGAAACAAGGTTCTACTCATGCCACTGAACATGTACATGTTTTTACTTTTCATTTCTTTTGCTTGAGTTGTGAGAATTTGGAGTTTAAAAATGGCAGAAAAACTAGGTTAGGATTTGGGGGAGGAGAAATTCTCCCTCATCTTAGAGAGTTAGATCAAGTTATGCATATGGTTAGAATCGTCTCTTCAGGCTGAACATTTTTTATGTTATGAGTTTTTGTTAAAAAGCCAAGAATCAGGACATAGCAATGGAGGAAAGTGGCGCGCGTTTTGTTCAAACAGAGGGCTGGAGGTTGAAGACAGTGGTCTTTTGGGCTGGGCCTGTGTATTTTTCTTATTCACACCATGCTAATTGCTTTTACACCCCAAGGCCCATTTGCTTATTTCTTTGACTTTTTGACTTTTTCTTTTTTGTTTGACTTTGTTTATTTTTTATCATGACATTAAAAATATAAAAATATTTTTTCTCACCATTTTTGATTTTATTAGGCTTTTATTTAATTTTTCTTTAGTTATACACAAATAGATAAATATACATATTTTATTTAAAATACTAAAACAAATAGTGCCAATACAGTTCTATACATTTTTATTTTTGTTTTACTTTCTGAAAATATTTTTATAGAAAAAATACTTTTTTTATTAAATAATAAATATTATTATTCTTATATATACTACATATTTAGAACTTAATACCTATATATATATATTTATTAATATATTTAGGTTAGAATATAAAAATATTTGTATTTTTCATTTTATTAATATTTGATATAAAAAAATACTTTTTTATAATATACTTCATTTTATTTTTATTTTTGTACATAATAAATAACTACTTGTATTAAATTAAATAATAGTATATTTTATTTAATAGAATTAGGTTTTTGCCCTAAATATGAAAAAAACTCCAAAACTAATATCTTTTTATTATCTTTTATTTTTACATAAATAATACTTTTTTTTCATACATATACAAAATATTTTTGCACCTTGCATATTTTATTCCATTTTTATTTAATTATTGTACATTAATTAAATTGTATAAATTCAATATTGATGTGATAGTTTTAGGTTTAAATCACTTGTCCATACCCCCATTTGAACATTTGTACCCCCCTTCCCATATTTGGTTTTGTAATAGCTAGTAAATTTATTTTCGCACTTTATTGCTTTCTAATTATACCATGTTAGAATTAGGGTTTGTATGCTAAAAACGACAAAATAGTTATGACCTAATTACAAGACAAACAAGCATGAAAATGGACACACAAATCACACTTGCACCCCCTAGGGTACTCCACTTGTTGCCTTTCAAATTGGGCCATATTGCATGTTAAGTCTCTTTGGGCAAAACAAACAAACCAAATGATCATAGTCCCTCGATAACATCTTCAAAATACTTCTAAAACAAATGATCAAGTCCCTTAAAGAAAATGCCCAAAGATACTTGGCACCATTGCAATTATGGTCTAAACGATGACCCGTGCCCGTCCCTTTCACATCCTAACATGAGATTTTCCACCAAATACAATGGTGGAACAAACTTATTAAAAGGGTTAAAACATAGCAATGATCTTTTGAGAAATTTAGGAGTAGATAACCTCTTAGTTACTTGAATCAATCTTGCAAACTAAAACACTTGCCTATTTCAAAACCACACATCACTACACTTTCAAAACAACTTTCAAAAACAAATGAAAACCTTTTTCAAAAGACATACACCTTTGTATACATCCCCACATGGATCATTACAAAGGTTGCCACCACATTGGCTTCTTTTCAAAACATTTTCAAACCCACACACACAAGAACCATTTAAAACAATTGAAAACAAAAGGCAAGTGATCTAAGCAAGTAACTAAGAGCCCATGGATAACCATGGATAGAAAGGGTGCTAATACCTTCCCTTTCTATAATCTACTCCCCGAACCCAAGAAAACATCTCAAAGGATTTTTGCTGTGCTTTTTAACCTTTCCTTAGGATAAAATAAAAAGTCGGTGGCGACTCTTGCTCAACCAAAACATTTGCGAAAACAAACGAAAAACCTCAAGTCAGTTCTCCCACCGTATCACACCGTCCGTACCCCTTTTTGGCCAAAACGATTCATTTTTTTTTATAAAACGAACATTTTAATAAAATAGATATTTCAAAAGGTTCCTATAGAGTACTATAGATACATTGGGTGCTAATACCTTCCCATTGTATAACCAACCCCCGAACCATAGATCTCTTTTAAAAAACGCCTTGTATTTTTATTACTTTTAAAAAGTATTATTTACATCGCATATTTAGGGTTTTATTTCGCTCTTTCCCCTTTTCCCTTGGAAACAATAAAGCGCGGTGGCGACTCTTGCTTTTGTGAGACGAATTAATCAATAATTCGATCTCCGATTTATCCCACTACATTTTTTTATCGCTACAGAATTGGCGACTCTGCTGGGGAAAGATTGACCTCTTGCTGGTCCATCCCTAAGTGGGTTAAGCCTAATTTGTCTTATCTGTTTATTATTATTTGATTTGTTTGATTATGTGTTTAAATTGGGGTGTTTGGGTTTTTTGCAAAGGACGAATCCTATACCCGGATTAAGTAACACTTAAGGAATAGGACGGGCGGTATAGTCAGGTTAACTTTGAGGGAGTAATCCCGAAGAAGGAGGCATGAGATCCCCCACTCAATGGAAGGCCCTCTTGAACTTAATATTTGTTTACCGAGTAATCGGGAAGACATTATTATTTTCGACCTAGGAGCCCGAGAAGTTGAGGACCGTAGAACCCTTACCTATCTTGGCCTTTTTTAGGTGTAGCGCGGAGACTATAACGGAGTAATTCGGAAGTAGTTGTTACGCGATGCTACGCTCGGACGAGTTTCTCTTGAGAATATTGCTAATTATTGAGTAATCAAGACGTTGGTAATATCCGAAGGAGGAATGTAGACTCTGGGAACTCTTAGAACCTTGTCTTACAGGTGTGATTGACCCATTAGTACATACCTTTAGGTGGGCTTTACCCTTAACTCCATGCTGAACGTTAAACCTTTGAACCCCATGTTTGTGAACTTGTGTGTGACTGTTGCATTATCATTCATTCATGCATTCATCAACATTTTTGTAAAAAAAAAAACTTGTTTTTCAAGGAACTTCGGAATGATTTTTCCAGACATCTCAGGTTATTATGGAATTTGGAAGGAGAAACACTCGAAGCTTTAGTTTTAAGGAGCCCGAGATTGAGGAGCTGAAGAGTTTGATTCCGAAGATTGAGAACCCAACGGATTTTCAGAAGAAGTATGGGTCCATTGTACCTCTCATGAAGCGCAAGATGAAGGAAGGCATTCTCAACACGCTGGTTCAATTCTATGATCCCTTATACCGATGTTTCACCTTTTCGGATTACTAGTTGATGCCCACCTTAGAAGAGTACTCCTACATACTTGGTTTGCCGATCACCGACTGTGTTCCTTTTTCTGGCTTAGAAGAGGAGCCCAAATCTCACGAGATAGCGACCATCACCCACTTGAAGAAGTCAGAGATAGAGGAGAACATGACTACAAAAGGGGGAATCTGAGGCTTATCTGCGCAGTTTTTGTTGAGGAAATCTCGTCATTTTGCGGAGATAAGAGATGCTGTTGCCTTCGAAGACGTCTTTTCTTTACTCGCTTATGGTCTATTCTTGTTCCCTAACGTTGATAAATTTGTGGATATCAACGCCATCCGAATTTTCTTGATTGGAAATCCGGTCCCTACGCTGCTCGGAGATACCTACTACTCCATCCATCTTCGAAACTCTTATCAAGGAGGGATGATTATTTGTTGTGTACCGTTGCTGTATCAGTGGTATGTCTCGCATCTACCTGGGTCTGATGTTTTCTAGGATCTCGAGAAGGAGCCGCGTTGGGCGCCAAAGATTATGGCTCTCACTCATTTCGACATTGATTGGTATAATCGAGTTTACTACGACGTGAAGATCATCGATAGTTGTGGTGCTTTTCCTAACGTGCCTCTTCTCGGTACGAGAGGTGGAATTAACTATAACCATGTTCTCGCGCGCCATCAGTTTGGATATCCGATGAGGGACAAGCCAAACAACATCCATGTGAGTGGTTTCTTTCTACAGGAAGGACAAGATCATCAGGTAGCTAAGAGGGAGATCGAAGGAGCTTGGCGCCACATCCATAGGAAAGGGAGAGATATGTTAGGACATAGAGGTGCCGTTTCTTTGGAGCCTTACCTACAATGGGTCCGTGCTAGGGCTTGTGCTCTCAAGATGCCCTATAAACTTGAGAAACCTTTATTCCCTACCGTTGCACCATCATCTGTTGTTATCCCTATCGCGAATATAGGAGAATACCAAGGAAATCTGGCTAGGATGAAGTCCGAGAGGGATTCTTGGAAAGAAAAGTACCATATGTCTGAATATGAGAATCGAGTCCTGACTCGACAGCTAAAGGAAAAGGAGGAGTTACTCTTTATTCAAGAAGGCTGGTTTATTGATCACGATGAGAAACTTCGTCAAAAGGACGCTTTACTGAAGAAGTATGCTAGTGAAAGGAAGAGAAAAAAGGAAGGTTCGGTAAGCGTGGCTCTCGTTCCTAACCCACAGAAGGAAATCATTGATCGACTGGTAGCTGAGAAGAAAGAGATGGAAGACTTTTATGAAGAGAAGATCAAGAAACTCCGGTTACAGTTGGTGTTTGGTCCCTCATCTGATGATTCTGAGTGATCTTTAGCTTTTAGTTTTATTTTATTGATGTCATTTTGTAAAACTATGTAAAAGGGCTTCATGCTCCGAAGTTGTAATTTATTGCTTTATTACGGGCTTCATGCTCCAAAGTTGTAATTTATTGCTTTATTTTGGACTTCATGTTTTAAAGTTGTAATTTATCGCTTTATTATGGATTTCATGTTTCGAAGATGTAATTTACTGCTTTTATTATTGGGTTGTCATCCCAAAGTTGTAATTTATTGTTTTGTTATTCCAAGTTGTAAGTTGTAATTTACTGTTTTTGATTAATGGATTGAGTTTTTTGTTGTTCCAAATTCCTTTACCATTGATGTATGCAAAATTATCGAAGTTCTTTGAAAAAACTATTAAAATGAATCATCATTTGCATCGCACATCATGCATCATTCCACATTCCGCTTCACATGTTTTCTAGAGTCTTATCCTTGTTTCTTTTTCCACTCCAAAGGTTGTCAAGCTGTCTCACCGATACGACACTCGAGCCAATCGTCAGAGGAAAATGGAAGATTTGGAACAGGAAAACCATGAGCTTCGTGGGGAGGTTGCTACCCTTCGTATCGAGATGGAAAAGTTAACTGCGTTAGTGGAAAGTTTGGTGGCTGTTCAGAATCAGCCATCGACTACAGCTACCGAGATTCAGACTTCAAATCCAGTGGTTTCTGAGATTGTCACCGTTCCTACCTCCGTGACTCAAATCAACTCTCCACTTCAACATCAGATGCCGAAAGGTTTTCCGTGGGGAATGCCTTACAACTTTGTGCCAGAGGGGTATCAGCCTGCCGTACAGCCTTTGTTTCAACCTGCTTTGTCTCTTCCTCAACCAGAGACAACTGCCATACCGCCAGTAATTCCGTCTGTGACACCTTTTCCGCAACCGATTATGACAACTGTCACTCCTGTGGTTCACTCTGTGTCGTACTTGAATGAACCTACTTATCCTGCCGAGCCTGCTGAAAGTTTGGGTCTTTTTGATAGAATGGAAGAGTTTCAGGATCAGTTCCAAGAAATGCAGAAGGAGCTTAGAGCGTTAAAGGGGAAGGATTTGTTTGGGAAAAACACGCACGACCTTTGTTTAGTTCCGAATGTCAAGATTCCAGCAAAATTCAAAGTACCAGACTTTGAAAGATATAAGGGTGATTCGTGTCCTAGAAGTCATTTGACGATGTACGTGAGAAAGATGTCTACGTATTCCGATGATCATGACTTGTTGATTCATTATTTTCAAGATAGTTTGACGGGTGCTGCTCTAAAGTGGTATATGGGTTTAGACAGTATTCGGATCTGCAACTTCAATGATCTTAGCGAAGCCTTTGTTCACCAGTATAAGTATAACGTTGACATGGCGCCGGACAGGGATCAACTCCGGGCGATGTCGCAAAGAGACCGAGAATCTTTTAAGGAGTACGCCCAGAGGTGGCGTGAAATTGCTGCTCAAATCTATCCACCTCTTGAGGAGAAAGAGATGACAAAGATATTTTTGAAGACTTTAGGTTCCTTTTACTATGAAAGAATGATAGCCAGTGCACCCAGTGACTTCACCGAAATGGTAAGCATGGGCATGCGGTTAGAGGAAGGTATTCGTGAAGGGCGTTTGGTTAAAGAAGGAAGTCCGTCTAGCAGTACTAAGAAGTTTGGAAGTGTTTTCCCGAAAAGAAAAGAGCAGGATGTCAGCGCATTGTTCCCAGGGAGACCAAGGAGAGGTTACTCTCACGTTGCGGCAGTCACTCCGGCTGTCCGCCCGACTTTGATGACCCCAGCTCATCAAACCCCACCAACTCAACAACGGCCATTTCAGCAGCAGCCTCGACAACAGGCTTATCCCTTCAACAATCAGAACCATTCACCCAGAAAACCGCAATTCGATGCCATTCCTATGACTTATACTGAATTATTCCCTGCTCTTATCAGAAAGAATCTCATAACGAAAAAGCCTCCTCCTGTTGCACCGAACAGTACTTCTCCGTGGTACAAGGCGGACCAGTTTTGTGAATATCATCAAGGGTCGCTGGGGCACAACCTTGAGAATTGCTTTGCTCTGAAGGCGGACGTGCAGAGATTGATTAAGAATGGTATCTTGTCTTTCAAGGATGTTAATCCAAATGTTAGAGATAATCCTTTGCCTCGACATGGGGCAGCTTCAGTGAATATGGTGGAAGGTTGTCCGGGAAAGTTTCGAGTTTTTCAAGTTGAACATATAAGAGAGTCGTTGATCAGGTTACATCAGAGTTTGAGAAGACTTGCCTTTGTTAGGCATCAGCATGATTATGATGTTTGTGAGTTTTGTTCAAGAGAGGTTGACTGTCCTATTGTGAAGGAGGATATTCAAAAGTTGCTAGACCAGAGAGTTATCACTATTACGTATGACAGAAATCCGGAGGACGAAGTGAATGTTATCATACCACAATTCAATTTGCCTGAATCAGTAGAGATCGTTTACGACAGTCAGACTGCACCTGTTGATCCTTTGATTATTTACCCACCTAGCCCTGTACCTTACAACTCAGACCAAGTTGTACCGTATAAGTATAATGCCACAATGATTGAGAATGGGGTAGAAGTCCCTATACCAACAAGACCGTCTTTTGTTAACATTGCTGATGTGAGTAGGGTTACGAGAAGTGGACGTGTTTTTGCAGCAGTACCTTTGAAGAGACCAGAAGTTCAAGTTAGGAGACCCATACCTGCAGAAGTTCCAGTGAGAAATGTTGAACCAAGGGTTGAGATAGGCCGATCCAGTGAACCTATCCCTCACCCTGAGGATGATGAGATTCTGAAGCTTATCAAGAGAAGTGAATATAAGATTGTGGACCAACTTTTGCAAACACCTTCCAAGATTTCTTTGCTTGCTTTACTGAGAGATTCTGGTGCCCATAGAGAAGCTTTGATGAAGGTCTTGGACCAGGCGTTCGTGGATCATGATGTGACGGTTGACCAATTTGATGGAATTGTGGGAAATATTACTTCGTATAACAATCTTGGTTTCAGTGATGAAGAACTCCCGGAGGAGGGGAGGAACCACAATATGGCTTTGCATATCTCAGTAAGTTGCGGAAATGATACCTTATCAAGTGTGTTGGTGGATACAAGTTCGTCGTTGAATGTGATGCCCAAGACCACATTATCTCGACTCTCGTATCCAGGTGCTCCTATGAGACCTAGTGGAGTAATTGTTAAAGCGTTCAATGGTTCTAGGAAGACAGTCATTGGTGAAGTGGATCTTCCTATAGTAATTGGGGCAGTCACCTCCACGCTCCATCAGAGACTGAAGTTTGTGAGGCATGGGAAGCTAGTGATGATCGGGGGAGAGCAGGCTATGGTGGTAAGCCATTTATCATCATTCTCTTTTATTGACGCTGATGAGGATGTGGGAACCCAGTTCCAAGGTCTATCTGTTGCCAAGAATGCAGTGAAGAAGCAAGGGGCATCCATTTCTTCTTTTGAGGATGCGCGACGAGTGGTGGAAAGTGGTTCGGCCGAAGGATGGGGCCAGGTGTTGACTTTGCCCGAGAACAAGTCTGGGGAAGGTCTGGGTTTTTGTCCCGTGTCTGCGAGAGTCAAGAAGGAGGTGGTTGTTCGTCCGATTCAAGAGGTTTTCCGAAGTGCAGGTTTTATACATCCTGAGGTTGATGCTATCATAGAAGATGATTCCGAGGAAGATTTTCCCGATTTTGTGACGCCTGGATTGGCTTGCCAAAATTGGATAGTTGTTGATGTTCCCATTGTTATGCACATTTCCGAGTAATGTTTTGTTTTGTTTTTCTTTGAAAAAATTCGCTCTGCCCAAGGCGAAAAGTATTTTGTGTCGGGCTATGAAAAATAATTCCTTTTGCTCTGCCCAAGGCAAAAGTGAAATGTCTGGGCTCTTTGTTTCAAGTATTTCCCTTCAATGAATAAAAATGTTATTTTGTCCACTACTGTTTTATTTTTCACTTTTTCTGGAAAATAGCAATGAAATTAATTGGTAGTAATAGGAAATATAATAACCTTTTGTTTTATTTGCACAAATCGATTTCTAAAATAAAGCATAATCATATGTGCAGATTAATCCATGACTTAACCATCGAAAACAATGATCCTATGCCCTCTCCCAACTTTGAATTCCCTGTGTTCAGAGCCGAAGAAGAGGATGACAAAGAGATTCCTGTTGAGATTTCCCGTTTGCTTGAGCATGATGAGAAGATCATTCAACCATTTGAAGAACCTTTAGAGTTGGTCAATTTGGGTGATGAAGAAGATAGAAAGGAAGTCAAAGTCGGAGCATTGCTGATCCCAGAAGTCAAAGAGAAGATGTGGGAGCTTCTCAAAGAGTATGTTGATGTGTTTGCTTGGTCCTACCAAGATATGCCGGGTTTGGACAACGATATTGTGGAGCATCGTTTACCGTTGAGACCTGAATGTCCGCCGATCAAGCAGAAGCTGAGAAGGACTCGTCCCGATATGGCTGACAAGATCAAAGAGGAAGTTCAGAAGCAGATTAATGCAGGTTTCCTTGTTACATCGGTCTATCCTCAGTGGTTAGCTAATATAGTGCCTGTTGCAAAGAAAGATGGCAAAGTTCGGATGTGTGTAGACTATAGAGATCTGAATAGAGCTAGTCCGAAGGATGACTTCCCATTACCTCACATTGACGTTTTGGTCGACATTACCGCCAAGTTCAAAGTCTTTTCTTTCATGGACGGTTTCTCTGGTTACAATCAAATCAAGATGGCGCCGGAAGATATAGAGAAGACCGCTTTCATTACACCTTGGGGAACTTTCTGTTATCGGGTTATGCCGTTTGGTTTGAGGAATGCTGGCGCAACATACCAATGGGCCATGACTGCTCTGTTCCATGACATGATGCATAAGGAGATAGAAGTGTATGTGGATGACATGATTTCCAAATCACAGACTGAGGAAGATCACTTGGAGCATTTGTCGAAGTTATTCCAGCGTTTGAGGAAGTACAAACTCCGTCTGAATCCCAACAAGTGCACTTTTGGTGTTCGTTCTGGAAGACTTCTGGGTTTCATTGTCAGTCAGAAAGGTATTGAAGTAGATCCTAATAAAGTCAAAGCTATTCGAGAAATGCCCGCACCCAAGACGGAAAAACAAGTAAGAGGATTCCTTGGGAGACTGAACTATATTTCTAGGTTTATATCTCATATGACTGCTACCTGTGGGCCGATTTTCAAGCTTCTCCGAAAGAACCAAGGATGTGTGTGGACAGAAGATTGTCAGAGAGCTTTTGATAGCATCAAAGAATATTTGCTTGAACCTCCCATTTTGATTCCTCCGGTGGAAGGAAGACCTCTGATTATGTACTTGACTATATTGGCAGACTCCATGGGATGTGTGCTTGGTCAGCAAGACGAGACTGGAAGAAAGGAACATGCCGTATACTATCTGAGTAAGAAATTCACAGACTGTGAGTCTCGGTACTCATTGCTTGAGAAAACCTGTTGTGCTTTAGCTTGGGCTGCTCGCCGTCTGCGCCAGTATATGATGAACCACACCACTTGGTTGATCTCTAAAATGGATCCGATCAAGTATATCTTTGAGAAGCCCGCCTTATCTGGAAGAATAGCCCGTTGGCAGATGTTGTTGTCCGAATATGACATTGAGTATCACACTCAGAAAGCAATCAAAGGGAGTATTTTAGCCGATCATTTGGCTCACCAACCAATTGATGATTATCAATCCATCAAGTTTGATTTCCCAGATGAAGATGTTATGTACTTGAAAGCTAAAGATTGTGAAGAGTCGTTACCTGAAGAAGGACCTGATCCCGAATCGCATTGGGGTTTAATATTTGACGGAGCTGTGAACTCTTATGGAAATGGAATTGGGGCAATCATCGTCACTCCCCGAGGTACTCATATCCCGTTCACGGTGAGATTGAAGTTTGACTGCACGAACAACATGGCGGAATATGAGGCATGTATTATGGGTCTAGAAGAAGCAGTGGATCTAAGGATTAAGATTCTTGATATTTACGGAGATTCAGCATTGGTAATTAATCAAATCAAAGGAGAATGGGAGACTCGTCATCCTGGTTTGATCCCTTACAGAGACTATGCTAGAAGATTGTTAACTTTCTTCAACAAAGTGGAGTTACATCATATCCCTAGAGATGAGAACCAGATGGCTGATGCTTTAGCTACTTTGTCTTCAATGTTTCAAGTGAATGGTTGGAACGATGTGCCTACAATCCGGGTTATGCGCCTCGACAGACCTGCTCATGTGTTCTCAGTAGAAGAGGTCACCGACGACAAACTGTGGTTCTACGACATTAAACGTGTTCTTCAAACTCAAGAGTATCCGCCTGGGGCATCCAATAAAGATAGGAAGACGTTGAGAAGATTAGCAAGCAGTTTCTTTCTCAATGAAGAAGTTTTGTATAAGAGGAATTACGACTTGGTCTTGCTCAGATGTGTAGACAGACGGGAAGCATACATGCTGATGCAAGAAGTACACGAAGGGTCCTTTGGCACTCATGCCAATGGACATGCAATGGCTAGAAAGATGTTGAGAGCTGGTTACTATTGGATGACCATGGAATCTTATTGCTGTAAGTATGTGAAGAAATGTCATAAATGCCAGATTTATGCGGACAAGATGCATGTGCCACCGACCCTCCTTAACGTTATATCTTCACCTTGGCCTTTCTCTATGTGGGGCATTGATATGATTGGAATGATTGAACCCAAAGCTTCAAATGGTCATCGTTTCATCTTGGTAGCAATCGATTATTTTACCAAATGGGTGGAAGCAGCATCTTATGCTAATGTAACCAGACAGGTGGTAGTCAGATTTATCAAGAATCAGATCATTTGTCGATACGACATCCCGAGCAAGATCATCACTGATAATGGTTCGAATTTGAATAAAAAGATGATGAGAGAACTTTGTGAAGAGTTCAAGATCGAACATCATAATTCTTCTCCTTACAGACCGAAGATGAATGGGGCTGTTGAAGCTGCTAACAAGAATATCAAGAAGATTGTCCAGAAGATGGTGGTAACTTATAAAGATTGGCATGAAATGCTTTCGTTCGCTTTGCATGGATACCTTACTTCAGTTCGAACTTCAACAGTTGCAACCCCATTTTCCCTAGTTTATGGTATGGAAGCAGTACTCCCCATGGAGGTTGAGATTCCGTCTCTGAGAGTGTTGATGGAAGCTAAACTTTCTGAGGCCGAATGGTGTCAAAGTAGATATGATCAGTTGAATTTAATTGAAGAGAAGAGATTGACGGCTCTGTGTCACGGTCAGTTGTATCAGCAGAGAATAAAGAAGGCTTTTGATAAGAAGGTTCGACCGCGTGAGTTCAGAGAAGGTGACCTTGTGCTCAAGAAGATATTATCTTTCCAACCTGATTCTAGGGGCAAGTGGGCTCCGAATTATGAAGGACCGTACGTCGTTAAGAAATTTTTCTCTGGAGGTGCCTTGATTCTCACCAATATGGACGGTGAAGAACTCCCGCGTCCCATGAACGTCGATGCAGTCAAGAAGTATTTCGCTTAGGCAGGCTTTTGGTCAGACCAGTCTTGGCATTTGAGCACATTTTGGAATTCGAAGTTGTTAGGGAGAATAGCGATCATTGTTTTTGTGTAACCTTTTATTTCATGTACTATTTCCCAAACTTTTGTAAACCGTTGGAGTCGCATTGTTAGCGAGCTACCATATTATTAATGAAATTTGAGTATTTACCTTTTGTGGGCAAAATTTTAATTTTACGGAAATACTTGAAACAAATTTACTTAAAGAAGTCTTATTTTAAAAAAATGTGTCGTGAATAACGAAAGGAATATTAACAGTTGTTCCGAGGATGGTCAAGCCATGAAATGCAAAACAGTACAGTAGTTTATCCTTGCATGATGAGCATGTTTTATTTCAATTGTCATGAGGTGTTGGCTTGCGTTTCTGGTAGTGCTAGGTTTGGTGACTCCCCAAGTGTTCCAGTTAAAGTTTGTTTCAGTTATCTTTATTCGAGCATATTTCTGAAGTGTGGTACGCTTCGTCTCATGCCAGTGGTCTATTGGTGTTAGAAGATTGGATTTGGATACTTTTCTCCTCAGAAGATTTGAGCCTTGTAGCGTGTTACGCTCCGACGTTGCTGTGTGATTCCAGTTCCAGTCATTTTCCGTCTTTTTCAAGATTGGCCGAGTATCTATGTTTTTGTGACATCTTATTGTCTTCAGGATATTCCTTCTATTCATTTTGTCAGCATAACATTCATTTATTCATTTACACTCATATCACGCATACATATTCACATTTGCCATCGGTTTTTGGGTTGTACTTTGTTTATTCAAATAACGTACATGTTTCTTTCCAAGTAGAAGGTTAGCTTAGGCAGAAAATGTGCTTCCTTTCTAAGTTCGCCAACTGAGCTAATCCTCATGGATGATTTTTGATTTAGCTCACTTTGTCCATTTCTGGATAGGATGAATTCCCCAATCGAATTGCTTTCTCATTGGGTGGAGTCTTGCTTGACTGTTTTCTCTCTAGTTATTCTTGGATGAAGTTGTTGTCTCTTGCGTAGGCTATCTCGTGATTTTCCCCAGTGAAGTCGCGACCTAGGCGTTTGGTGCATTTATTTTGCACATTTATATGTGATCTCCTCGGGAATGGACTGATTCATGATTCTCTCTGACGAAGATTTTTATTCTCTGCCAGTGTCATCGCAATTTCCTTTGAGTTATTTCGGAAAACGACAAGCGGCAGCTCTTCACGAGCAACTTGTGCGTTATTGTTATTTTTGGAAAACGACAAGCGGCAGCTCTTCACGAGCAACTTGTGCGTTATTGTTATTTTTGGAAAACGACAAGCGGCAGCTCTTCACGAGCAACTTGTGCGTCATAATCATCTTGTGGAAAACGACAAGCGGCAGCTCTTCACGAGCAACTTGTGCGTTTTTATTTTGGAAAACGACAAGCGGCATCTCTTCACAAGCAACTTGTGCGTTATTATTTTGGAAAACAGCAAGCGGCAGCTCTTCACGAGCAACTTGTACGTTATTTTTTTTCTGGAATACAGCAAGCGGCAGCTTCTTTATTTGAGCAGCTTGTATGTTATTGGTATTTTCTTTGGACGACAGCAAGTGGCAGCCTCTTTATTTGAGCAGCTTGTATGTTATTAGTTTTTTTCTGGACGACAGCAAGCGGCAGCTTCTTTATTTGAGCAGCTTGTATGTTATTGGTATTTTCTTTGGAAAACAACAAGTGGCGGCTTTCTTTATTTGAGCAGCTTGTGTGTTATTGACACCCCTGGACGACAGCAAGTGGCAGCTTCTTTATTTGAGTAGCTTGTATGTCATAATACTTTGGGAAGACGACAAGTGGCAGCGTCTTTATTTGAGCGACTTGTGTATCTACAATCCATATTATCTCAGCATTAATGAGTATATCTCGGGAAATCTCGCAGAGAAGTTTGTCATGAATCATTACCTTCAGAAGTCGGTAATCCATCATCAGCAAGATTGGTTACTTTTCGTCTATCTTCGACCTTGAGTTGTGAACTCACTGTTTTGGGTCAATAATTTGTTTTATGGCCTATGCAAGTGCCTTCTTTGTTAGGGTCAGAAGTCGTATTCCCTCAATTTTATTCGCCGTCAAGAGTCTGTCATTTGAAGTTGATGGCTCGTTTCCCCAGTAGTGTATAATCCATGTCTCTGTGTTTTGTTGGTGTTTGATTTCTCCAGCATTGTCTTGTTTCATACAATATCTTCCTCTGCAAATTCAATCACTGCATTCATATCAAACATAATGGCGGTATCTTAGAGCAAAATTTGCGTATTATGTATTTAAGTACCTTCAATCCTGTCGAAACGAAGATTTTAGTCTTCATATCTCCGGATAGAAGAAACTTAAATAGGGGCAGCTGTTGTACCCCAAATTTTGACCTAAGATACCACCTCTCATCTGCATCATTACATTGCAAGTGTTTTGATCTTTTGATTTTTAAAATTCATAACTTTTTCGAGTCGAGAGCTGTTTATTTTTTAACGCTAAATTTATTAATCGATTCATGCTAAAACAATGTTTATTAATTATTTATTATTTTAAATTTAAATAATTGGAATTTATTTTCAATTGTTATATAATTTAAAGATTTATAGATGATAAAATAAATATTAGAAAAGAGGTTTATTAATTGCTAAAACAATGTTTATTAATTATTTATTATCTTAAATTTAAATAATTGGAATTTATTTTCAATTGTTATATAATTTAAAGATTTATAGATGATAAAATAAATATTGGGAAAGAGGTTTATTAATTGGTCAACAATGATTATTTAATTAGTTATCATTTCTAAGTTAAATAATTGAAATTCTAGTTTTAATTATTATAATTTAGAGAATTATGAATAATGAATTAAATAATTGAAATTATTAATTGATCAATGATGTTTATTTATTTGTTTATTATTCTGAATTTAAGTGATTGAAATTGATTTTCAATTATTATACAATTTAAAGAATTATAAACGATAAATAAATAATTGGAAAGAAAAAGAATTAATTGGGAAATAATAGAATTTTATTCACTTTATTCTATTTATTACAATTGTTATTTAAATATTGTGTTATTTACAAAATATTTATAATGACAATTACATAAAGAATTTAAAGTAAAATAAAAAAACTATTTTCCTAAATTCTAAATCTTCATCTTCTATCCAATGCCTTTTTGTTTGCTCATTTAATTTTACCTGCAAAAGACAATTAAAAGAAAAGTCAGAATTGAATAAATAATTAAAAGCGGAGAATTAATCTTAAGCGTTCATCATTAAAAACAAACGGCTGGAATCAGTTTACCCTTTTTTGCAAATCACGGGATTTCTCCCGGTTCACAAAAAAGGGAGGAATTTTTATTTTTTCATAAATGAATGCACAATTTAAAACATGCACAAATTCATTTTTATTTTCAAAACTGCATAATTAAAATCAATTGCATTTTAAAAAAGGGCCAACTGCATATTTCAATAATGCATAATTTCTTTTGTCAAAGAATGCATATTTCAAAAATATACACAGCATACAGAATCCACAGCATATGCATAAACAAATGACATGTTCAAATTGCAACGTAAACCATGCAACCATATAAGAAGAAGCCAAAAAACATAGGCTCCACACTATACCACATGGTTGACAAAAAGAAGCATGCATTTTAAAACCAATTTGCAAGCAAGGCATATTTCCCATTTCATCATTTTCCAGCATGTTTACCCTTTCAGAACAGTTAGTACATAGCATCATTTTATGTCAAAATGTACCTATGAGAGAGAAGAGAGATAGAAAGATGGTTTTTACAGGTTTTGGTTTAGGCAGAAGGAGATACAAAACAAACTGCAACAGTAACTCAGTAGGAAAAAGAAGCATAAGAAAGGAATACAAACAAACCATATGAAGCAGATGTGCAGAGTTGCCAAGAGAATATTGTAAAATATTCAAACCTAAGCCTGTAACGTAAACAAAGATGCCAAGCAAGATTGTATAACATAACACAAAACCCCTTCAAACGAGGAGAAGAGTCCATAACCTGAAAAAAGGCCTAAAAACCAAACTGATTTTCAAAGACAAAAACTCCAACAGAAGCCATACACACCTACTGCATAAAACCAGTAGAACAAAAACCAGTTCAGGTATCAAAACCAATACAACCTGTATCAACACCTACTGCACAAAACCAGTAGAACCAAAACTAATTCAAATATCAAACCTCCATGGCCTAAACCATTAACCTGCAAAAACAAGAACCTACTGTCAAACCTATACCATCCATAAAACCTACTATTTTCAAAACCATCATTCCATATGGCCTAAAAACCAAAACCTGCTATTTCATATGTCCTGAACCAAACCTGCATAACTATTACCTCAATCATCACAAAACCTATTCCATAACCTGTTAAACACGAACCTGGGCATAAACCATATCCAAACCTTAACCATGGCCTAAAACCATAATCCCTGTCTATCCAACCAAAGCAAAACCCAGGGCAACACAAGCCTTAACCTCAAACCAATGTCAAAACAATAACATGTCCAATACTGTCAAGACCTCAGTTTGTATCATCATTGGTCAACCAAGAAAACATTGAAACATACACTAGCAAGGCCGGAAAGAGAAGAAGAGAAACTAGTCAAATATATTTTTTTTTCAACATTAGCAAATCAAAGCGTCCAACAAAATAGCCAACAGAAGTAAGGAATAGGCAACTCAGTGTCAAACACAGGGCCTCAGAATTTTTCATCACAGGCAAACGTTCAAAGGCAACAAACATTTCAAAGAATATCAAGCATGTTCAGCATACAGTGAACGAGAAGAAGAAAGAAGTGAATATCAAAGGCTCAGTTCATCATCATCACCAGATAAAAGGGCAAAAGACAAAGAATACACAAACCAGGGTCAAGTAGCTAGCAACATCACGCGTGCTCCTCGCCGTCCCGGCCTCCTAGCTTTCCCCCACCTTCCTTCCTCCTTCTCCAGGTAGCAATCTCACACTCTTTTTCGCTCAAATTCCTCAAATAATAACATGATAAAACCAACTCAGAATCAATGAACATTGAAAATCACGAACATGCATTTGCAATAAAACCCTAGACGAGTAATAAAACGAACTTACCGTAAAAATCCGTCACCCCCTAACGTTTTGTTGGAGGGAAGAGGAAAGTGAAGAGCTGGTGGCCGTGGCAAAGGACACAGTAGCGAATCAAAGGCGACGAGGACGATCGGAGAAGAAGATGGAATGGAGAAGACGAGCAAAGTGAGCGCTGTTCTGTAACCTAAGCAACATTTAACCCTAATTCAATCAAAACATGTTTAACCCCTAATGAAATATTGTTTTGGACTTAACCCATGCCCCTAAGCCCAGCGAAACCCTGCTTGCACCCCCCCTGTCTTCAGTTTTGGTTTGGGCCCCTCAGACCCTTTGGCCCATACATGTTTGTTCATCTAATTTTTTTATATACACCTTTTTTCTATTTTTATTCCTTTAGTTAGTTTTTAACTATTACTAACTTAGTTTTAATTAATTGGTAACTTAGTCAAATAATTTAATTAAACATTTTAATAAGGTGACCCATTTTATTAACCTTAGGTTTATTTGGTAATTTTAAATATTCCCTTCTTTTAATTAATTAGGTTTTAAGTTAGTAACTTTTAAGTATTCATTTAGTGTGATTATTTAATATTTCTTTAAAATAACTCCTTATATAGAACTCTAAATATATAAAAAATAGAAACTTAAAAAAACTTAAGAAAACATTTTTATTATCCTTAATTAATTCTCATTACTTTTATCCATATTAAAAATGCGTAAAAAATGAAAACTATTAAAACATTTTCTTTTCATTAATATTAAACAAAAATCCAAAAATGCATATTTACACCATTTAGTCATTTATTCAACTGTTGTTATTTAATCATTATCCGCATAATTTTTCTGTTTAATTATTTCATATTTACTTGTTTATTCCGCTTACTTCTAAATCCAAGGGAAAAACGATTAAATTTGTCGACTTCATGTCCTCAAGTCTAATCGCGCGAACATTCGCATTTCATCAAAACTTAGGATAATTTTTCTTCAAATATCTAATCTTTTCAAAACTTATACCTTTTAAGCAAAAACTTCGACATTAGGTCGTCGTCTCTTCAAAAACCCGTCCGTACCCCTTTTTGGCCAAAATGATTCATTTTTTTTATCAAACGAACATTTTAATAAAACAGATATTTCAAAAGGTTCCTATAGAGTACTATAGATACATTGGGTGCTAATACCTTCCCATTGTATAACCAACCCCCGAACCATAGATCTCTTTTCAAAAACGCCTTGTATTTTTATTACTTTTAAAAAGTATTATTTACATCGCATATTTAGGGTTTTATTTCGCTCTTTCCCCTTTTCCCTTGGAAACAATAAAGCGCGGTGGCGACTCTTGCTTTTGTGAGACGAATTAATCAATAATTCGATCTCCGATTTACCCCGCTACATTTTTTTATCGCTACAGTTAGCATTCCACAAGGCAGGTGGAAAGTGAAGTGAGTATAATCCCAGAAAAGCAAAGAGGCTATCAGCATCTCAGGGGAGTAGTTGAGACTAGTCTTCGACAGCATGACTAGGTCGTATATCCCCAGGTTCTTCCAGATCGAAGCCTGGCTTTTTTCCATCTTCTCTAGCCAAGCACTGTAGTCTGGTGTAAGACTAGGGCTAGACCTGAAATCCCTAACACCTCTATTGAATAAACGAAGATCTATTTTTTCCTTAGCAGGATCTTCGTTGTCATCTGCAGCCTTTTTGGAGCACCCAACAGGTTTGAGCGCCTCAAGCACCGGGAAGAAGTTCTTGATCTTCGTGGATTCATCAATGCATGGGGATAACGGGCCAGACATGGCGAAAATCTAGTTGGAGTATCCAACCGGAATCAGTAGTTGATGTGAATAAGCTTCACGCTCAGCAGTTTCCAGGGGTTCAGGAACCCTTCGCAGGCCTGTAGGGGTAACTGTTGGAACAGTTGAGAAGATTTTTGGTTTAGCAGTTCTAGAAGGAATGTTGGAACTGGGAGCATTAGAGGAACCTGAAGCCATTTTTGGGTTAAGATTGAAGGTGAGTGAAGAACAAAGTGTTTGCTGGTGTTTGCAGAGATTTTGTGTTCAACAATAAGGTTTGGATGCAGAATGGCGTGAAAAAGTCCCACAATGGGTACTTAGTGCTATTTATAGTGGTTGGGAAATCACAAAATTCGAGGCCATTTAATGTTGCAGATGATAGTGGGGCACGTGGCGCTCCTTCGCTGACATAGCCGTTCTGCAGAAACGAAACGGTGCAGCGCGCGCCCTCGTTTTTGGGAAATTGTCATGATGACAATCTGTGAAAAGACATTGGGCACGCTAAACGCCTTACTGAGGTGACGTTTTAGGTACAGATTGAATGGTGGCTTTTTCTTGGGATTGTCAGTTAGTTGGTAGAAGACAAAAAGCGCACAGGTTAATCTGTGGCTAAGAATGAAGGACAGGTGTCGAGTGGAATCTCAAAGAATGCCTTTTTCTTTTCAGCGTCGAAATAAGGCATTCTTGGGGGGCAATTTGTTGGCTCCTAAATTCGACACCCTTGTTTTTATTGATATAAACCATTAATCATGAGGGACGGTTTCGACCAGCTGATTCTGTCGAAATGCTCATCAGAAGATGGCAAGGTACTTAGAGAATTTCTTCTAAGTAGGAATCTTGCTGCCTTCGACGTCGAAGGTGCTTCTCGACAAAGGTATTCGATGCTCAGAGTGGAGCGGTTTGAGATTCAAATGTTTGGAGGGAAAACGGTTTCCAGCGGTTACCAAGTGCAACGTGCCAAGATCAGGATCGTCGAATGCTGTGAGCATGCCAAGTGGAGTCATCTCGAAGAAGCGTAACTGCCCGACGGTTACTTGAGATGTGTTTAGTATAAATACTAGTAGTTCACGTAGTTTTTCGCGTGTGTTCACAATTATATACAGGTCACTCATTTAGATTCAAGTACCCAGTGTGAGCGAAAGAATTGTTGAGAATGTATGTGTGAAACACCATTTAAATTAATCAAAGTCATTTATTTTCCAGAACTTTATTGCCTTTCATTTACTTTTCCCAGTCGAAGCCTTTATTTAAAGCTTTCCTTCATTCTATCAAGTTTTCTTCATGCAATTTACATAAAGCGTCTTTATTTTCTTGTCATTAACCATCATTAAACTTAGTCAAAACCCCAAAAATCAACCATGTCTTAGGATCAATCTGATCGATCCTGCGAGTCACCAAATAAGTAACCTTTTGGAAGATCAGCGGTTGTTTACCAATTTCCACGGTAAACATGTACATAACTGTTTTCTTTTTACACAATATTGTATAATTTCCATTTTTGCAGCGACGTTCTCTTACTAGAACGCCAGCCTCCTTATACAAAAACGCCTATTACAGGCCAACTTCAAAAATCAATACAAAATCATTTTCATAAGAAACTTTGAGTTTTTTTCTTTTTCTGTTTTGTTTTGCAAGAACATCCAATGATTTATTTTTGACATATGCATTTAAATATGATCGCTGCTCATAAATATTTACATAAAGAAACAAAAGACAATTACTCGTAATTCCAGAAACAGGGGCAAAATAAGAAATGTCAAACCTGACAGTTACTCTATCCAATAGGTACCAGGGAAGAAACGGCTTTGGAGCACGATCATCAATACATGTGAACTTGTAACATTTGTATTCCCCATAGAGTAAAGGTAATCAAAGCATTGATATCAGTTCTCTCGAAACGAGAAGTAATCTCCCTAGCCAAGGTCGTCCAGAAACCTGACATCTATATCCCCCGGCCGAATTGCATGATCGCGAGCGAATCATCATAAATCATTTTCTCCCCAAGCAGAGTTTGTTTCTCTAGATACAGAAGCTCAATCCCCAACAGAGCTTAACAAGAGTCATTCCCCCGCAGAGCTATTCTCGAACAAAGTCTCTCCCTGATAGAATATTCACAAACAACAAAGAGAAAATCTCCGCAACAGTCATTTCCGTTCACCATCTCCAACGGAAGTAGAAGAACCACAGTTCTCTACAACAGTCAGAAATTATATATTCTCCAGCAGCAGTCAGGGATTTATTTTCCTAGACTCAGATATGTCACAAATAACATCTCATGTTCATACATCGTGACATGCGCACACATATCACATATAGCATAGTCTCATTTATCTTGAGAACATCATCTCACAATGCATTTCATGCATCACATATGATTAATCCTGTTGTCTTTTCAGGAAAGATAGTTATCACCAACAATCCCAGCAATTATACATATCATATCTGCAGACAGTTAATGAAAAAATTAGTTCCCGAAACTAAGCGGGTCAACTAATCTACATGATCAAGGGAAGTAACCCTACTACCCAGGCTTTCATCTGGAAGTAACCCTACTACCCAGGTTCCTTCTCATGGCCCTACTACCCAGGCTTTCATCTCGAAGTAACCTACTACCTAGGTTCCTTCTCATGGCCCTACTACCCGGGCTTTCATCTCGAAGTAACCCTGCTACCCAGGTTCCTTCTCATAGCCCTACTATCCAGAATTTCATCTCGAAGTAACCCTACTACCCAGGTTCCTTCTCATATCCCTATTATCCAGAATTTCATCTCGAAGTAACCCTACTACCCAGGTTCCTTCTCATGGCCCTACTACCCAGGCTTTCATCTCAAAGTATCCCTACTACCCAGGTTCCTTCTCATGGCCATACTACCCAGTCTTTCATTTCGAAGTAACCCTACTATCCAGGATCCTTCTCATAGCCCTACTACCCAGGCTTTCATCTCGAAGTAACCCTGCTACCTAGGTTCCTTCTCATAGCCCTACTATCCAGGCTTTCATCTTGAAGTAACCCTACTACCCAGGATCCATCTTATAGCCCTACTATCCAGGCTTTCATCTCGAAGTAACACTACTACCCAAGTTCCTTCTCATGGCCATACTACCCAGGCTTTATTCTTAAAGTAACCCTACTACCCAAGTTCCTTCTCATGGCCCTACTACCCAGGCTTTCATTTCGGAGTAACCCTACTACCCATGTTCCTTCTCATGGCCCTACTACCCAGGCTTTCATCTCGAAGTAACTCTGCTACCCAGGTTCCTTGTTATAGCCCTACTATCCAGACTTTCATCTCGAAGTAACCCTACTACCCAGGTTCCTTCTCATAGCCCTACTATTCAGGCTTTCATCTCGAAGTAACCCTACAACTCGGGTTCCTTCTCATAGCGCTACTATCCAGGCTTTCATCGCGAAGTAACCCTAATATCCAGGTTCCTTCTCATAGCCCTACTATCCAGGCTTTCATCTCGAAGTAACCCTATTATCCAGGTTCCTTCATATAGCCCTACTATCCATGGTTTCATCTCGAAGTAACCCTACTACCCAGGTTCCTTCTCATGGCCCTACTACCCAGTCTTTCATTTCGAAGTAACCTTACTACCCAGGTTCCTTCTCATGGCCCTACTACCCAGGCTTTCATCTAGAAGTAACCCTGCTACCTAGGTTCCTTCTCATAGTCCTACTATCCAGGCTTTCATCTCGAAGTAACCCTACTACCCAGGTTCCTTCTCATAGCCCTACTATCCAGGCTTTCATCTCGAAGTAACCCTATTACCGAGGTTCCTTCTCATGGCCCTACTACCCAGGCTTTCATCTCAAAGTAACCCTACTATCCAGGTTCCTTCTCATGGCTCTACTACCCAGGCTTTCATTTCGAAGTAACCCTGCTACCCAGGTTCCTTCTTATAGCCCTACTATCCAGGCTTTCATCACGAAGTAACCCTACTACCCAGGTTCCTTCTCATAGCCCTACTATCCAGGCTTTCATCTCAAAGTAACCCTACTACCCAGGTTCCTTCTCATGGCCATACTTCCCAGGCTTTAATCTCAAAGTAACCCTACTACCCAGGTTCCTTCTCATGGCCCTACTATCCAGGTTTTCATTTCGAAGTAACCCTACTACCCAGGTTCCTTCTCATGGCCCTACTACCCAGGCTTTCATTACGAAGTAACCCTACTACCCAGGTTCCTTCTCAAGGCCTACTACCCAGGCTTTCATCTCGAAGTAACCCTGCTACCCAGGTTCCTTCTCATAGCCCTACTATCCAGAATTTCATCTCGAAGTAACCCTACTACCCAGGTTCCTTCTCATATCCCTACTATCCAGACTTTCATCTCGAAGTAACCCTACTACCCAGGTTCCTTCTCATAGCCCAACTACCCAGGCTTTCATCTCAAAGTAACCCTACTACCCAGGTTCCTTCTCATGGCCCTAATACCCAGTCTTTCATTTCGAAGTAACCCTACTACCCAGGTTCCTTCTCATGGCCCTACTACCCAGGCTTTCATCTCTAAGTAACCCTGCTATCTAGGTTCCTTCTCATAGCCCTACTATCCAGGCTTTCATCTCGAAGTAACCCTACTACCCAGGTTCCTTCTCATAGCCCCACTATCCAGGCTTTCATCTCGAAGTAACCCTACTACCCAGGATCCTTTTCATGGCCTTACTACCCAGGCTTTCATCTCAAAGTAACCGTACTATCCAGGTTCCTTCTCATGGCTCTACTACCCAGGCTTTCATTTCGAAGTAACTCTGCTACCCAGGTTCCTTCTTATAGCCCTACTATCCAGGCTTTCATCACGAAGTAACCCTACTACACAGGTTCCATCTTATAGCCCTACTATCCAGGCTTTCATCTCGAAGTAACCCTACTACCCAGGTTCCTTCTCATGGCCATACTACCCAGGCTTTCATCTTAAAGTAACCCTACTACCCAGGTTCCTTCTCATGACCCTACTACTCAGGCTTTCATTTCGAAGTAACCCTACTACCCAGGTTCCTTCTCATGGCCCTACTACCCAGGCTTTCATCTCGAAGTAACTCTGCTACCCAAGTTCCTTCTCATAGCCCTACTATCTAGACTTTCATCTCGAAGTAACCCTACTATCCAGGTTCCTTCTCATAGCCCTATTATCCAGGCTTTCATCTCGAAGTAACCCTATTATCCAGGTTCCTTCACATAGCCCTACTATCCAGGCTTTCATCTCGAAGTAACCCTACTACCCAGGTTCCTTCTCATGGCCATACTACCCAGGCTTTCACCACAGGTTCCTTCTCATAGCCCTACTATCCAGGATTTCATATTGAAGTAACCCTACTACCTAGGTTCCTTCTCATAGCCCTACTATCCTAGATTTCATCTCGAAGTAACCCTACTATCCAGGTTCCTTCTCATAGCCTTACTATCCAGGATTTCATCTCGAAGTAATCCTACTATCCAGGTTCCTTCACATAGTCCTACTATCCAGGATTTCATCTCGAAGTAACCCTACTACCCAGGTTCCTTCTCATAGCCCTACTATCCAGGTTTTCATCTCGAAGTAATCCTACTATCTAGGTTCCTTCACATATCCCTACTATTCAGGATTTCATCTCGAAGTAACCCTACTATCCAGGTTCCTTCTCCCTTATCTCCAGACAACAGTTTACAACACTGTAAGGCCCAGACCCGACCAGATACGGTCGATTTCACATTTCCCCAGTAAGCCTATGTATATCCTAGACCCTAACCAGATATGCATTCTACTTTCACCTCCTCAATCAAGAGTTAATTCCCCAGCAGAGTATTGGACAACCGAAGCTCCTAGAATCTACTTCCCAGGACATAAATCAAAATTCCCCGGCGAAGTCCTCCTCAATAGCAGGTACTGGAATTCTCGCCAAGGAATCTCTTATGCAACCGATCTTTTCTGGATGGCATCTTTAAGCTCATCTCCGATGATTCCCCGCCGCCTTCCAAATGAAACCTGTGAGCCCATTTCCGATATCACCAATCAGCATTACTTCATGCGAGTGCAAATTTATGGGAACTCTAGTGTTCAATCATCTTCCACCTTCAGATCACGAAAGGCAGACCGGCCAATCTACATCCTCAGGCTTAAGAAGATTGAACAGGGGCAGCTGTTGTACCCCAAAATTTGCCCTCTTATTTCTCAAAGGATCATCCTGGACTCTCAGGCTTGCTTCTATCAAGTTTCAAGTTTTGAATTACAATTTTTCAAGAAAATCATCCACAAGGGCAAAATGGTCAAAAGCACACTGAAAAGTCAAACTTTGACTTTTTAGATCAAATCAAGTTTCAACAATTATATTTCATCAAGACATGGAATCGGTTCATCAAAAAATCAGAAGTTAGAAATTACTTTGAAAAAAAATCAAATTTCTAAACATTTAGAAAATTTTCTAAGTGTTAAGAGAATATGTTACTTCAGAACTTCTGGGCCAGCCTTCACGCGAGTGCAATCAAAATTTACAGACACGGTTCAGAACATGATGCTTCAATCAGAACATATGGAAGCAATGTCTTTCGGTCAGAACATGACCCTTCAGTATATAGAGGTTACGTTTCTAATCTTCTGCGATCAGAACATCACCAAATCCAAAAACCTCATTTAAGCAACATGCTGCCCTGCTATATCACAGTCCGGCAATCAGTTGTTGATCCAGTCCATACCTGCACTTTCTCAAACCCCATATTTGCATCAAATTAGCATACGAAAACTGTGATTAAAAAGCAATGAAACAGTATACCAAAAAGGTTTGAATCCCATTTGTTTTTCCCCCTAAAACCACAGCAAACCCATCTATAAATAATTGGCTCCATCACACGTTCAAGGGGATGGCTTTTGGAGAGAGAAAATTGTCAAAAGAGGGAAAATAAAATGTGAAACCTTCATCAAAAAATCCAATTCCCAAACAGAAAACCAAACCTTTATTCTTCCCTTTGAATCAAAGAACTTGGCATTTTCTCTTTCGTTTCTCTTGCTGACTCCAGAACATATGAAGGCAGCAGTTCAGGTTCCAAACACACGCTCCAGATTCAAGGTAAGTATTTCTGACTTTGCATCTTTTCATTCAGAACATCATTAAATATGTAAATATCACAGTATTGATGTTGTCCATATCATTGCATAAGTAGAAAAAATATGGATCAAAACTTCTTGATTAGGGCTAGGCTCAGAATTAGGATTAGAACTTCTATAAACTGTTGTGCTTTTATCCTCCTGATTTTTTGTTAAGGACTGAATAAATTGCTGATGTGCTGATTAATATGATGAAAAAGTTGAAATGTAACACAGAACTACTGTTCTTTATTCACCATTTTAACACAGAATTTATAGAATGCTCACTCACTGTTTTAGCACAGCACAGAACTTCTGAGTTCTCCCTACATGTTAAACACACATAACTTCTAGGCTTTCTTATTGTTAAGCACACTGAACCTCTAATGCTTCCACTCGCTGTTTTAACACTCAGAATTTTTGATTTTCCACACGCTGACAACGCACTGAATTTCTGATGTTCACTCACTATTTTAGCGCAATACATAACTTCTGACTTTTGGCTCACTGTCTGAATACCACCCAAAACCTCTGTTTCCTTTCCCTCTGACGTTTCTTGCAGGACCTCAGAGTGTACCAATCCAGAACTTATGATTCCACTGACGAGTCACCACGCGTCTAGCTTCAGAACTTCTGATCCTTGTTGTTTTGCTTGCAGCAGCACGCTGTTTCTATCTTTCATTTATTTTCTTTTTTATCATTTTCAATATTAACCCCTTTTTTTAGTAATATAAAAAAGACATGAAAATATTTTCTTTTTTTAATTTATTTCTTTTTCTTAATTCATTAAGACAAAAAACCATTTTCTAAACAAGTCATTTCTCTCTCTTGCATTGTACATTTCAATATGGTTGTAATAGTTAAATAGGATTTAAATTCTTGCAATCTCCCATTTGTAAATATGTATCCCCCATCCCTAAAATATTCTAATAGCGTAGGACTTTATATTCCCGCAATTTATCGCTTTCCAAATAAATGCTAGTAATTGGGGCGTGTATGACAAGACATGAAATCAACAAATAGATAACCCTAATCAAGACTTAAATGCATGCAATCAAACACACTTGCACATATGCACACCTTAGGGTAATCTCACTTGTTGCCTATCGGAAAAACAGTCATGTCCCTCGAACATGGGTGTTTTAGCAAAGACCCTCGATAAAAGATCATAGTCCCTCGATGACCCTTAATGTTGCCTTCGATAAATAATCTAGTCCCTACAACGAAATTGCTAAAACGTTTCATGGGTTCCCTTCCATGACTATACAAAAACGTCCCGTGCTCGTCCCTTCACATCCAACGATGGGGCTTCTTACCAAATCAATGGTAAGATAGCAACATCTAGAGGAGGAGGAAAAGAACATCTAAGACCTTTTGAGTAGGTAGATTCGCTCCTAGTTGCTCGCTTGCCCACAAGAAAAACATTTTATACACCAACACATCTCTTTGAACTATTTTCAAAACCAACACTTTGTACGCATTCTTATAGAGACGAGAATCATTACAAAGACATTTCCAAAATATTTTCAAACCCACACCACAAGCACACATTCAAACAAAAGCAAGTGATATAGCGAGTAAACTAAGAGCCCATGGAAAACCATGGATGAAAAGGGTGCTAACACCTTCCCTTTTCATAATCTACCCCCCGAACTCAAGAAAACATCTCTAAAGGTATTTCCTGTGATTTTTCACCTTTCCTTATTGGATAAAAGAAAAGTCGGTGGCGACTCTTGCTATCCGCAACATTTGCGATCAAACACAAAACAAAAAGTCAGTTCTCCCACCGTATCACAAACATCATCGATTACTTATATGGCCCGACAGTCTTCTCGAAGGTTACATATGATGAAGAGTTGTTTCAGCATTTTCCTTAGAGGGACATTCTCAAACGAATCTCTGTTGGTTCAGTTTAAATCGATCAACGATTAATCCTGATTTGTTTTCCGGTATACTTCTTTCTCTGGTTCAGCTAAATTGGTTCGAAGATTTTACTGATTTCTTTTCCAATTAAAGATAATTTAATACCTCTGCTGGTTCAGTTTAAATCGATCAACTATTTATCCTGATTTGTTTTCCGATTGACTTTTTTCTCTGGTTCAGCTAAATCGATTCAAAGATTTTACTGATTTGTTTTCCAGTTAAAGATAATTTGAGACCTCTACTGGTTCAGTTTAAATCGATCAACGATCTATCCTAATTTGTTTTCCAGTAGACTTCTTTCTCTGGTTTATCTAAATCGACTCGAAGATTTTACTGATTTGTTTTCCAGATAAAGATAATTCAAAGACCTCTGCTGGTTCAGTTTAAATCGATCAATGATTTATCTTGATTTGTTTTCCGGTAGACTTCTTTCTCTGGTTCAGCTAAATCGATTCGAAGATTTTACTGATTTGTTTTCCAGTTAAAGATAATTCAAGACCTCTGCTGGTTCAGTTTAAATCGATCAACAATTTATCCTGATTTGTTTTCCGGTAGACATCTTTCTTTAGTTCAGCTAAATCGATGCGAAGATTTTACTGATTTATTTTCCAGTTAAAGATAATTAAAGACCTCTGCTGGTTCAGTTTAAATCGATCAATGATTTATCCTGATTTGTTTTTCGATAGACTTCTTTATCTGGTTTAGCTAAATCGATTCGAAGATTTTACTGATTTGTTTTCCAGTTTAAGATAATTAAAGACCTCTGTTGGTTCAGTTTAAATCGATCAACGATTTATCTTGATTTGTTTTCCGGTAGACTTCTTTTTCTTGTTCAGCTAAATTGATTCGAAGATTTTACTAATTTTTTTTCCAGTTAAAGATAATTCAAGACCTCTACTGGTTCAGTTTAAATCGATCAATGATTTATCCTGATTTTTCTCCGATAGACGCTTCCTCTGGTTCAATTAAAATTGCCCGAAGATTTATTCTGATATTTCTTCCAGTTGAAGACAACTGTTATTTAGGATGACATCTATAAGCCCATCTCCGATGATTCCCCGTCACCTCTCCAAATGGAATCTCTAAGCCCATTCCCATTACAATCAACCAATAGTGTTACTTCCTACACAGGCGAGTGCAAATTTTTGGGCAATTAAGTGTTCAGTCATCTTCTACCTTCGAGTCACGAATGGTGGACAGGCCAATCTAACGCTTCAGGTTTAAGAAGATTGAACAGGGGAAGCTGTTGTACCCCAAAATTTTCCCTCCCATTGTCCTCAAGGAATTCTTTTATGGCTCTTCAAATAAGTCAAGACACTCAAGGTTTGATTAGTCAAGATGCACCTCCTAGACCAAAGGCCCACAACTAGGGTTTGGAGTTTCTCAGGGAAATTTGATTTTCAAAGGTCTTAAGTGGCTTCTGTGGTTCTTCATAGGTCCTTAACAAGGTTCATGTCAAGTTTCAAGCCCTACATCACACGTTTGCTCAGTCAATGACTCAAATGTTTAAAATTAACTGTATTGGTCAAAAAGTCAATTGTAGTTAACATACAGTCAAACTTCAAGATTTTTAGTCAACATCAAGATTTTTAAGTGATATTCATCATTTGATCAAGGGTTGATCGGGATTCCTCAAGGAAAGTCCTCAGATCATCAAAAGTCAAGAATTGCCAAATTAGGGTTTCTTTATTGCTTTCAAAATAGCTGTGTGTTCTTACATACACCCACATAACAAATTGCAGATCCACATCCACCATGGGTCCCATTGATAAGAATTCTGCTGTTGTCAATTATGACTTTGAAAATTTGATCTACCAAGCCGGGGACGAAGGTGAGGAAGATTGTGAAGTACTTGGAGAGCTTGCTAGACTATTAGAGTAGGAGAAAAGAACCATACAACTACATGAAGAGCCGGTCGAGGTTGTGAACCTGGGTACTAAAAAGGATAAGAAAGAAATCAAGATAGGTGCCAACCTAGAAGACAATCTCAAAAAAAGGTTAATCCAGATGTGACATGACTATGTTGAGATCTTTGCTTGGTCTGATGAAGACATGTCAGGGCTTGATACTGACATTGTGGTTCACCGTCTACTGGTGAAGGAAGGTTGTCTTCCTATAAAGCAGAAGGTTCATCGTATGCATCCCGAGATGTCTGAAAAGATCAAAGTTGAGGTCATGAAGAAGTTCAATGCAGGCTTCTTAGTTGTTACGTCTTATCCTTAGTGGGTTGCAAATGTGGTGACGGTACCTAAGAAGGACGGTAAAGTGCATATTTGTATAGACTACAGGGATTTGAATAGGGAAAGCCCCTAAAATGACTTTCCGCTTCCGCATATTGATGTTCTGGTAGATAACACCGCTCAACACAATATTTTCCTTCATGGATGGTTTCTCTGGTTATAATCAAATCAAGATCGCACCTGAAGACATGGAGAAGACTACCTTTGTCAAACAGTGGGACACTCTCTCTTACAAAGTTATGCCTTTTTGTTTGAAGAACGTCAGTGCAACATATAAGCATGCTATGGTAGCTTTGTTCCATGATATGGTCCATCACGAGATAGAGGTTTACGTTGATGACATGATAGCCATGTCTCAGATTGAAGAAGAAGATCTTGACCACCGACATAAGCTGTTTGAGAGATTGAAGAAATATGAGTTTAGGTTGAATCCAAACAAATTCACCTTTGGGGTAAGATCCTGTAAACTCCTAGGTTTCGTCATAAATAGTAAAGGTATTGAAGTTGATCCTTCCAAGGTTAAAGTCATTCAAGAATTGCCAACTCCCAATACCGAGAAGTAGGTCAGAGGGTTCATGGGATGATTGAACTGCATTGCCAGATTTATTTCCCATTTGACTGCTACTTGTGAGCCAATCTTCAAGTTACTGAAGAAAGATCAAGTAGTAAAGTGGAATGATGATTGTCAGATAGCCTTTGACGAAATCAAGGAGTACCTCCAGGAACCACCAATTTTGATGCCACCAGTTGAAGGAAGACCTCTGATCATGTACTTGACAATATTAGAGAACTCAATGGGGTGTGTATTGGGGCAACATGGCGAGTCTGATCGAAAAGAGCATGCAATATACTACCTTAGCAAAAAGTTTACCGATTGTGAAACAAGATACTCACTGCTCGAGAAAAATTGTTGCGCTTTGGCATGGGCTGCTCGCCGACTAAGACAATATATGTTAACTCATACTACTTTATTAATCTCTAAGATGGATCCAATAATATACATATTCAAGAAACCCGCTATCTTCGAAAGAATAGTAAGATGGAAAATGGTCTTGACAGAATACGATATTCAGTACACTACTCAAATGAAGTGTACTTGTAGATCATTTGACTCATCAAGCTGTAGAAGACTATTTGTCTATGAATTTTGAGTTCTCAAATGAGAATATCATGCGAGTTACTGATTATGAAGAACCTGGACCATATGAAGGACCTGAACTAGGATCCCGATGGACTACAATTTTTGATGGAGCTTCTAACGCGCTTCGTAATGGATTTGGTGTTGTGATTATATCTCCAAAGGGTTACCATATGCCCTTAACAGCCAGATTATGTTTTGACTGTACCAACAATATGGCCGAGTACGAAGCATGCATCATGGGTATCAAAGCTGCCATTGATATGAGAATTAAATTCTTGAATGTATATGGGGACTCAGCCTTAGTGATCAGTCAGATTAAGGGAGAATGAGACACGAAGCATCCAAATCTCATTCCTTATCGAGAGCATGTGATAACATTAATTCCACACTTAGAAGAAATCACTTTTGAACATATTCCCTGAGAAGATAATCAATTGGCAGACACGCTAGCTAACATGGTATCTATGTTCAAAGTCAGATGGGATAATGAAGCCCCTCGAATTACTATTGAGAGACTAGATAAATTGGTTCATTGCTACGAAGTTGATACTGATGGAGTAGAGGAAAAGCCTTGGTACCACGAAGTAAAAAGATACCTCGAAACTCAAGAATATCCTGAAGGGGAATCTATCAATGATAAGAAATTTCTAAGGATGTTCTCTGCCAAGTTCTTTCTGAGAAACGATATCTTGTACAAGCGCAACCATAATTCAATTTTGCTTCGTTGTGTAGACAAGAAAGAAGCTGAGAAAATTATGGAAGATATGCACGAAGGTTTCTTTGGTACTCACTCCAGTGGACATATAATGTCTAAGAAGATTCTGAGAGCAGGTTATTATTGGTCTACTATGGAAGCTGATTACCATCATCATTCCAGAACTTGCCACAAATGCCCGATTTATGCTGACAAAGTACACGTGCCTATGGTTCATTTGAATGTCTTGACTGCTTCTTGGCCGTTTGCAATGTGGGGAATTGATATGATTGGAGATATTATGCCTACTGCTTTTAATGGGCATCATTTCATCCTTTTCGATATTAATTACTTCACAAAGTGGGTAGAGGCAGCCTTGTTTGCTTATGTTACCAAGAATGTTCTGGCTCGGTTCATTAAGTATAACCTTATCTGTCGGTATGACATCCCTTAAAGGATCATCACGGACAATGGTACCAATCTTAAAAATACTATGACCAAGGAGCTCTGCATGTAATTCAAGATTAAGCATCACAATTCTTCTCCGTATCGACCAAAGATGAATGACGCAGTGGAAGCTGCCAACAAGAATATCAAGAAGATCTTGCAGAAGATGACGGTGACATACAAAGATTGGCATGAGATGTTACCATTTGATCTTCATGGTTACTGCATTTTAGTACGTGCATCAACTAGAGCAACCGCGTTCTCTCTAGTCTAGGGTATGGTGGTTGTCTTACCTGTTGAAGTCCAGATTCCTTCTCTAAGGATTATGAAAGACGCAGGTTTAGATGAAGACGAATGGATTTAGACTTGACTTGACCAGATAAATTTGATTGATGAAAAAAGGCTTGCGGTTGTTTGTCATGGTCAGATGTATCAGAAACGCATGATCAAGGCTTTTAACAAGAAAGTCAGACATTAGGTGTACCGGGATGGTGATTTGGTAATGAAGCGTATTATCCTAGGGTCAAATAGACTCCCACATATAAAGGGCCATTTATGATTAAAAATATATTTTCTAGCGGTGCTATGATACTTACCACCGTGGACGGTGAAGATTTTATACACCCTGTGAACGCGGACATAGTCAAAAAATACTACGCATAAAAGAGACCCGCTAGGTTGACAGGCCTAGGCAAAAATAAGGGCTTCCCGGCGAACCAAAAGGGTTCGGGAAGAAGTTAGGGATATATATATATATATATATATATATATATATATATATATATATATATAGTACATCCGATAAGTCAAAAACATGAAAAGGCGGCTTGGGAAAAAAGGATATCCCGATGGACTGAAAACCCGAAAGGGCGCTCTAGGAAAAAGTTAGGGATTAAACCGTATGACTATGTCTCGTTGGATCACCCATCTACTTACAACCAAATTTGTTACTAGCGTCAAGTTCAAACAGTACAAATCAATTCAATCATCTTCTTCCGATAGCAAGTGATGATATACTTGAAGACATAAGGACAATAACAGAGTTGGAACTCGATGGGATCATTTCTACATAGCTGTTTTTCTTTGTTTGCCACTTTGTACCCCTTTTTCAATTTTTACAATGATTTCCTCTTACTAGGATTTCTGTCTTCTTGTATAAAACTACCTACTTATAGGAAAACTTTCAGAATCAACGCAGTTAAATATATTTCAAAATTCAAAATTATTTTTACTTTCTCTATTTTGTTTGCAAAAACGTCCAATGATTATATTGAATAAACATATGCATTTGAATATGATTACTGTTTACAAAATATATGCATGAAAACAGGATTAGCATTTACTAAAAACTCTAGGAGTTAGGATAAAGTTCAAGTTATCCACAAAATCCCCACAGAACAATCTCCATGGAGCTATTTCTACAGAGCTATTTTCACAAGCTCATCCCTAATAGAGATATATTCCCCATCAAGTCTAATGCGCCCTCAGGCAAAAATTGGGGCATCTTCCAGCAATTCACCCCCATATCCCTGATGAATAGCCTGGCATGATCATCTTCCCTAATAGGTCCCCTTAACGGATAAGGAAGTTGGATCATTTCCCCAGCATACGGTGGAAACTTCCTCAGTGCAGCCTATGAATTTCCAATCCCCATTAGAGATTATTTTCTCAACACAGTCTATATGATTTAATTCCCCAACAGAGTTTATTTCTCCAATACTGCAAATTTCCCGACAGAATTCTTTCTCCATCCAGATGTCATTCAATGTTGTCCTCCCCAGAAGAGATGATACCCATACCTGAAACCTGGTCAGATAGCACATTAGAGGAATATCCATCTATTTTATCCTCAGTCAGAGTACATAAGAATCAAATCCTTGAACAAAAAGAACGACGAACGTCAGACTTTCCTGGAATTCTTCTATCCCCAAGCAAAAGTCAAAGATCTCCAGCGGAGTGTCCTCAAACAGAAAGCAGGAATATCCAGTAAAGTCGTCCTAAAAAAATTGAAGAATTACTTTCTTCATCCCCAACAACAGTCATGGATTTATTTTCCCCAACTAGACGTTGTTACAAGATGCTACCGATAAGCTCCAATGACATATTGCATCCATACATCATTTATAAAATATCATAACATATGCATACAAAACGGATACACTATTCTCATTTATTTTGAGAGCATCACTACAAATTACATTTCACGCATCGCGACATTGCATAAAACCTTTGTCTTTTCAGGTTAGTTCTTGAACAAATAAATATTGTCAAGATTTTATCACCTTTCAAATACAATCAGACAATGATTCATTCTGATAAACACGTCTTTCAAAATACAATCAGTTGAAGACTCTCTCTAGATCATCTTCTAGATACAGTTTAGATACAATCAAGATATAGATTCATTTTGATACTTATTCTAGTACATCATTATGATACAACCGGGTGAAGAACCATTACGATCCACTTCTAGATACAGTCAGGTGTAGACTCATTCTAATACATTCTTCATATACAGTCGGGCAAAGACTTATTCTGATCCACTTCTAGATACAGTCGGTTGTAGACTCATTCTAATACATTGATCAGAAACAGTCGTGCAAAGACTCATTCTGATCCTCTTATAGATACAGTCAAGATATAGACTCATTATAGAACATCATTCAAATACAATCGAGACATAAGATTCATTATGACACTCCCCAGCACGTCTGCTAGATACAGTCAGGCACAAACTCATTCTAGTATACTTTTTTCAGATACAACCGGGCATAAACTCATTCTAATAATCCTGTCAATAGTTTTCCAAGAACACAATTACTTTGGATGACATCTATAAGCCCATCTACGAAGGCATCCCGTCACCTTTTCCAAATGGCATCTTTAATTCCATTCCCAATACAATCAACCCGCAACATTACTTCGTGCACATGTGAGTGCAGATTTCTAAGCACTTATAAGTATTCAATCCCCTTCCACCTTCAGATCACGAAAGGCAGACATGCTAATCTAACTCTTCAGGTTTAAGAAGATTGAACAGGGACAGCTGTTGCACCCAAAATTTTCCCTCCCAACTTTGATACAAATTAATTCAAGACACATCCTCTTGCTCATGAAGGTCTCAATTGCTCAAGACTTATCAAAGATTGATTAGATAGACTCCCCTCCTAAGCAATTGACCTACCACTAGGGTTTTACTTCTCTCAAAGTAAATTGGAATTCTAATGCCTCAAGTGAATTTCATGGCTTCTCATATGTCTCAAGGTACCCTCATACCAAATTTCAAGCCTTACATCATAAGTTTGCTCAGTCAATTAGTCAGATGATTGAAAATCAACTATATTGGACAAAAAGTCAACTTTGACCAATCTACAGTCAAACTTAAATTTTTTTGGTCAACATCAACATTTTGAAGTCAGATTCATCATTTTATCAATGGTTGATCATGATTCATCAAGAAAACTCAAGATTCATCAAAATTCAAAAGTTACTAAATTAGGGTTTTCTTAAGGAGAAGTCAACTGAACTTTGACCAAGCATAACTTTCACATAATTCATCATAAATTTCTCAACCAAAGCTCATCTTGAAGGAAATTCAATTCTCTACAACTTTTCTCTGTAATCTCAAGGCCAAAAAATCTTCATTTAAGAGATATGAGCCAAAACATTACAGGTCATTTTAGAAGTCAACAAAAAGATTTTTTTGTCAAAGAAATTTAAACCAAGTTAAAACCTCCAATGAAAAAATAACCACCATGAAAGTTGTAGGAGACATCTTGAGGTTTCCAAAAATTCTAAGATCATCTTCATATGAAAAAAATTGAGAGAGTTATGATTGGTGAAAATTGAGAAATTTTGAGAAAATGCATGAAGTTCAAATTGAGCAAACTTGGATTTTTTTGGACTAATGGACCTAAGATTTTAGGTTCAAACGTGTTCATGACCTCATATTAGACCTCTAAATCCATTCATATATTTTTGTGATTTTTATTTCTTTTATTTTGATTTTATTCATTTACATTCAAAATAAATCAAATAAAATATAAAACTAATGGACTTAGGCGTGTAGGCTTTTGTTCTGGGCATGTTGGAGGCCTAAAAATCTACCTTGAAGATAAAGAAATCGTGTGGTCTATATTTGAAGCAAATCTTAATTGGTTTTGGAAGATTCCAACTTATTTTCAAACAAAATCAAAGATATAATTTCATGAGATGTCCAAGCCCATCACTTGACCTAAATCACTCCTCTATATATACTCAACACATTCATACATCAAAAAACACGCATGCTGCCTCAAGAACAAGCCCTAAAAATCTCAATTTTTTCAAGAAACTAGGGCAAACTCAAACCCTTATATCCAGCCATTTTCAGTCCATTCCAAGCATCAAGCAAGCTTCCTGAAGACTCCAGGAACTCATTCCAATCGTCCCTGAAGCTTGAAGCACGCCAGAACAACATATCTCAACTGCACCGATTTGTTGAATTTTCTTGAATTCAACTTATAATTCATGCATTGTTGATTGATTCTATGCATACATACCTGTTTATAATGATGTTCAGACTTGTTTAGAATTATCATTTGCAAGCTTTTGTGCAGGAACAACAAAACACCATTATTAGGGCACGATCTGAGTTTGCATTTGAATCTCATGATACGCTAACCTTTTGCGTGTTTTGAGCCCAAATTCGAGTCCAGGATGAAATTTTGTATAAGATAGGGCTTTTGGTTTGCTTCAAATATTCCATTTTTGCAGGTTTGTCATTTGAGATTTCTAGAGAAGATGACCGGAGTTTGACTCCGGTGTCTCTGATTTCGTTTGACTCCAGTCAGAAGCTGTGTGGCCAATCCTCTCAATATGATTGGTCAATTTAAAAAAATATGACCCCAACACAACACGCGTATTCAATTTTGTTTGACTTCTTATTTTTTATTTCAATTTATATTATATTGAATGATGATGATGATTATATGAACGCGTAACATGATTGGCTAAGTGGTAAGAGTGATGACCGATATTGCAAAGGGAATGGGTTCGATCGTAACTTTTGCCAATTTCTTTTGTTTTTCAGGATAACGTGCAGTTTTATAATATGGTGATTGGTTCTCATTCTCAAACACAAACAACATCAGGGCGCAGTGGATGAAGGGAATGTTGGTGAAAGAAAGGGTGTGGATTCAACTCCCACCCCCATGCATTTATTTTTTCTTATTTTGCTAACCCCATTTTCATTCTATTTTCTTAATTAATCACTTTCTAATTAACCATTAACAAACCTAAACTTTTGCAAAACCATAACAAATTAGGCTTAGTTTTTTTAATTAACTAGAATTAGGGTGGCTTTTAATTAATTAATTAATTAGACCTTAGGTTTTAATTAAAATGAATTAGTTTTAGGGTTTTAGCCAAATAATTCTTCTTAATTAATTAGACGTTAGGGTTTCTAATTAGGATTTTTAATTAACTTAATTAATTAGTTATTAGGTTTTAATTATCATCCCTAACCCTAAATTATTTTCTAAAAAAAACACCAAAAACATAAACTTAGAACTTTGGGTCTTTAAACATTTTTCTAACATTTTTCTTTTTCGCTATTTAAATTCCTAGAGAAATTGTATAGGTCGCACCCTCTGATGTAATAACATAGGATTTTACATTATGCACTTTAATATTTTGTACATATCTAATTGCTAGTAATTAGAATTTATATGGAAAGAATAAAAGCAATCTAGAAAACACTAATTCAAGATAAGATAACTGAAAATACACACTTTGCACCTATAGGGTAACCTCTCTTGTTGCCTTATGAATATTGGTCATGTCCCTCGAAAGTGGGGACACTTTAGCAAAAGGCCCTCGATCAAATCATCATGTTCCCTTCGAATAAAGATCATAGTCCCCCGATGATCCTTCGAGTTTCATACAAAATGATCTAGTCCCTTCGATGACCCTACAAGTAAAATGATGATAGTCACTCTGATACAATTGTTAAAGTATCATTACATGTTGCCTTTTATGACCATACGATGACCTTACGTCTGTCCCTTCACATCCAATAGATAGGATTACCTACCAACTAATGGTATAGATAGTACTGTCTCTAAAGGAGAAGTAAAATAACAAGAAAGACTATTAGTGGGTAAGACTCCCAGTTGCTTGCTCACAACATGTTCAAAAATCACATTTTCAAAACAACAAATATTAAAAAAAAACACTTTGTATACATTCTTAAGGACTGATACAAGAATTATTACAAAGTTAGCCTTACATTGGCATTTCAAAATATTTTCAAACAAATCACACACACACAAAGCATGTTTTAAAAGTGAGCTAAGAAATTAAGAGCCCGTAGATAACTACGGGTGAAAAAAGTGCTAACACCTTCCCTTTTCATAACTTACCCCCCGAACCCAAAATCTATCAAAGGTCTTTCTTGTTCTTTCCACCTTTCCTAATTATTGGATAAAAGAAAAGTCGGTGGCGACTCTTGCTAACCGCAACATTTACGATAAAACAAAAAAGTCAGTTCTCCCACCGTATTACACATGAACTTCGATATTTTGAGTCCAGAAGTTTCTTGATCCACAAGTTGAGTGTTACACCAAATGTGTAACAAATATCCTTAAATCTTAGAATCACCAATACATAGTTTCTTAATTTGTCTCAAGGCCCAAATTAGTATCTTCTGTACAGTTGAAGATATGTAACATGTTTCAAAACAAATCTTTTTAACTTGCGAAAATATGTGATATATATATATATATATATATATATATATATATATATATATATATATATATATATATATATATATATATATATATATATATATATATATATATATATATATATATATATATATATATATATATATATATATATATATATATATATATATATATATATATATATATATATATATATATATATATGTCCAAAGGAAATATAATAGAATCAAATCCAATTTGTCAAGATTAAAAAAAATAGCAGAACCTTGATTGCTTCATAACAGAACACGATTTCATGACTTCCTGTTCGACATGTGATTAGAATCATGTTTTAGGCAAAAGTTGCCAATCCCAAAACCATGGCACTAAAAATCTCCCCCTTTGAATTTTTTTGGCTAAATCAAAACCAAAACCCAATAAACTAGAAAGAGGAATAAAACCGTAGAACACCAACACAAGTTACATGTTTATCATGTAAACTTTGTACATGAGGAAGAAGATAAGAGATACTCCCCCTCAAACACAGTCTCGATTTTCTATCATGAACTCTCCATGTTAAAGCCTACAAGAGCGGACTTTAATTTCAGATAACTCAGAATACAGGACACAACCATGCTCCTAATTCAGAATACAAGACATAACAAAACAAGGAAACACACAAAGTTACACAGACAAAATGTTAAAATATCCTGTTATAACATCCTTGCAAAATAACTGCAAGAACAGACTCAGACTCACATGATGGATTGTCATGCTCTCCCTAATGTTTTATATAGAACAAGTAACAACCCTTATCCTAACCTAGACTCTAGACACATATTGGACTCTTCTCCCCCTTTTTAGCCAAAAATTGACAAAAATAAAAGTGAAAAGAAACTGACACAGGAAATAATTAATTCAAGACACAAAGGAAAAGAAAAAAATCGACTCTATAGGATGATACATAACAAGAAGCATCAAGATGACTAAGGCAAAACAACTCCCTAAGCAGGTTAGTTGTATCACTCTTTTTACAAAAATAATTTTTGTCTTATTTTAAAAAATCTGTGACACTCTAATTAAATCAATTGGTTAGTCGCGTCATTCTTTTTTCCAATTTTGTTACACTTTGCAATAATTTATGTTTTAGTTTTTTCTCTTATGATAAAATTCCATAAAAATACTCTTAGCGAGCCTTAGACATTAAACTAATTTTTTTTTGGTTTTTATTCTGATTTACAAATAATTTTGTTTGTTTATAAAAATTGTGGAAGTTAATTGTTGTTTTTAGTCCCTCTTCTTGCTTAAGCCTAAAGAAACAATTAATTCTCTAATATCCTTTACTTCTAAAATTCAAAGAAAATATGTTTGACGTTTTTGGATGAAGTGAGACCCTAAAAGTCTTTTTTTTCTTCAAATTTTAAGTCTTGATCTTACATTTTTCATAAATTAGTTTGATAAGCATGCCTAGTTTGAGTATTTTGATGACTAGTCTCAATGTTTGCATTTCAAAACCAAGCTTATCTTTCAATCCAAGAACTATAAACCATGTTTCTGACTTTTAGGAGTCTTTAGAAAGCTATAATTAAATTGACATTAATTTACAAGTAATCTTCCTATTTTTAACCTATTTTTGACATAGAAGTGTACATATGAGTTTGCCTTGACTTAAATGCTTGCATTTGATGACTTGGGTGCAAAGTTTTAGGCCAATATTTTGAGTATGATATGCTACTGACCTAATATTTTCATGACCTATCTTTCCTATTTTTCTCATGACTTTAACTTACTTTTCCTTGATCAATATTTGCTTGCCTCTCATGGCCTTCCCTCTTGTATGCTTTATGTGAAATTTTCTTCCATTGTTTGTAATGCTTAAATTATTGTTCTTATATTCCTTATGATAATGACTTACATGTCTTACCATCATCTAGTCATATCCCCTCTTCACCTATATCCTTTCTTGAGCTTCATTTGCCTTTAGGAACACGATAGGATGTGTTTTTGACCTAATTTTGCACTAGCCTCTGTTTGTGTCTAAGTGATGATGCTTTATGGGTGATTAGAGGTCTTAGAGTGTGTTAACATTGTGTGCTTGATTCCGACTTCACTTTTATTTGACACTCCATGCCATGATCAATTAATCACACACTTGTTTCTACTTCACATCCACTCTTTGTCTTACCCTAGTTTATATGTGATGCGAGATGATTGTTGTTGAGAACTTTGAGTCTATTATTTCCAATGTTTAAGCTTTGATCTTAACTTTTATTCTCATCTCAATTATTTATTCTCCTATGATCCTTTTAGTTGGAACTCATTTGTCAACTAACATGGTGACACTTTAGGAGCTACATTTGCTTTCTTACTTGTATTTTGAGCATTGCTTTTTAGTGATTGTCTCATAAGCCTTTGTGATATGTCTCCTTAAGGTATCTTGATGTTGAATATTGATCATAACATATAAGAATCTTGGGTTTGATCTCTTTAGGTCGCCTTTGCTTGTATGCATTAGAGACTACCATTTTTACAAGTTATCATGACACTTAAGTATGTTATGTTGATGGCATTGTTTGTGGTTTTAAGTTCATGATAGGTACTTTTGGAGGGATCATGCCACTTCCATTTGACATATAAGTATCATTATTTTTCATCTCATTTGATCTTTATCAATTTCATTTGGTTTAAGACAAATGTTTTCCATCTTTTATGATGTTGATTATCAAACTTTGTGACTTTACTTGTGTGTGAAGTTTCATCTTTATATTATGTTACTTTTGAACCTCATAATAAGTTAACTTATAACACAAGTCATGCATGTCATAATTCTAAAATTATGATCTCTTTACTTCATCTTTACTCTTTCAACTAAACTTGCTAGTTTTTGTCTCTTTGAATCACTTCTTTTGAATCCTATGTATGCAACCTTTCTTCTTTGATTTTTATACTTGAATTTAGTTTTTTATATGTCATTTTCTACTGAATTAGGTGTCTCAACACCTTTTAATCTTGTTCTCTGTTCATCTATTCCATTCTTGCTTCACTCTCCCCTTTTAGGTTTGTTTAGGGTTTGATTTTGATCTTTCTTCTTACAAACCAATGTGTTTGATTTGATAGTGATGTTCTAAGTTTGTTTATAAGTCTTTTATTCGAGTTACATATTTATGTTGCTACTGACTTCAACCATACTCCATATATTATGCCATTATCATCTAATCATACATTTGCTTTCACTTCACAATTTTGTTTTGACCTAGTTTGTATACTTTAGTATTTGTATCATGATTTTAATTACTAATTAAGTTTTATCTTGATTATTTGGGTATGTGTTAATTGTAAAACATGTCAACTTTTTCTTTCTCTTCTTCACATTGCATCTCTCCTTTCACATATTTTTTTGTTAGCATTGCATGAGGACATGGGTTCACTTAGAGTTTTTAAACCAACCTTTCCTTGTATGATTTGATTGTGAATCTTTCTCAAACTTATTTATATGGTGATGATGAGTTCTTTATGTGTTCACTTATGACTTGTACACTTCTTCCTCTATCTCACTTCATTTCACCTTCTTATACCATGCTTGGTTAGACACTTGACACATGAATACTCCTATGCTAGTATGCTTGCCTTGTTGACTTTTCTTGTGATCTTTAGATCTTTATCTCTTGTGAATGACCCTTAGGGATTTTTTTGACATACCTAAGTGTTATCTTTGATGTCATATTATTTCCCCTTTTTGGTTTGCCACCTACTTGTTGCCCAAGTCTTGTCTTGTCACTTGTTTGAGTTTCATCTTTTTTTCATCATATGAACTTGTCTTGATTAGGTGATGTTTCTTAATATGTAATTCCTTAATGATAGTTTGTGATATCTTAAACCATGTTTATACTTAGGTATCTACCTCTAGTCTCATACATGTTTGCATGTTTTATCATGTGTTAACATTTTGTCTTCTAATTGCACACTTGCACTCCTACTTGCCTAGTTAGGTAATAGATCTTTCATCTTGACCATTATTGTCACACTTAGGATAATCTAAGGTGTTTAACATGATGGAGTCAGAACTTATATGATATCTTGATGTGCCTTTATGCCATGTGTCATACCCAAATTTGTCCGCCCTTTATTTTTACAGTCAAAAATATTTTCAACATTGGTTTTTATAATATTCTTTGGTTCAATTTTACTAACATTTTAACAAAAATTTATTTCGCTCATTTAAAAATGTATAATAGTTTATTTCAATTTTTTTTTAAATAGCAAATACTTGTTCACTTTCATATACTTTCAATTGATTTTTTATTTCAAATGAGTAACATAACATAGTTGGTAAGGAATGAAGTTTGCAAGTATGAGGTCCTAAGCTCAAATCACGCTTTTCTCACTTTTTTGTATTTTTCAATTTTATAGAATTCTAACCTTATTTTAATTTTTATTTTAATTTTAAAAAATCATCAAAAACGGTATTTTTATATTTTTGTTTCTAATTTTCATTTTTTATTTAAATTATTTTTTAAATAATAATATTTTATTTCATTTTGTGCATTTCTTAGTAAAAAAAAAGTCAAAAACCAATAAAAAAATATATAAGGTAAATTTTCATTTAACTTTAAGTCCAAGACAATTAACATTAAAATTTTGGATTTAATTTGTTCTACTTTTAGAAAAAAATTAAAACAAATATATTTTAGGCTAATTATACTATTATTATTGATTTTTATCTTGATTATTTTCTATATTTGTTTATCCTAATTTTTTTATATAAATAATGTCTCAATTTTATATTTTGGAGGAGATCAATTTTTCATACCGAAACACTCACGTACATAATCCCTCTTCAGTCTCCACTATATTTTTTCAAGTTTTTGTTACAGTAACTATAGATCATTCTATAGTCATTATCACTTTCATCCACATGCTAAACACCATTGTTCCAAATATTTTTACTAATTTTATACTAACATAAACCTGCTAAGTATTTTTCACACCAAAGTTATGTTCATATAACATAGCACTAACAACAACCTGTAAACTTACAAGCTATTCATAAACCAAACTTCCATCACCTTTGATTCATCACAAATCACAATTTTTACCATGGTCAAGATTACACCAATTCCATAACTTTGCAAAGCAACTTCCTTGTAGTCATTTATTCGTTTTATATTTTGGTCATATTATGTTTTATACTATCTTATTTTCTTAATCTCAATTAGTTTCCATGGTTTGTTTTTATTTTAATTAAATATTAGGATTTAATTAAGTTTATTAACTTAGTTTAATTTCTCTAATTAAATTATGAAGAAGACCACGAAAATATTCCTTTTTTCTATTTTCAAATATTCAAAATAATCAAAAACATTTTTTAGATTATTTATTTTAATTAGGTAAATTGATTAATATATAAGTACCTTTAATTTTATGATTAATTAGTTGATGCATATTCAAAGTGATTTTCATAATCAAACAACCTAATTCAAACACTTTTCACAATTTAATTAATTCAATAATTTACAAAGATATTAAAATCCACGTAACTCACTAGATATTCCATCTGCGAGCAACACGTGGCCAATAACTGACCAAGTGATGAGGGGGACTTTATCAGACTCCCTCTACATCCTTCATGACGAGCAACACGTGACCAATATCAGGCCACGTGAGGAGGGAGATTTTATCAGACTTTTCCCGCTCTGTGTCTTATCATACTCTTTAATCAAATCGAAATTCAAAACAGTTAACCAATTACAAACCATTTTTTCTACTAACTTAACAAAAAATCAAGATATTTTGTGAAAAAGGATTAAGGAGAATTACTTTCAAAATTAACAGTGAACTGCGTCTACGATCACTCAACTTACTATCCAAAAAATGTTCAAAGATAATTCGAAATCAATTCTACACAATTCTATAAAAAACACTAATCAACACTACGAACTACGAACTAAGACTCTGATTCCTCATAAGAGGTTTCGTAGGCATACGACTTAAAAACCGTGGCGAGTTCCCCTAGTATTCTTGTGAATAAGGTAGATGAGGGGTGCCTAACACCTTCGCTTCGTCTAAAACAAGTCAACAACTTAGAATCTCTGATCAAATTAGAATTGTTCATTATATTTTCTTCTCTAGGATAAAAATTAATGGTGGAGACTCTATATGTGTTGCTGGTTATTACACCATGCCTTTTGATTTCTTATTTTTGCCTTCATGCTTCTTCTTCACTTCTTCAAGTTTGTTTGTGAGATCTTCATCTCTTATTTTTTTTATCACCATGTCTTGCGTGTTGGTTGATCTATTACCATCTTACTTGTTTGATGTTTTTGTCATCTCCTGCATGATATTTTGTCATCTTAATGCATGTATACTTGATGTTTTGTCATCCCCTCTTTATCTTGATGCTTTATCATCCCTTCTATACTTGTTATTTGATGTTTTATCATCTCTCCTTTCTTATATGTTTTAGACATAAATTAGACACACTCTTAGATTAGAACAAACTTAAGTGGATCCTGTGGAATACCACAGACGTGAGGGGTGCTAATACCTTCCCCTCGCGTAACTTACTTCCTTATCCTTTTCTCTTGGTTCGATGACCATGCTCCTTTGCTTCCCTTAGGTTTACTCGGTGTTTCTTTTCTCTCTCTCTTGGGATAAATAATATTGATGGCGACTCTTTTGTATTTCGCCTCCGTTCGTTCTTCGATGAAAATCCCAAACGCGACAATGTGCCTTTATGAGTGGACTTGAGAAACACCCAAGTATCGTTGGCCACAATTCAAGTGATATAACATCTGGTATAAAAAACTTATTAATACCAAGATTATGGCATTGATAAATTCAAATACTTAGAGACCTAACTCACAATCTTTTCTTCTGTCTTCTAAACTCCAGGTCTTCAAACATGATACTCTTCACAACTCTATTGTCCATTGACAACCAAAATGGAATCACTTCAGCTTTCCCATAAGAAAAATAGAACTAGAATTATATCTCCATGAAATCTCACCCAATAGACCATGGTGTCTGCCATGATACCAATTGAAACTCTGGTACAAGCAACACAAACAAACAAAATTGTCTTAACAATAGAAGATGTCGAGACAAATGTTACAACATCTAGTAACAAACCAAATCAATCAAGCTGAATATGATACAAAAAGTAAACTGCAAAAAGATAAATAACACAACAATATGTTGACCTAGTTTAGTACAACGTCACCTACTATAGGGGCTACGAAGTCATGAAAGAAGTACATTATAAGCAGTATTAGTGAAAGCTAAACTAGTCCCAAGTTTACAACTTCTCCCTTAATCCCTACTCAATGCTACTTCTACCTAGGTCATCCCTATGTCTGAGAAATCGACATCCCATTACCAATCACCACAATGATACCTAACAATCACAGTCACAAGAACTACAAAAATTACAACTCAATTTAGAAGATCACTCTTCCATTACAAAAGCTCAAACCCTTGCTTAAAAGCATCGTCTGAGAATAATACTCAACTCATTGCCTAAAGCCTTCTGAGTGAGAAAAATAAATTGACTAACAGTCAAGTGATAATCATTCGACCACATAGTATCAAAAGATACATGCGTGACTTACAAAACTACACAAGAGAATCTCAAAACCTAAGACTTATTCTTCCCCTAATTTTACAATTATTGAAAACTTTTAAATTACTTTAGGTTAGGATTCTCCTTTAAATATAACTCTATAGTCCATGGGCTTTAATATTCTGAGTCCAGAAGTTTCTTGATCCACAAGCTGAGTGTTACACCAAATGTGTAGCAAATCTCCTAAAATCTTGGAACCACCAATACATAGTTTCCTAATTTGTCTCAAGGCCTAAATTAGTATCTTCTGTACTAGTGGAGATATGAAACATGTTCCAAAACAAATCTTCTTGACCTGCGAAAATATCTGATAAATATCCAAAGGAAATATAATAGAATCAAATCTAATCTGCCAAGATTAAAAAAAAGCAGAACCTTAACTCCTGCATAACAGAACACGGTGTTTTAGGAAAAAGTTTCCAATCCCAAAACCATGGTACTAAAAATATGCCTATCACTCGGTTAGATGTTTCCTTATGCAATGTTTGCCTATCACATGCTTAGGCTAGTCCTTTCTTGATGCAAATTCACTTGTCTACCACTTGCTTAGACTTCTCTCTTTATAGTGTGTTTATCCTATTACTTGTGTAGGATTGTTTGGTATATCTAATACTTGTTTAGGTATTTTATTTCTGGTGAACAAGGACTCATTCAGTTTTGTATCCCAAATGAGATCACAACATCTTTCCTTCTTGTTTTCTTTGTTGCTCATTCACATGCTCCCTTAGGTTCTTAATTCAATCTTGGTTAAGATCAATTGAGTAGACTCTAGGTTTGTAAACCAAGCATGACAACAATTAGGTAGGATTCCTTGTATCCTAATCTTAGGTCCACACTTGCATGACAACAAGTAGGATTGAGATCCCTTTTGCTTTGGTTTAGTTCTTGCATTGCATGTATGTAAAACTAAAAACTTTTTCTCAAGATAATTCAAAACGATTAATAAATACGAGGCGCCTGGCTCGACCACTCAAAATTTTATCATGTCATAGACTTTAGTATTGCACGTATCTCAGACACTTTCAGGAAGTAAAGGGGAAATACTTGGATACCTCCAGCCTTGGAGGACTATATGAGGTATTCTCCAAAAAAAACTCAATCAATCAAAACCTCTTTTGCGGCTTGGGATTTTCTTTTGAAAACTTTTCCTAAAGGGTTGTTACCCATAAAAAAACACCAACAAACCAAATTTTTTGAGAAGAACTATGGTGCTCTGATTCTTTCGAGATAATTTGGCACGAGGTTGTAAAACCAAGGTGAACGCAATAATAAAAAACTTTATTTTTATCCTTTAACAATTCATTCATGCATTCCCTTAGCAAGTAAGCTTTAGATAATACACCCTTTGATTAGAACAAATTTAGTGGATCCATGGGAGTACCATAAACGCGAGGGGTGTTAATACCTTCCACTTGCATAACTGAATTCCTTACTATTGTACCCAAAAAAATTTCCTCCCATTTTTAAGACAATTTATTCAAGACACCTCCTCATGCTCCTAGGGTTCTCAACTGCTCAAGAATACTCAAGGGTTTGAGCATACAAGCACCTCTCCTAAGCAATTGACCTACAACTAAGATTTTATGTTTCTAAAATAAAATGGAGCTTATAATTCCTCAAGTGGATTCCATGATTCCTCATATGCTTCAAGGTACACTCATGACAAGTTTCAAACCTTGCATCACATGTTTGCCCAGTCAATTACTTAGATGATTAAAAATTAACTGTATTGGATAAAAAGTCAACGATGGTTAACATACACTCAAAACTCAAGCTTTTTGATCAACATCAATATTTTGAAGTCACATTCATCATTTGATTAAGGATTTATCATGATTCATCAAGAAAACTCAATATTCATCAAAAGTCAAACGTTACTAAATTAGAGTTTTCTTTAGGTGAAGTCAATTGAACTTTGACCAAGCATAAATTTCACATACTTCATCAGAAAATTCTCAACCAAATCCCATTTTGATGGAAATTCAATTCTATACAACTTTGTCTCTCTAAGATCAAGTCCAAAAATGCTTCATTTGAGAGATATGAGCCAAAACATTACATGTCATTTTAAAAGTCAACAAAAAGAGACTTTTTTCAAAGTAACTTACATCAAGTTAAAATATTTAAATGGAAAAATGAACAACATGAAAGTTGTAGGAGACATCTTGAGGTTTCCAAAAAGTCTTATATCACTTTCATATGATGAAAATTGAGTGAGATATGATTGGTGCAAATTGAGAAATATTTGAGAAATGCATGAAGTCCACTTTGAGCAAAATTTCATTTTTGGGCTAATGGGCCTAAGATTTTAGGTTCAAATATGTTCATGATATGTTTAAGGACCCATAAGTCCATTCATGCTTTATCTTTTATTTTTATTTCATTTATTTTGATTTTTATTCATTTAAAAGTAAAATAAATCAAATAAAATAGTAAATTAATGGACCAAGGCATGTGGGCTTTTTTTTTTGGATCATTTGAAGCCCAAGATCACAAATCCAACTTGCCAAAACTGTGTGAATTCCAATATGGCAAGAATCTTCAAATATGGAAGCTTGAAAAAACACATTTTATTCTTGTTTGATTTAGATTTGATTGCACAAGATTCTTTCCATATCTCTTGACCTAATGCACTCTCCTATATATACCTAATACATTCAAACAATGAAGGACATGAATTGTTGCCTCAAGAGTAAGCCTTAGAACTCTCCAAATTTTCTTAAAGTTTGGGCAAGTGCAAATTCTTATCTCTAGTCATGCCCAAGAAATTCCAAGCATTCCATTACACTCCTGAAGATCCTAGGAGTCGTTTCCAGTCTTTCCACAAGCTCGAGGCATCCCAGAACGAGCTCTTTCAAGAACATCGGTTGGGTAACTTTTCCAAAACTCCAAACTTCTATTTTATGCATTGTTAACTAATCTTGAGTGTTCACGTATGTTTATGATGATGTTTAGAACATGTTGTTACCATTACATGGAGTTTATAACGTCCAAATCCTGGTTTGTCATTGATGAACCGACCTAGGGTTTTTCCTTCTAAACTCACGATCTAGGAATTTTTAGCCAAAACTAACACTTGATTTGGATTCAGGAGGGTCTATTTAGGGGGGTAGGTTACTCCTTTTGCTTTGAATCTACCGTTTTTGCAGTTTTGACATTGGGAGTCGCCGGAGAAGACGACCGGAGTTTGATTCCGGTGTCTCTGAGTTTGGTTGACTCCGGTTAGGGCTGGCGTGTCACAATGGAGCCTCATGATTGGATCTCTCTTAATAACAGGGCTCTATATGCACTAACTTGCTTTTGAATTAAAATTAAAGGCATTGTTTTATTATATAATGACATGCTTGTGTTCCAGTAACAGATAAACAACATAACTCAGTTGGCAAGGAGGAAGACTGGTGAAAGGAAGGGCGCGGGTTCAAGCCTTAGCGCTAGCATTTTGTTTACCCTATTTTCAAGCCTTAACCTAATTTTTTTCATTTTTTATTTTAATTTTCCATTAATTATTTTTAACTAATGTTTAACCCACAAAAAATCATAAAAAATATAATAAAATCAGATTTAGGTTTTTAATAGATTAATTTAATTTTAGACAATTTTTTATTTAATCAATTACATATAGGGTTTTCATATGATTAATTAAGTATTTAATTTAGATTTTAAAATCCATTTATTTTGTCATTCAAAAAATAAACCAAAAATATACAAAAAAAAATAAGATATGACATTTTAGACATTTAAGATATTAAAAATAATTTTTAACATGTATTTTTATTTATTTGCTATTTATTTTTAGACAAGTGTATAGGTTGTATAAAAATTGTAATAGTTTAGTGTTTAATTTCTCGCAAGGTTTTATTAAATATTGTAATTGCCCTAAAGCCATGTAATAGTCCTAGGGCTTTACTTTTCGCACTTATATTTTATATAACTGTATATATAACTGTTAGATGTATGCTAATAGGGTTTGTATAGAAAGACAAAACAAACGTTAGAAAACCCTAAAATACTAAGATAAATAACTGAATTGAACGAACGTGCACACTTACACCTCTAGAGTAACCTCCTCTTGTTGCCTTCGGATAATTGGTCGTGTCTCTCGAAAATAGGGATGCATTAGCAAAAGACCCTCGAATAAAGATCATAGTCTCTCGATGACCCTTCGATGTTGCCTACAAAAAATGATCTAGTCCCTCTTATACAATTGCTAAAGTATCTCTACGTGTTACCTTCAATAACCATTCGATGACCTTACGCCTGGCCCTTCACATCTAATAGATAAGGCTACCTACCAACTAATGGTATGGATAAAACTATCTTTAAAGGAGAAGGAAAATAACAAGAACAACATTTAATGGGTAAGACTCAACAAATTACTTGCTCACAAAGAAATTATTTTTACACATCACATTTCAAACAAATATTTTCAAAACACTTTGTATGTATTCTTGAGAACTGATACAAGAATCATTACAAAGTCTGCCTTACATTGGCATTTCAAAATATTTTCGAACAATCACACACACATAAAGAAATTTTTAAAGTGATCAAGAAATTAAGAGCCCGTAGATAACTAAAGATGGAAAGGGTGCTACCACCTTCCCTTTTCATTACTTACCCCCCGAACTCAAAATCTACCAAATGTCTTTCCTGTTCTTTTCACTTTTCGTTATTGGATAAAAGAAAAGTCGGTGGAGACTCTTGCTATCTGCAACATTTGCGATAAAATGCTAAAAAAGTTATTTCTCCCACCGTATTACGAAGCTGGCGACTCTATTGGGGAAATAATTAAAAGAGGAGTTACCTTAAGAGTTTAGGTCACTTTACTTGCTTAAATTGTGTGCTTTGTCTGCTTTAACTTTAAGGGCTTGCTTAGGTTTATTATTTGAAGGGTTATAAAGATTGTACAACATAGACCGATATGGTTAATATGATGGCTATAGTTAGTCTGACACTTTGGTTTGTACTTATGTTCCTTGAGTGAGTCAAGGATAACATTAGGCTTCCGCGTTATGTCATTAACACTAAATTACTTTTAGAACCTTAATTAACCCATCTTGGCCATTAGAAGGTAGTGAGATAGCCGACTTTGGTGCAGTCCAAAGTTGGTTGATACTCGAAACTACGCTCATTGAGATTTAACTCTCCGGATTTTTTGGTAGCAAATTATTTGCCGTACTAAAATAAAACCTTCGAGAAAGATCTGTGACATGAGATTCCTAGAACCCGGTTACTATTTTAGGATAGGTTGAGCCAACTTAACTTCAATAGAGAAAGAGTACTTACCTATGGATCTAATGCAAGCCTTTAAACCTAAGGCTCTTGTGTGATTTGTTTGTGTTTGCTACTTGTTTAAACATGAGCATAACATCATAATATCATAACATTTTCACTAACTGTTTCAAGGACCTAGGGGTTTATCTTTGTCCCTTGTTGCAGATCATGGCTTCCGCTCGCAGAAATATTATCTGAATCAACTTTGTAAGGGTACCTTCCAAGCTTAAGTAGTTAGTCTCAAAGGTTCTCGAAAACTCTCAATTCACCAAAAGGCATGGCTATCTACTCAGTTTGGTTACCCTCGATTTCGAAGAAGACATGATGAGTGTTATGTTCCATTTCTTTGATCCTAAGCATAATTGTTTTACCTTCCTAGATTATCAGTTGGTGCCCACAGTGGAAGAGTTCTCTAAGCTACTTGGAGTGCCTATTCTTGATCAGACACCCTTCACCGGTCTAGAGAAAGTTCCAAAACCTGAAGATATTGCAGCAGCCTTACATCTGGAGCAGTCAAACATTGTATCTAATTGGGAAATAAGAAGTGGACTTTAAGGTCTTCTTGATAAATTTATGATTGAGAAGTCTTAGTTGTTTCTAGATGCCATCATTTTTCATGCTTTTGAAGATATTTTGGCTATGCTGATCTATGGTTTAGTACTTTCCCTAATCCGGACCAACTCATAGATGTGAATGCCATCAAAAATTTCTTGCTCATAATCATATGCCTACTTTGCTTGGAGATATTTTGAATTTTCTTCACACTCGTACTATGAGGAAGCGATTGACTCTCATGTGTTGCATACCTTTACTTTACAGGTGGTTTATTTCACATCTTCTCTGACCAGTGATGAAGAATGAACAGGGTTTGAGGTGGTCTCAAAGGTTGATGTCACTCGCTCATTCATATATCTATTGGTGTTCCTAATCTCAAGAGGATATCACTATTATTGACCGCTGTGGGGAATTCCCTAATGTGCCACTCCTTGGCATAAGGGGAGGTATCACTTACAACCCTTATCTAGCTCTACGTCTGTTTGATTATGCTCGAAGAGACGGTCCTCATGATATGTTTATCCAGGGTATTATATTTGTCTACAAGAATGATCTTCAAGGTTATCATCAAAGGTTTATTTGTGCTTGGGGCATGATCAATAAGGTTGATAGATAGACTTTGGGGCATAAGACTCCATCCCTTTGGAGCCCTACCTCATATGGGTGCGGTCTCGTGCTCAAAATCTTATAATGCCAAATCCTGATGTCCTACCAATAATTGTGGAGCCTGTTGTTGAAGGAGATGTTCCTCATACCATTCTTCATCCTGATATGCCTACTTACTTTGAACAACTACAGAAGTCCTAGATTCAACTCAAGGAAGAAAGATATACCTTTGAGACTCAGTTTTATGCTAGTGAGAACAAAGTATTGGAGCTGACGAAATGACTCCACGAAGAGCAGAGCCTTAATTCATTTGTCAACACAAAGAAGAAGCGTCCAGGGTAGACTTAATTCCTTGGGCCTTATGAGTTTCATAATTTAACTATCTTTTTTTCATTTGAACTTACTACTAAATTTCTTTGTTTCCTTTTATATTAACAAATTTAAATCCCACGAGGTCCTTGAAAACATTACATATGCATATACATTTACATACCATATCATTGCATAACAGGTATTCTCAAGACATGGTTCTCATCTCTTTGCTACTTATTTCAGCAGAAAATGGCTCTCGAATAGACAGTCAAAGATCTTCAGGCTCAGAATGCCCAGTTCCAATAGATGTTCCTAAACTTAGCCAAGGGGCAGGAAGAATTGAAGGCACTCATCACCAAAGAGAAGAAGAAAAAGACAAAGAAACCAGCCGACATCCTTAACTTGGGAAGAAGTTAGGGGTCTAGTCAAGCGAGTTCAGGATCTCGATACTCCATTAGATGAAGACGACAAACAAGATAAAGATGATAAGAGTGGTGAAATTGAAAAAAGCAACCATGGTCCTGTTAAATACTCTGATGAAGAGGAATAAGATTATTTGAATGAACAATATCTCCCCTGTTGATAAAAAAACACAAGCAGCTAGAAGACTGTCTAAATACTATGGAGAATCAGAAAGTGCTTAGGTTGGATTTTGAAGATTTGGGTTTAGTCTCAGGAGTTGTCATTCCTCATAAATTGAAAGTCCCCACTTTTGCAAAGTATGACGGTGTTTCTTTCCCAAAGCTTCATTTGAGGTCATATGTCCGGAATATTCAACCACACACTATTGACAGGAAGTTGTGGGTGCATTTCATTCAAGAGAGCTTGTCTACAACACAGTTGGAATGGTTCTATCAACTAGAAGGGATCAATATCCATACCTAGGAAGATTTGGTTGCTGCTTTCTATAAGAAATACCAGTATAATGTTGATCTTGCACTAACCCGTATGCAACTACAGAGTATGACCATGGGTTCTAACGAAGGCTTTAAAGAGTATGCGCAAAAATGGAGATATCTAACAGGAAGAGTTCAGCCTCCCTTGTCTGATAGAGAATTGGTTAACATATTTATGGGAACTTTGACAAGTCTTTTCTTTAATCATCTGATTGGAAGCTCTTCAGCCGGGTTCACCGAGTTGATATTAACAGGGGAACATGTTGAAGATGGAATCGGAAGCAGAAAAATTCAGGTGGCTGCATCTTCAAGTACTACGAATAAGTCATTCAATGAGAAGAAAGAAGCTAATGTTGTATACGGCCAGAAAGGTCCAAATAAAGGTGACCACCATCAATCTGTGGGGGCAGTAATGATTTCCAATATCGCACAAATGCAACACCAACAACAAGGAAATCAATGTAGGCCGAATGCACCCAGGAGACAAATCACTAAAATCAATATGACTTTGTCTCAAGCATTGCAACACCTATTTAAGGCAGAGCTGATTACATTGAGATCATCCTCAGAATACCAACACTTCCTCTCCCCGGTACAATCCCAATGTAAGATGCGCCTATCATTCCAATAGTCCCGGACATGGCACAAATGGCTACTAGGCTCTGAAAAATAAGATTCAAGATATGATTGACTGTAAGGAGATTGAATTTGATCCTCCTGAAACTCCTAATGTGATCACTGCACCTATGTTTAACCATGACAAAGGTGTTAATTCTATTGATGATGTTTCTTATGTCTCTGTTGTAAGTGACTTGACTACTCCTCTGATGATTGTTAAGAAGAATCTGTTGTAATCCGATTTATTTCCGAGTTGTATTGAAAATTGTTACCATTGTGCGTCCCAATCTAATGGTTTTATGTTGCTAAAGAAAGGTATTCAACATTTGATGGATGACCGTGTAATTCTTTTCGAGAAGACTCATTCCATGGAGAACTTATATGAAAGTGTGTATCAATACCTGAGACTTAAAGATTTGTCTGTGATTACAATTTCCAGTACTCCTTTAAGGATCACTTCTAACGGTCATGTGAAGATTATTGTAAAGCCTAGGGTTGCTCCTCTAATCATTACTGCACCGGGGCCAATTCCATATTCCTCTGACAAGGCTGTCCCTTGGAACTATGGAGCCGATGTCTCTACCATGGCATTAAGCAAGAACTGTTGTCTTTCAAAGGTGAAAATTTTGAATTTACTAATCCCAATGTTGGAAATATTGTTGGGACTAGTAAGGTTACTAGAAGTGGGAGATTTTTCTCTCCAGAGATATCTCCAAAGGTTGTTATTACACCACTTCGTATCTGCAATACGGTGGGAGAATTGACTTGTTTTGTATTATCGCAAATGTTGCGGATAGCAAGAGTCGCCACTGACTTTTCTTTTATCCAATAAGGAAAGGGTGAAAAGAACAGGAAAGACCTTGAATATTTTGAGTTTGGGGGGTAAGTTATGAAAAGCGAAGGTGTTAGCACCCTTTTCATCCGTAGTTATCTACGGGCTCTTAATCGCTTAGCTCATTTTTGAAATTTGCTTTGTGTGTGTGATTTGAAAATATTTTTGAAGAGACAATGTAAGGTGAAATTTGTAATGATTCTTATATCAATCCTCAAGAATGCGTGCAAAGTGTTTGTTTGAAAATATTTTTGAAAGTGTTTGTGAAATGTTTTTGTTTTGAAAGGTTTGTGAGCAAGCAATTAACAGTTCTACCCACTCAAGGTCGTTCTTGTATAGATAACACTACCCATACCATTAGTTAGTAGGAAACCTTATCGTTGGATGTGAAGGGACATGCATATGGTCTTCGTACGGTCATCAAAGACAACTTGTAAGGACGCTTTAGAAATTTTGTAAGGGACTAGATCTGTTATCGAAAGGAAACGTCGAAGGGTCATCGAGGGAATATAATCTTTGATTTGAGGGTCTTTGCTAAAAGTGTCCCCACTTTCAAGGGAAATGATCGTTTTGTTCTGAATGCAACAAGAGAGGTTACCCTAGAGGTGCAAGTGTGTGAGTGTGTTATATTCAGTTATTTATCTTTGGATTTAGGGTTTTCTATCGTTCATTTTTATCTTTCTATACAAACCTAATTACTAAGCAGAAGCATATGAGTATAGTAGCATAAAGAATAAAGTGCGAAAAAGTAAACCTAAAACTATTACATGGCTTCAAGGCAGTTACCTAAGTAGGAAAATGCGGAAAGAAAACCCTAAAACTATTACATACTCGGAGCAATTACATAATAGGAAAATAAACGAAAAATATAAATCTAAGCTATTACATAGGAAATGTGTGACCTATACAATTGATCTAGAAAAATAAAAATAGGAAAATAGAAAAGAAAAATATTTTTTTGGTGATTTTTCATGAAGAAAATAGTTTATGATAGTTAATTAAAACCTATTAAATCTAATTAATTTTAATTAAAAAAAATAATTAATTAATTAAATTATTAAAAGATTAATTAAAAAACTAAACCCTAATTTATTTTAATTAAGAAAACCTAAAACTATTTTTTTTTGTATTTTAATTAAGTAATAAAAATAAATGAGAGGGAAAAAAAGGAAATATAGAAAGAAAAAAGAATTGGGCCAGAATTGTAAAAGGGAGGGTGTGAATTGCAAAGATTATCCATGCCCAAGGTTGGATCTGCCTGATCCTGTGTGCGTAGCTCCAGGAGGTTCACCATGGGCTTACGTATTCCTGGGTGTTGGATCAGATCTGTGAAGATCTGATGGTGAGAAACAGGAGGGCTTATGGTTGATGTGTAGGGACGCGCTGCGTACGATCTGCAAAAGTTGAAAAAATGTGAAAAACAACAAAAGACAAGGATCAAATCCACACTCTTGTACACTAATGCCTTATCGCACGCTTCCTTGCCACTAGGGTGGCTGTTTCATCCGGTAATATAAAAAAAATAATTAATTATAAAACAAACTCAAATGATTGGGCCGGAGAAGCCCCAGATCCCTAGCTCCGGTCGTCTTCTCAGGCGACTATGTTTTTTAAACATGCAAAATAACAAACATTAGAGGTTCCAAAGGATCTTACCCCCCCTAATTCAGGCCTTCAGATTTCAATGGAACCCTTAGTTTGGGCTAAAACACGCCATAAAAAGAGATATAATCAGAATAAAGTGAATCAGTGCAAATATGGTGATACACAATTCCTGCAGCATGGGACTCATGTGATGGTTCAAGCCTGCATAAGCACATCTCAAAAGCATATTAGTAAATTTAGCATGCGTTAAAATACAAATAAAACAAAGGTATGAATTTGTTAAATATAGGACAACTGGAGATGCATGGAATGGTGGTTTCGTGTGCTTTGGATCACCAAGTTTGATCCATTCATACCCTATACCAATTCAGAGATCTATTGGAAGGGTTGGTATGCTTTGAAGGTGGCTGGAAATAGGGTTTACAACTTGCCCTAGTTTTTATATTTTTTGAGATTTTTGGGAAGGCTTCTTGTGCAAGGGTTTTGTGTGATGCTTGTCTAAAATTTATGGAATATATAATGATGAAATTAGGTCAAACAAGTGGACTCAGATCTTTGTAAGAAAAGCCTTGATTTTATCTTATTTAATTTTGAATTTAAATAAAAAAATAAAAAAATAAAAAGAATAAAAAGAATAAAAAACAAAAAGGTGTGTGAATAAGTTCAGAGGTTCATTTTGAGGCCTATAATACGCATGGATCTTGAAACATCATCCAATTAGCCCAAAAACTCAAGTTTGATCACTTTTGGTTTCATGCATTTTCTCAAAATTTCCCAACTTGCACCAATCATAACTCTCTCAATTTTTATCATATGAAGGTGATCTTGGACCTTTTGGAAATCCCAAGATGTCCTCTACAATCTCTTTTTTGATCATTTTTACATTTGAAGACTTCATCTTGATGTAAATTGCTTTGACCAAAAGTGTCTTTTTGTTGACTTTTTGAAATGACCTATAATATTTTGGCCCATATCTCTCCAATGAAGAATTTTTTGGACTTGAGCTTAGTGAGACAAAGTTGTAGAGAATTGAATTTCATTAAAAATGAGCTTTATTTTAGAAAAATATGATGAAGCATGTGAAAGTTGTGCTTGGTCAAAGTTCAGTTGACTTCTCCTTAAGAAAACCCTAATTTGGTAACTTTTAACTTTTGATGAATCTTGAGTTTTTCTTTATGAATCATGATCAAACCTTGACCAAATGATGAATGTGAACTAAAAATGTTGATGTTGACCAAAAATCTTAAAGTTTGACCATATGTTGACCATAATTGACTTTTTACCCAATGTAGTTGATTTTCAATCATTTGAGCAATTGACTGAGCAAACTTGTGATGCAAGGCTTGAAACTTGGCATGAGCATTCTTTGAGACATATGAGAAACCATTAACTCCAACTTTCCTTGAGAAAAACAAAACCCTAATTGTAGGTCAACTGCTTAGGAGGAGAATTTGTTTGATCAATTCTTGAGCAACCTTGAGCATTTGAGAACCCTAGGAGAATGTCTTGGATAATGGGAGGGAAATTTTTTGGGTACAATAGCTGCCCCTGTTCAATCTTCTTAAACTTGGAGATTTAGATTGGCATGTCCACCACTCGCGATCTAAAGGTGGAAGAGGATTGAACACTTAAGTGCCTAGAAATTTGCACTCGCTGGTGAACGAAGTAACACTGTTGGTTGATAGTATTGCTTGAATGGGCTTAAAGATGCCATTCTAAAAGATGACGGAGTGTCGTAGGAGATGGTATCATAGATGACATCAAAAGTAATTGTTTATAGGAGTATCAGAACGAGTTTACGCCTGACTATGAGGAATTTTATTCAGAAGGAAAGTGTTCGCCAAAATTCAGTCTCTGGGGGAATGCTTTTCAGAATAACCTTATGAAGAGGAATGCTCATCGGAATTCAGTCTCTGAAGGAAGTCATTTGGTCATGAAGATAGTCGCCCCGTCTTGTTTCGGGAATTGATCTACAATATGTTTTTGTTGGTAAACACGTCCTATTTCGAGAATTGATTTACAATATGTTTTTGTTGGTAAACACGTCCTATTTCGGGAATTCATACCACCTAGTCATATAGATAGTTGCCCCGTCCTGTTTTGGGAATTAATCTTTGCCTGGTCATGCAAATAGTTGCCTCTTCCTGTTTCGGGAATCAATCTTTGACTTTCTTTTTGTTGATAAACTCGTCCTATTTCTGGAATTCATATCGCCTGGTCGTATAGATAGTTTATGCGTCCTATTTTGGGAATTAATATTTGCCCTGTTGTTTGTTGGTAAACCCGTCCTGTTTCAGGAATTCATACCTCCTAGTCATATAGATAGTTACCCAGTCCTGTTTCGGAAATTAATCCCTGACCCTCTTTTTTGTTGGTAAACCCATCTTATTTTGGGAATTCATACCACTTGGTCGTATAGATAGTTGCCCCGTCCTATTTCGGGAATTAATCTCTAACCTGTTTTTTGTTGGTAAACCCATCCTATTTCGAGAATTCATACCTCCTGGTCATATAGATAGCTGCCCCGTCCTATTTCAGGAATTAATCTCCGACCGCTTTTTTTATTGGTAAACCCGTCTTGTATCGGGAATTCATATTGCTTGGTCGTATAGATAGTTGCCCTGTCCTTTTTCTAGAATTAATCTCGGACCTGTTTGAAAATTGCTGATGATATTTGTCTGTTTGCGGACTAACCTGAAATAAAATAAAGGTTGTCTTATGTGTGACGGTAGAAATGTTGAGACTAAGCCATTGGATTTACTTGACCCGCACAAACCGAAATAAAAATTGCCACCGCACTTTATTGTTTCCAAAGAAATGGGAAAAGATCAAATAACCCAAAAAGAGGGGGAGAGAATCTAAGTTCGCGGGTCGGTTATGCAAAGGGAAGGTATTAGCACCCTAAACATCTACGGTACTCTGTAGGAACCTCTTTGAAAATCTGTGTATTTTGGCTATAAATGTTGTATACAAAAATGGATTGAGGGGGATGAGGAAAGAAGTATTTTTTTATGATTTTTGCACCCTCCACAGTTGTAAACCTTTAGTGTCTACGTACCACCTTCCGTGCAATATGGGATCATGGTACACGTAGTTCACCTTTAAAAATTTTAAAACACAAGTGCGTTGGTTAATTTTAGGAGATAAGACATCATTGCCATTGTTCGAGTGGAAGACATACTTACTACCCACAATTATGAGGAAAGAGAATTTGCGTCATCTCAAAGTGGAGGATATGGCTTGGATTTTAAAATCAACAGAGCCTCGCTCAAGACCCAAGTGGAAAATGTCTCACTTTACTATTGTAAAAGTATAGTTGTTTGCATCACTTCAAGGACTTGTCAAGAGTCTAATCTTTTGAGAAAATTTTTAAAGATAAAAGCTAAATTGGAAAAATAGTTTGAATAAGATTGATTGACTTTTAGTCTTCTCACAAAAATGTCCAAGTATTGGTAAATTGATTAAAGTTTGATTAAGAAAAGATTTTTAAAATTAAAGAAGATGGGAGGAGATAAAGTGACTATCCTAAAGCATAAGATAAAAGCTATAGAAAAGAACCATCTAACAAACAAGAGGCCAACATTTGACACAATGAGTCAATGTAGAATTCCCATCTTTTGGATTCGAAATCAAACAAGCAAAGATGATAAACCTCTTAAGAAAACCAATCTTCAATTGTATTAAATCTTAAAAAATTGGGCAGAGTAACTGCTGTATACAGATAAATTCCCGATCACAAACAAAGAACGTAATCACAATAACCTGCACACAAAGCAAACAAACAACCCAATGTCTTGGGGGTAAACCCCATGAGCTCCAGACAAAAATAACAGTTGAGGTCACAAGGTCTCAAGGTAGGTCAAGGTCTCTAATCCTAAGTTCAAGAAGTCCATCAATCCATAATCCCAAGGATAGTAACCAAGTAGTCCAAATAACATTAAATTTTTTAGGGTTCAAGTTGATTATTAAGTATCTTCAAAAAGAAAAAAGAAATGAAAAGCTCAAATGAGCAAAAATAACAATGACATAAAATTAAATGCTCAAGTGAGCAAAGATGAAAATAGCATGAAATGTAAATGCTAAAAATAAATGTGCTTAAAGTAAATGCATAAAGTAAAAGCATAAAATAAAGTCAATTGGTAGGAATTAGTCGTTAGTTGAATGACCATCTTGAAACTTGCATTTGGAACTCATTAGAGGATTGGTAGAACCAAAGCCTCTCAACAACAAGTTACATTTGCTTTTTGTCAAGTATATCATCCATTTAATAATTCTTAAGGCAACATTAAATGATCAATGATGTTTAAGTGATCCATTTTGACCAAAATTGAAGAAGATTCATTAGAGGATTGGTAGAATCAAAGCCTCCTAACAATGAATCTCAAGGTCATTGGATCAAAGGATTCAAATCAACATACTTGGGCTTGCAAACATGGGTTTGGGTCACAAATGATCATTTCTCAAATCAGGACAAAATTTAGGGCTATGTTAAGCGATCGTAAGTGGACATATATAGAAGTCACACCTATTTTGAGGTCGGTCAATAGCAATCTATGTACCATATGCTTTGAGACATTATATGAAAATCATGCTCCAATAATATTTAGTACAATTGAGAGAGATGAGATGAAGAAGAAATAAGGTAAAAAGTAAATCACATTTGAACCAAAAATTTAATCAAACTATTATTAGAATCATTCATCCATTTTTATGGAGTTAGACTCAACACCATAAATCCAATGATGTTAATAAAGTTCATGATCAAAATTTCATAGTCCAAGATCAGCCAGAATATGTACAAAAAATAAAATAATATTAAAAATAATAGGAAAAAGTTTTAAATTATTTTTAAATTTGGAAATAAGGGGAAAATAACAATTATATTCAAAACACTCAAGAAAAATTAAATGAGACTATAGAAAAAAATCAGAAATGAACTCAAATATTTTTATGAAACTTTGGTAATTTTTTAAAGTCAAGAACTATTTTAAAACTAATTTAATTTGCTCAAATAAAGGAAAAAAGATCAAAAGTAGTAAAAAATAAGATAAATTCCACAAAAAATTCAGAAGGTCAGAAATGATGAAAATGATTTTTATAAAAAATTTCAGAATTTAAAAATTTCAGAAAATATTTTTAAAACAATTAAAATAAAGAAAACAAAGCAAAAATTATGAAAAATATCAAACATCAAAATAAAAATATGAAAAAATATTCACAAAGTCAAAAATAACTCAAAGTATATATATATATATATATATATATATATATATATATATATATATATATATATATATATATATATATATATATATATATATATATATATATATATATAATTTTTGGATAAAAAATAAAAGAGTTGTGGATTTTTAAAATTTAAAACAATAAAAATATAAAATCAGAAAATAAAAATAAAACTAAAAAGATGTAGACCATCAGATCATAGTCAAAACGCGTTAGTAAGCTGATCAAGTGGACCAGACGCGTTGTGCTTGATATGGACCTTAATTGAAAATACACTGGATCAGAAAATAGCCAACGAATAAGAATAAAAAAATTGGCGTGTTATCATTGGTTGAGACGAGACATGTTATCGTCTTCAACCTCCAAACGCCCTGCAACAGAGATTTCGTGAGTTTCTTCAACTGGAAAAATTAGAATCGCATACTAGTATCGTTGGATTCGTCTCTTGAAGACGATCCTATCCCCACCATCGCGGAAAATTTATTTAAAGTGTACAAAGAGATATGGATCAAAATCTCAGAAAATAGCGAGCACCTTCAGTTGAGATTCCTCTCTCAATTCTCATTGAATTTAAAAATTGTAAGAAGCATAAGAACCAGAAGGAGGAGTAGAGTGAGTTAGTGCTTCATTTGGATCTAAATGGTGGAGAATTCTACTTGTTAGAAGTTCAAGAATGAAGTTATGAAAATGGATTTCTGTAACTTGATTTATGGCTCGTCATTCTTGGTCCAAGTGTTAGAGAGTTTGTATGATGATAGAGGATGATGAATGTGCAAAGAGTTTTAGAGAAAAAAGTTTAAATCTCAAACTGATTTAAAAAATTTGAAGTTCGTGTGAGGTTTTGACATGGTGTGTTTGGCTCTCAAAGCTTGAGGAAATAACTGGAATAAGGTCCTCTATTTATAGCAAAACGAAGGGCAATGAAAATTGGAGAAAATAAAGAAGTTTGGAGGGAAATTGAGTGGAGGTTGAACACGAGTAAAGTGTGACTTCATTTTCATCAAAACTCATCAAATCTTTGCGTTTTGAGGTGATAAACACTTATGGCAAGTTTGTTAATCAAGTTTAACTCAAAAACACGCACAAATCATGTGATTAGAAGCCATATTATGGATTTCATAATTCTAAATTAGTGAGAAATTCAGTTTCAAGTTATCAACTACAAAACAATGACATTCTCAACTCAAGGGGTCTTAGGGCATAATTCTTGAAGCTTTAGAAATATGATATTACAAAAATCTTTACAATGTGAAAAGAATGAGGTCAAATGGATGCTTGAGCTGAAAGTTGCAAGGAGTCAAAGTTGAGAAAAAGAGGTTGACTTTCTATACTTAGAAAATTTCTAAGTTTCTCTTCAAAAATGACTTATAATGTCTTGCATCCAAACATGACCTTCCTCTTGAAATTTGATCTTGACCAAAAAAGATGGCATGAAGTAAATCTATTGAATGACATTTTGAGACTTGAACCATTCAAAATTTCCAAAAATTGAGAAAGTTATGACTTGTTGAAGTTGGCAAAAATTCATGAAATGACCTATAATCTTTTCCATCCTTAGAGCATCTTCCATTCATTTTTACACTTTGCACTTAAAACATGGGTTAAATTTCACATCTTTAATATAATTTTTGAAAAAGAATGGGTTCAAGGTGATAAAAATTTACCAAGTTATGATCATTTGAAATCACCTAATGGAATTTAAGGGTTCATCTGGAGGACTTGTAATCTTTCTTCATCATCAAGTTTCTTCCACACAAAATTTCATTGAAACTTTTGAAGTGATTTGTTAATAAACCTTTAAAGAGAAGCATGTCTTTGGGATCACTCAAAAATACCAAAATATGAGTAAGATATACCCCTTTGAGGTTCAAAACCCTAGCTCCTAGAGCAAGAAAATGCCTTGGGAAACCTTTACAATTTTGACCTATCTCCTTAGACAAATACTTTTGTTATGTGAATATGAGTTGTTGAGGATGATAAGGAGAAACCATAGCAACCAAAACCACTTTAAAATCTTAATAATTGAAGGAGATGTGCACTTGTGATTAATGAGTCAAGGATTTACCCAATTGAGTCAAACTTATTCAATCAATCTTTGCACCTTTGAACCATATTTGACAACTTGAAGTATGATGAATCATAATAGAATTTCTTATGATATTTCTTCAAAGTATATTCAATGTTGAGGCTTGAGTATCAATGAAGCTTTGTTGAGGAATTCATAGAAATGAGCTCATGAATCTATAGATCAATCTTGATGGAATGTGTTGTGCTTTCTCCTACCATCATCATAAATTAGGGGAAAAAACTTATTGTATTCATTAGTTAAAGGATAATCAAAACATATATGATCACAAAATACAAGTCAAGGTGCTTGGTGATTACCCATAGAGCAAATCTAAAGATACGGAGAAGAACCAAACTCTAGTGTGTGTGATTTTGTTGTGATTAAATTGATATGATGTGATAGGGGATATTAGGGTAAAAAAACGGGGTACAACATTATGCAATGTCATGATGCATGCATTGTGTAATGATGCTCTCATAATGAGAATGTTGTATTCATTTTGTATGTATATACTATGATATTTTATAAATGATGTATGGATGTAAGATGTTACTTGACGACAACGGTAGCTTTGCGTAACATCTTTGGATAGGGAAAATAAATCCTTGACTATTGTTGGGGATGAAGAATATGAATCTTCAATCTTGTTTAGAATGTCTTCGCTGGGGATTCTTTTTTTTAAGAATATTCCTCTAGGGACGTTCGACTTCTGCTTGGGGATGGAAGAGATGGATACTCCTCTGATATGTGGATGTCAACTTTCCTAGGGAGGACAAAGTTAAATGACATCTGACCTGGAGAGAGAATCCTGTCGGGGAACTACAAGAATCGGAGAAATAACCTCAGTCTGGGAAATAAACCTTGTTGGGGAAATAAACCCTATTGGGAAACTAAACCCTGTTGGAGAAGGGAATTCTGTCAGGGACTTTACAGTGTTGGCGAGATAAACTTTGTTGGGGAATTAAATTCCTACAAACTGTGCTGAGGGAATAATTTCTTATGGGAATTGGAATTTCATAGGTTGTGTGAAGGAAGTTTCCATTGTATGCTGGGGAAATGATCAGACTTCCTTATACGTTGGGGGACCTCCTGGGGGGATGATCATGTGAACTGCTAGAAAGGCCTCAATATATGTCTGAAGGCATATTAGACTCGCTGGGGAACGTATCTTTGTCAGGGATGAGATTGTGAAGGGAGCTCTGCGGGGATTTTTCTGTGGAGATTTGGGGACGACTTGAACGTTATCCCAACTCCTAGAGTCTTTAGTAAATGACAACCCTGTTTTTATTAACATATTTATTAATACTAATCATATTCATATGCATATGTTCACTCAATTTAGTGATTGGACGTTTTTGCAAACAAAACAAAGAAAGTAAATTTGAATTTTGAATTATATTTATATTGATAGTTTACCTATAAACGTGCATTTTTGTACAAGGAGACGAAGATCCTAGTAAGAGGAAATCATCGTAAAAATGAAGAAAGTACAAAGAAAAACAGCTATATGGAAACAATCCTATCGACTTTCAACTCTGCTATTTCCTTTAATTCTTAGAGCATCTCATCCCTTGTTGTCGGAAGAAGTTAACTGGATTGACCTGTACCATTTTAATTTGACGTTGGTAGTTATGCTGGTTGTTAGTAAACAGGTGATCGAACAGGACAGAGTCGTACTCTTTAATCCCTAACTTTTTCCTGGACTGCCCTTTTGGGTTTTCATCCCATCGGGATAGCCTTTTTTACCCGACCCGCCTATTTAGGTTTTCGACTTGCCGAGTGTACAATTTTTTTTACATTTATCCCTAATTTTTGCCCGAACCCTTTTGGTTAGCCGGGATGCCCTTATTTTTTCCTAGGCCTGTCAACCTAGTGGGTCACTTTTATGTGTAGTATCTTTTGACTATGTCCACTTTCACAGGGTGCAGAAAATATTCATTGTTCATGGTGGTAAGTATCATAGCACCGCCAAAAAAATCTTCTTGATCACAAATGCCCTTCGTATTTGGGTGTCCACTTGTCTCCGGGATAACCTTGTGGTAGGATGATATGCTTTATTACCAAGTCACTAGCATGATATACTCAATGTTTGACTTTATTGTTGAAAGCTTTGATCATACGCTTCTAGTACATCTGACCATGACAAACAGCCGCAAGCCTCTTCTCATCAATCAAATTTAACTGGTCCAACCTAGTATGAATCCACTCGGCTTCATCAAAACCTGCATCTTTCATAACCCTTAGACAAGGAATATGGACTTCGACAGGTAAGACAACCTCCATACATTAGACCAGATAGAATGTGGTTGCTCCAGTTGATGTACATACTGAGGTGTGATAGCCATGAAGAGAAAATGGTAGCATCTCATGCCAATCTTTGTACGTTACTATCATCTTCTGTATAATCTTCTTGATGTTCTTATTGGCGGCTTTCATTACGCCATTCATCTTCGATCGATACGAAGAATAATTATGGTGCTTAATCTTGAATTGCGTGCATAGTTCTGTGATCATAATATTGATAAGATTAGTATCATTGTTCGTGATAATCCTTTCGGGGATGCCATACCGACAGATATGATTATGCTTAATGAATCGGGCCATAACATTCTTGGTAACGGAGGCAAATGAGGTTGCTTCAACCCATATTGTGAAGTAATCAATAGCGACCAGGATGAAATGATTCCCATTGGAAGCATTCCGCTTAATCTCTCCAATCATGTCAATGCCCCATATTGCAAACGGACAAGGAGAAGTCAAGACATTCAAAGGAACTGGAGGCACATGTACTTTATCCCTATAAGTCTGGAATTTGTGACAAGTTCTAGAGTGGTGATGGAAATTAGTTTACATGGTTGACCAATAATAACCCGCTCTCAGAATTTTGTTAGCCATCATGTGCCCACTGGAATGAGTGCCAAAGACTCATTCATGCATATCTTCCATAATCTTCTCGCCTTCCTTCTTGTCTATACAACGAAGCAGAGTCGAATCGTGGTTGCGCTTGTATAAAATTATGTTGCTCAGTAAGAACTTGGTAGAGAACCTTCGTAGAAATTTCTTGTCATTAATAGATGCCCCCTTTGGGTACTCTTGAGCTTCAAGGTATCTTTTCACTTCATGAAACAAATGTTTTTCCTTTACTCTATCAGTATCAACTTCGTAGCAATGTGTTGGTTCATCTATCCTCTAAATAGTAATTCGAGGAGCTTCATTGTCCCATTTGACTTTGAACATAAATGACATGGTAGCTAATATGTCTGCCAATTGATTCTCTTCTCGTGGAATATGTTCAAAAGTGATTTCCTCGAAGTACGAAATTAATGTCAACACATGCTCTCGATAAGGGGTGAGATTTGGATGCTTCATATCCCATTCTCCCTTAATATGACTGATTACCAGGACTGAGTCCCCGTATACATTCAAGAACTTGATTCTAATATTAATAGCACCTTTGATACCCATGATGCAGGCTTCATATTCAGCCACATTATTGGTACTTTCAAAGCATAATCTGACAGTGAAAGGCGTATGGCAACCCTTGGGAGAGATAATCACATCACCAATTCCATTATCAAGTGCGTTGGAAGCTCCATCAAAAACCATAGTCCATCTGGCAATGTAATTCAGTCGTCCCAAGAAACCTCTAACTTCCTTCTCAGTATGGGGAGAAGGCATTTCATGAATGGATTTTCGGGATCAACTTCAATACCTTTACCACTAACAACGAAACCTAGGAGTTTACCGAATCTCGCCCCAAAGGTGCACTTGTTCGAATTTAACCACAGCTTGTACTTCCTCAGTATCTCAAACAGCTTGTGTAGATGGTCAAGATGTTCTTCATCAGTTTGAGACATGGCTATCATGTCTTCGACGTAAACCTCTAGCTCATGATGGATCATGTCATGGAACAAGGCTACCATAGCACGCTGATATGTTGCACCCGCCTACTTCAAACCAAAAGGCATAACCTTGTAACAGAAAGTGTCCCACTGTGTAACAAAAGTTGTCTTCTCCATGTCTTCAGGTGCCATCTTGATCTGATTATAACTTGAGAAACCATCCATGAAGGAGAATACTTTATGCTGAGTGGTGTTATCAACCAGAAAATCGATATGCAGAAGCGGGAAGTCATCTTTGGGGCTTGCCTTGTTTAGATCCCTGTAGTCTACACATATACGCACTTTGCCATCTTTCTTTAGTACCGGGACCATATTTTCAACCCATTGAGGATAGGATGTAACAGCTAAGAAACCTATATTGAATTGCTTCATAACCTCAGCCTTGATCTTTTCGGACATCTCGGGACGCATACGACAAACTTTATGCTTTACTGGAGAACAACCTTCTTTCATCGGTAGACGGTGGACCACAATATTAGTATCAAGTCCTGGCATGTCTTCGTATGACCAAGCAAAGATATCAATATAGTCATGCAACATATGGATTAATTTATTCTTGACACTGCCTTCTATATTGGCACATATCTTGACTTCTTTCTTGTCTTCTTTAGTACCCAAGTTCACAACCTCGACTGGCTCTTTATGCGGTTGTATGGCTCTTTCTTCCTATATTAACAACCTAGCAAGCTCTCCAGGTACTTCATAATCTTCCTCACCTTCGTCCTCAGCTTGGTAGATCAAATTTTCAAAGTCATAAGTGGAAATAGTAGAATTGTTATCAACGGGATCTAGAGTGGATGTGTATCTGCAATTTGTTGTGTGGGTGTGTGTAAGAACACATAGCTATTTTGAAGGTAATAAAGTAAAAGAAAGACATAGAGCGCAAAATTTGAATGCAAATGTCCAATGTTTTATCAAATGAAAATATGTGAATGAAATGAAAACCCTAACAAATGGACCGTTGTGCCCCGGTAAGGCACAAGGTTTAAAGTTATTGGTTTAAAAATTACATAGCCAAAACTTGAAAGAAAAAAGAAAAAAAAATAGCATTTACTCCTGACTAAAGGAGATCGGTATAACGTCTTTAGTCTTCCAATTACTGAGTCCATTTCCAGTGGTGGGAAAAATCCAGTTGTCTAGGTTGTAGTCACTATCAGCATCTTCTACCGCATTGACTCCATTGTTGTTGACGCGGAATGGTGGTCTTCTGCATGAGCACGACGAACAGCCCTCTGAGCCTCTGCATTGAAACCCAAACCAAATTTGTCAGACTTGTACGGGATGCCGGGAAGCTGACCCCAAGTAGTACAACCACCTTCTTCTACCACAGCTCTGGCGTCTTTCAGAAAAGCCATTCTAGGCGGAGCCTTGGTAACCTTAGGAATAGAAGAAATGTCTTCAGTAACAGTAGTTGTTCAAGGAATAACTTCAAAAGTATGGAAGGGAGTTTCGATGAATTCTCCTTCCATCTCAACATACTTGAATGAGTTCAAGTGACTTACCATGTACTCTTCTTCACTACAAACCGTGACAACCTTTCCTTTCAAGGGATTTTTAAACTTTTAATGTAGAGTGGAGGTAACAACGACTTCCCCATGGATCCAAGGGCATCCAAGTAAGCAGGAATAGGTCGGTCGAATATCCATTACATAGAAGGTAGAATCGAATAACTGCGAACCTACTCTGATCGAAAGATCCACCTCTTCATGCACCGTTCTTTTTGAACCGTCAAAGGCTCTAACCACAATATCATTGGGTTTCGGCACAACCCCTTCATAATCAAGCCTGTCTAGAGCACCCTTCGGTAGAACATTTAATAAGGAACCCGTATTAACCAACACATAAGCTAAGGTAGTACCCCCATATTCAATAGATACATACAGGGCCCTGTTATGGTTTCTTCCTTCAGGAGTCAAATCGGAATCAGAAAATCCCAGCCCGTTATCAGTCGTCATGCTAGAAACATAATTTTCAAATTGGTCAGTAGAGGTTTCTTGTGGCATGTGAGCGGATTTCAAGAACTTCACCAAAGCCTGGGCATGGGCTTCCGAACACAATAATAGGGATAACATGGAAATATTAGAGGGAGTCTTCCCCAGCTATTCAATAATCTTATAATTACTTTTTTAGATAATTTTGAGCACTTCCTCCATTTCTTGTCAGGAGGTATCTTCAGCGGTAAATTCTTTAGGTGCCTCCGTCTAGGCAGGCTCTTTCATTTGTTCTTTTCCCCGAGTCTCAGTAATTGACTCGGTAGAGATAACACAAACTAGTGTAGAAACGGTCTTTGAGAGAGATTTCTAGAGAGAAAACCCTTCCACTTCTAGTAAATTTACTGGTCCCATTAATATTATCAATGTTGGAATCAGTAACTTCAATATCTTCACTTTCAACAGTCAATGGTTCTTGCTTGACATCGTGGTAGTAGACGTCGGCCCCATAATTCCAAGGGATAGCTTTGTCAGAGGAATATGGGATAGGTCCAGGTGCAGTGATTATCAGAGGAGTGACTCTAGGTTCAGCCTTAATCTTCACAGGACCTTTTCCAGTGATCTTGATAGTAGTACCGGAAATTACAAATACCTATTCACCTCCAAGTCTTGAAATAAATTATCAACAGAAGGAGTCATCTCAATTAGAATTATGTGGTTATCCATCAGACATTGAACACCTTCTTTCAATAACTTGCAGCCATCACAGTAGTAGCACCTTTCAATGCAACCTAGAAATAAACCAGCTTACAACAGATTCTTCTTGATAATCAGGAGGGGAGTAATCAATTCACTTACAGCTGAAATATATGAAACATCATCAATAGCACTTATGCCTTTGCCGTGCTTAGGCATAGGTGCAGTAATCACATTAGGGGTCTCGGGAGAATCAAACTCAATCTCTTTGTTGTCAATCATATCTTGAATTTTATTTTTCAAAGTCCAGCAACTATTTGTGTCGTGTTCAGGACTATTGGAATGATAGGTGCATCTTACATTAGGATTGTACTTAAGGGAGGAAGTGTTGGGATTCTGAGACGGATCTCTTAACATTATCAACTCTGCCTTCAATAGATGTTGTAATGCCTGAGACAATGGCATGTTAATCTTAGTAAATTTTCTTATGGGTGCGTATGGCCTACGCTGATTGCCTTATTGATGTTATTGAACTAACGCGGGATTAGAAATTAGCACAACTCCCACAGACTGGTTGCAGTCATTTCTAGCATGACCCTTCTGGCCATACACAACATTACTTTCCTTCTTTCCATTAAATGTATTTTTCACAGTGCTTGAAGACGTAGCCACTTGAATTTTTCCACTCCTGATTCCACCTTCAACCTGTTCTCCTGTTAATAACAGCTCGATGAATCCGGGTGAAGAGCTTCCAATCAGATGATTGAAGAAAGGACCTGTCAAAGTTCCCATAAACATATCAACCAAATCCCTATCAGATAAAGGAGGTTGAACTCTCCCAGCTAGATCCCTCCATTTCTGGGCATACTCTTTGAAGCCTTCGTTCGAGCCTATAGTCATACTTTTTAATTGCACGTGAGTTGGTGAAAGATCAACATTTTACTGGTATTGTTTGTAAAAAGCAGCAACCAAGTATTCTCAAGTACGAATATTGGTCCCTTCCAACTGATAGAACCACTCCAACTTTGTTTCTGACAAGCTTTTATACAATTACAACTCCTGAGATTAATGTTCCATAGCATTGAGATAATGTTCCATCTGTTTGTATTTGTTGTCATCAGGAGGATACTATTCATCTTAATAGTCTGCTTCTTCTTCATCAGAACCCTGGTTTTTATTCTCCTTAACTTTCACACTCTTATCATCTTCCTCTTGGTTATCATCTTCATTTGATGGGACCTCAAAATCTACATCCCTCTTGACCGGACCTTTGAACCTTCTACCCATATTAAGAATGACAGTTGGTTTTTTAGTCTTTTTCTTCCTCTCTTTGGTGATGAGGGTCTTCAGCTCGTCCCGCACCTTGGCTAAGTCTAGGAACATTTGTTGGAATTGAGTGTTTTGGACTTGAATTTCTTTGACGGTTTGTTCGAGAGCCATCTTTTACTGAAATAAACAGCAAGGAGATGAGAAAACCTGTCTTGGGAAATACCTGTTATAATGATATGTATGGTATGAATATGCAATGTTTTCAAGGATCTCGTGGGATAAACAAAAATGAAATGTTAGAAGTTGAGTCTAGCTTCAGCTTTGACTGAAGAACTTTACGTATTTGTTTTTTAATGTCCTTCTATAAGAATCAAGCTCACCATTTCAAGTGGGTCCTAGCCTCTGACTTAAAAGACTGTACTTCAATCTTTGACGGCATCTGGTTAGAGGAAAATAAATCCCCTTGCTAATAATCTGGTTCATGATAAACCTGCATCATAGGTCTCTGAGATCCTTGAAATGGTTAGTGATAATGGGATGTTATGATGCCATGCTGTCGTGTTTGAACAAATATCAAACACAAACAAATCACACAAGATCCTTATGTTTAAAGGATTGCATTAGGTTCGTAGGTAAGTTCCCTTTCTATAGAAGTTAAATTGGCTCAACCTGTCCTAAACATAGTAACCGAGTTCTAGGAATCTCATATCATCGATCTTTCTCGAAGGTTTTATTTTAGTACAACAACTTGTTTGCAACCAAAACATCCCGCGAGTCGAATCTCTATGAGTGTAGCATCGAGTATCAACCAACTCTGGACTGCACCAAACTCAGCTATCTCACTACCTTCTAATCGCCAAGATAGGTCAATTAAGGTTCTAAAATCCAGTTAGTGCTTATGATACCACGTGGCAGCCCAATGTTATCCTCGACTGACTCAAGGAACATTGGTACAAATCAAAGTGTCACACTAACATAGACATCACTTCAACCATATCGGTCTACACCGTTTAATTTCCATGATTTATTGCTACTTACATAAGGTACCCTAGATTCAGGTGTAGGATCTTTGCAAGAATTTAAACCTAAATAACCCTTGAATTTTAAAGAAAACAAAGAAGACAAGTAAAAGCAAATACAAGTGGTCTAAGGCTCTAAGGTAACCCCTCTTTTAAGATTGTCCCCAGCGGAGTCGCCAGTTCTATAATACGGTGGGAGAACTAACTTGTTTTATGTTTTATCTCAAATGTTGTAGATAGCAAGAGTCGCCACCAAATTATCTTTTATCCAATAAGGAAAGGATGAAAAGAACAGGAAAGGCCTTGAAGATTTTGAGTTTGGGGGGTAAGTTATGAAAAGGAAAGGTGTTAGCACCCTTTTCATCTGTAGTTATCTACGGGATTTTAATCTCTTAGATCATTTTTGAAATTTTCTTTGTATGTGTTGTTGTACCCCAAAATTTTCCTTCTCATTTTATCAACATTTCTCATCACAAGGCTCTTGGAACTCAAGACCAAGCTAGGGTTTGCTCTGCTCAAGACACCTCCTTGCACTATTGACCTAAATTAGGGTTTCAGTTTGCATAGGGATTTTTGGACCTTCAATGCCCAAATTGACTTTCATACTTCATGTTGGACTCATAAGTTTTCCCATACCAAGTTTCAAGCCTTGATTCAAATTTTTGCCCAATCAATTGGACAGTTGACCTAGAAATCAACTGTATTGGGAAAAAAGTCAACTATGGCCAATTTACAGTCAAACCTCATGAATTTTGACCCACATCAACATTATGAACTCATATGAAACATTTGATCAAGTTTGGACCACAATTCCACAAGAAATTTGATCAGATCACCAAAAGGGCAAAATGGTTATTTTTAGGGTTTTGATTGTGCAAAGGAAATTTTTGACTGTTTGACCTAGCCAATGACAAATTAATCTCAACCATGGACTCAAGGACTCAATGACATCATCTTGACCTATTCAACAAGTTCAAAAGGTCTCAAACGCATAGGATTGACAAATGAATTTTTCAGTCAACTAATCAAAATTTTACTGTACACTGAAAAGTCAAACTTTGACTTTTTGGTCAAAATCAAGTGCCAAGGGTAATTTTCCATCAAGATGTATCAAATTATGAAACTTTTTCATCAAGAAACCCAAAATTGCAAATTAGGATTTGAAATTGAAAAATTTCATAACTTAGAAATTTTCTAAGTTATGAAATTTTCTTAATTTTTCCTAACTTTGTCCCACATTTTCACCAAGATGCAAATGGATTCAAACAAAACTTACAACATGAAAGTTTTAGTCCATCAAAAAGTCTACAACTTTGATTAACAAAGTTTTCTCAAAATAAGCTTGGATCTCACGTTGTGATTTTTGGAACAAGGGTACCTAAAACTTTTAACTTAGAGAAAATTTGCCTAATTTAGGCAGGATTTTGACACATCTTCTTGGCCATTTTTCACATAGTTCCACTTGGAGTCTCAAGTTGCATTTCGAAGATGGATTATAGTACATGTTGCAAGCTTTCCAAATTGTCCAAGAACTCCTCAATCACATTTGTGGTCAGGGAGAATCGAATGCTTGAAGTTGGCAAAAACTCACTTTGCAACCATGGCCAAAACATGTTCATACAACTTGCAAAATCTGACCAAACTAGCTTTGTACTTGATTACAGGTCTCTAAACCAATTTACACTGAAAAATTGAATGCAAATACATTGGACATTGGTGTTATTATGATCATTAGAGCTTGGCACAATGAATAATTCCATTTTGGGCATAAAGATGGCACTTCCATTTTCATAAAGGCAACTTTATGTCAAATTGCATTTTCTTGAGCCTTGGACTTCTTTCTTTGCAGAAAACAAGTTCCACAAACTCAGGAAAAGGTACAAGGAACTTGTGCATGCTTGGAGATAGCCTGTACAGGCCTATCTCATTTCACTTCACACTTTTCTTTCAAAACAAGTCAACTTGCCAAAAATCCAGAACTCACATATCTGATATATTCAACTTAAGCCAAGGTTTCAAACAAGTTTTACACATCCTTTTAAGCCAGAAACACGAGCCAATCATCCCTCAAACACCCTTGAACACCAAAAAACCAAAAACTTGCAAAACAGGGTAGTTGCTGCAACTTCAGTGCCATAGCTCATTTTGCTCGTGCGTTTTGCTCCTTTTCACTTCAAACACCTTCCATTCAACTCACTCAAGCTATCCCGAACCTCCATTTCCAACTGTAACTCCATTTACAGTGTTCACCATTTCTGTTTCAAGCTTATGCAGGTTCACTTCTAGAGCTTGATTCAGGCCATTTCAAAACAAACTAAGCATTGGGAAAGGTTCAGGGAACATCAAGCAAGCTCAAAAGAACCTCAGGCCTCACTGAAAGTCGCTGCATTGTCCAACTCGTGTCCAACTGAAACAGGTTTTTCATGAACTTCTATCTCTCTATTTAGGAACATTTAGCCTTAGGTTTGTGAATGAAAGATGTTGTATTCATTGCCCTGAAACCATACATATGCTCAATTTTCATTTATATTAATCGTGCTAGGAGAATTTCATCCATGAACATGTAGAAAAAGTTAGGTTAGATTTTAGGGCCATAGAAATTCTCTATGGTCTTTGAGAGTTAGATTAAGTTTTTTATATGGTTAGAATCGTGGTTTGATGCTCTACAATTTTCATGTTTTGAGTTTTGTCAAAAGACCACAAATACAGGAGATACGAGTTTGAACTGAGAACGCGTGTGTTTCCTGTTGGACGAAGGTTGAAGATGAAGTAGCTGGGTTGGGCTTGACTATTTCCTACTTTTGGCACCCCCACTTTCAGTTTCACACCCCCTGGCCCATTTTCTTGTATTTTGATATTTTTGCATTTTTATTTTCTTTTCTGACTTTGATATTTTATTTTCAAACATAAAAAATGATCCAAAAATATTTTTATAATTTTTTACATTTATTTGGTATTTATTTTAATTATTACTTGCATTAAAACATTTTATATACTTTTATATTATCTTGTTTAAATTTAAAAAAATGTAAATAATACTTTTATTTTCATTTCTTATTTTTATTCACATTGAAAATATTTTCTTGTATATATTTTATTTTATACATATTTAATATATTTAATATATATATATATATATATATATATATATATATATATATATATATATATATATATATATATATATATATATATATATATATATATATATATATATATATATATATATATATATATATATATATATATATATATATATATATATATATATATATATATATATATATATATATATATATATATATATATATATATATATATATATATATATATATATATATATATATATATATATATATATATATATACCTTTATTTTATTAAATAATTAGAGTAAAATATAAAAATATTACTCTTTTTATTTTTTATGCTAAAAAATACATTTTCTTCAATATATTCCATTTTTGTACATATCAACATATTTTTGTATATAAATAATAAATAATATCATTTTCTTAAAGAAAATTAGGGTTTAGCCCTTTAATAAAAATAAATTAATCTTTTTTTATTTTATTTATTCCTTTATATTTCTTTACATTTAAAAATATTTTGCATACATAAAAACTTTTTTTGCATAATACATTTTTATTTATTTAAATATTGTACATTTAAATATTATGCATTGTAAATTCAATTTGGTTGTAATAATTTAGGGTTTTAATTTCTTACAAAATAATCCCCAATGAAAAATTGTACCCCTCCCTATATCAAAGTTGTAATAGCTTAGATTTATTTTTACGCACTTAATGCTTTAAATTATGCCATGATTAGAGAATTAGGGTTTGTATGCAAAATCAAAACCAACAAATAGTTTGACCTAATCAAAGACAAAAATGCATGAAAAACAAACACAATGCACACTTGCACCCCTAGGGTTACAATCCACTTGTTGCCTTCAAAAATGGACCATGGTATGCATGTTAAGTACTTTGGCAAAACAAAAACAAAACAAAAGATCATAGTCCCTCGATGACGCTATCTGAGTTGCCTAAACAAAATGATCAAGTCCCTCAAGAGAATTTGCCAAAAATACTTGACACCATTGCTATCATGGTCTATACGATGACCCACGCCTATCCTGTTTAACATCCTAACACAAGGTTGTTCACCAAATACAATGGTGAAGCAACACTGTTAAAAGGGTTAAAAACATAAGAAAGATCTTTGAGTAAAATAGGGTAGATAGCTCTTAGTTACTTGATCAAAAGCTTGCAAAACATCCTTGTTATTTTCAAAACACACTTCACAACACAATTTCAAAACCCTACTTTCAAACATTGAAAACTTTTCAAAAGACAAAAACACCTTTGTATACATTCAAACAAGAATCATTACAAAGGTTGCCACAACGATGGCCTCTCTTCAAAACATCTTTCAAAACCACACACAAAGCACCATTTCAAACAATTGAAGAGCACCATTTCAAACAATTGAAAAGCAAAGCAAGTGATCTAAACAAGTAACTAAGAGCCCATGGATAGAAAGGGTGCTAATACTTTCCCTTTCTATAATCTACTCCCCGAACCCAAGAAACCATCTCAAAGGTCTTTCCTGTGCTTTTTGACCTTTCCTTAGGATAAAATAAAAAGTCGGTAGCAACTCTTGCTAAACCGAAACATTTGCGAACACAAACGCAAAATCCCAAGTCAGTTCTCCCACCGTATCATAGAATTGGCGACTTTGCTGGGGATTAAACTTTAAAAGTGGAGTAACCTTAGGGCTTAGATCAACCTTGCATGCTTATCTTGATTGCTTTGATTGCTTTACATTTGGTTCTCTTGTTTGGGCTTGAAATCCTCCACCCGGATTTGGGAAACATTCATAGGTAAATAGCAATACGATGTGGAAACTGTGCAGAGTATACCTACATGGTTGAAGCAATAGCTATATTATTGCGACATATTTGTGAGTACTGGTAGCCTTTGAGTCAATCAAAGAGAATACGGGGCCGCTGAGTGATGTCATGAAGCACTAATGAACTTTTAGAACCTTACTTGACCATCTTGGCCTTTTTTTTAGGGGTAGTGAGATGACCGGCTCTGGTGCAGTCCGAAGTTGGTAGATACTCGATACTACACTCATTGCGGGTTGTTTTCTTGGAATATTTTGGTCGCTAGTTAAGTGGCTAAACCAAAACAATGAACATAGAAAACAATCCAGTGATATTGAGCTCCTTAGAACCCGATTACTATTTATAGGACAGGTTTGAGCCAACTAACTCAAGAGGGTATGAAACCTCATGCAAGCCTGAAACTAGGATCTTGTGTGACTTGTTTGTACATGTGCTTGTGCATACATCATAAACATCATAAAACATCATATTCATCCACTAACCATTTCAAGGGTTTGGATATTCATCTTTGTTCTTGTTTTGTAGGTCATGAAATCTCTTCGCAGGAAAACAATTCAAGTCAACCTTGTGAGGATCCCTCCTCAACTCAAGGAGCTTACTTCCAGGATTCCGGAGAATTCTCTCTTCAGTGAAAGACATGGTAGACTCCTCAACTTGGTCAACTCCAACATTGAAGAAGACATGGTGAAAGTTCTCTTCCAGTTCTTTGACCCCCTACACCACTGTTTCACATTCCCTGATTACCAACTAGTACCTACTTTGGAGGAATTTTCTCAACTCCTGAGGATTCCTATTCTTCATCAACTACCCTACAACGGTACGGAAAAAGAACCAAAGCCTGAAGATGTTGCTCAAGCATTACACTTGCAACCATCTGATATCAAGGGTCATTGGGAAACCAGGAGTGGTGTCAAGGGTTTCTTGGCAAAGTTTCTGTTTGAGAAGGCACAAGACTGCTGGAACTCTCTAGATCTACAAGCTTTTGAGGAGATTGTAGCACTTCTCATCTATGGGTTGGTCTTGTTCCCAAACCCTGATCAGCTTATAGATGTGAATGTTGTCAAGATTTTCATATCCCGGAATCTTGTGCCCACATTACTTGGGGACATCCTACACTCATTTCACACACGAACAATGAGGAAAAGAGGTGTTCTCATGTGCTATACTCCTCTCCTAGCAAGGTGGTTTATTTCTCACCTTCCACAATCAGTTTTGAAGAATGAGCAGGGTTTAAGGTGGTCACAACGGTTGATGACCCTCACACATTCTGATGTTCATCGGTGTTCTCGGTCCAGAGAAAATGTCATCATCATTGATCGTTGTGGAGAATTCCCTAATGTCCCACTACTTGGCATTAGGGGAGGCATTACCTACAACCCCTGTTTAGCTCTAACACAGTTTGGATATGCTAGAAGGGATGGCCCTCTTGACATGCTCATTCCTGACCTAGTTTTTGACTTTGACAATGATGCGCAAGGCCTTTGACAAAGGTTCATCAGAGCTTGGAGGATGCCTAACAAGGTGGATAGTAAGACACTGGGGCATAAGAATTCCATCCCCCTTGAGCCTTACCTCAAGTGGGTACGAACCCGCGCCCAGAATCTTATGATGCCATATCCTCACATTCTCCCCGTGATCAAAGAGCCTGTTATGGAAGGAGAGGTTCCATACACCCTCCTACATCCTGACATGCCAACATCATTGGAAGAATTACAAAAGAGTTGGATCCAACTCAAAGAAGAACGGAATACCTTTGAAGCCAGCTTCTATGCCAGTGAGAAGAAGGTTTTGGAACTTACCCGCCGACTTCATGAAGAGGAGACTCTCAACACTTACATTGCGCCAAAGAGGATGCGCAATGTCTTTTTACATTAAGAATTTTATAATATTTTGCCCATGGGGCACTTATGTACTAACAAATTTCTTCTTAATATGACGTGTGTTCTTTTTGTTTGCAAAAAATTTGAGTTTTCTAAATCCTTGAATGCATTACATGAATAATATATCATTCATCATATGCATAAACAGGTCTTCACACCAGGTTTCCTTATCTTTCTGCTGTTTATTTTAGCAAGATGGATTTGGAGCAGACGGTTAAGGATCTGCAAGCACAGAATTCTCAATTCCAGCAACTCCTCATGACCTTAGCAAAGGGACAAGAGGACCTTAAAGCACTGTTGGAGAAAGATAAAGAGAAAAAGAAGAAAAGACCTGGTGTAGTCATCATGGGAAGAAGGTTTGAAAGCAATGCTAGAAAAGTTCTCGAGTTCCCCTCGACGTCTGATGAAGGGGATGGTAAAGGAAAAGGAACAGCAATGCCTTCTGAATCTGAAGTTGAAGGAGAAGAAGAGGAGGAGGAAGAAGACGAAGATTACTCCGAACAACAATATCCCCCGACGGATGTTAAGTTTAAAAATCTTGAGGATAGGTTGGCAGCCATGGAGTTGCAAAGGGTACCTAGTTTAGATTTCGAAGAACTAGGGTTGGTCGCTAGGATTGTTATTACTTCCAAATTCAAAGTTCCCACATTTGCTAAGTATGACGGCCTGTCGTGTCCAAAGATGCATCTAAGATCCTACGTCCGAAAGATCCAACCCCACTCATCTGATAAGGATCTTTGGGTCCATTTTTTACAAGACAATTTTTCAGGCACACAATTGGACTGGTTCTATCAACTCGAGAGATCGGAGGTTCATAACTGGGAAGATTTAGCTACTGCTTTCTACCGGCAGTACCAATACAATGCTGATTTAGCGCCCACTCGTACTCAACTATAGAGTATGGGTATTTCTTCTAACGAGGGATTTAAGGAATATGCCTAGAAGTGGCGTGATCTGGCCGGAAGGGTGCATCCACCATTGTCGGATAGAGAGCTGGTGGACATGTTTTTAGGGACCCTGTCTGGCCCTTTCTTCAATCATTTAATTGGGAGTTCCTCTGTGGGATTTACCGAATTAATCCTGACCGGTGAGAGGGTCGAGGCCGGCATTAAAAGTGGTAAGATTCAGAAAGATGCCTCCGCGTCCACCGCTATTAATAAGACCTTCCCAACTAAGAAGGAAACTTTTGTTGTTTATTCTCAGAAAAGCCAAGGAGGAATGGGGCGCCGACCGACTGTAGGGGTTGTGATGATTCAAAACTCTTCAAATGATCAACCTCGCAGCAATCAGCCAGGACCTAATCAACAACGGGTAGAAAGGCCACAACGGTAGTTCACCCGAATCAACATGACGCCAGCTCAAGTACTCCCTCATTTGTTAAAGCTGAATCTTACCAATTTGAAGGAAGCGCCAAAGAACCCTAATACATCTTCTCCATATTACCACTCTAATGCAAAGTGTGCTTACCACTCTGATAGTGTAGGGCATGATACCAACAACTATTGGGCTCTTAAGAATAAAATCCAAGACCTTATTGACACCAAGGAGGTAGAATTCGATGAGCCCGAAAAGCCGAATGTGATTTATGCCCCAATGCCCAAGCACAGTCATAATGTTCATGCCGTTATGGAAGACCTTCATGTTACTAATGTTGCTGACCTTTTAACTCTGTTACCAGTGATTAAAGTGAATTTGATGAGATCCAGGATATTCCCAGGTTGTGGAAAAGACTATTACTTCTGTTTAAACATACGAGCTGACTACCAACTGTTGAAATCAGGCATCCAACGCCTGATGGATACCCAAGAGATACTCTTCCAAAAGACTCTTGTTGATACCTTCACTCCTGTTACTCCTGCTACCTTTGTTACTTCAACCAATGACATTGCAATAATAACCATCTCCGACAATCTTCCCAAGGCTTTCAAAAGGCCTGTCAAGATTACGCCTGATCCTAAATTTGTACCATTGAAAATTACCATGTCGGGGCTTGTACCGTATAGATCTGACAAGACGATACCATGGAACTATGGAGGAGAAATCTTCTATCATGGTATCAAACAGATTAAATCAGTCCAAGAGAATTCTGAAGATGAAACCCCTGATATAGGGAACATTGCAGGAACAAGCAAGATAACTCGCAGCGGATGGATCTTCTCTCTGGAGATTGCTCCCCCTCGAGCAATCTTCGGACCCTCGAAAGCTTTTGTGCCCGTTAAGCCATCTGTGCAAGGCCCGATAATTGAAGAAATTGATGTACCTGAAGTTAGACCCTCTGATGCTACTACCGATAAGGGTAAGGGGATACTAGAAGTGCCTGTTAGGATGAAGGCTTAAACTGTGGTAATCCCTGAGACCACCCAGAAAGAAATGGAAGAAATCCTAAAGATAATCAAAAAGAGATACTACGACATCGTGGAACAGCTAGGGAAGACCCCTTCCAAAATATCCATGTTGGCTCTTCTACTCTGCTCTGAGGCCCATGCTAAGGCCCTGATCAAAATTTTAAAGACGGCACACGTGCCTCAAGAAACTTTGGCTGACCAGTTTCAAGAGTGCGTGGCCAGCCTTACTGCTGATAATGGTCTTGGTTTTTTCAATGCTGATTTGACTCCCAAGGGAAGGAAACACAATGACACGATGCATGTCTCAGTAGAATGCAGGGGAACCACCCTTGCCCATGTCCTCGTTGATACTGGTTCATCCTTGAATGTGCTGCCGAAGAAAGCGTTAGATCGTTTGGACTGTGAAGGGTTAGTGCTAAAGCCAAGTAATATCGTGGTTAGGGCCTTTGATGGGTCTAAGAGAATGGTTCACGGAGAGGTTGACATTACTATCAAAGTGGGCACATAAATTTTCAACTCGACCTTTTATGTGATGGACATCCGTCCTTCATATTCGTGTTTGTTGGGAAGGCCGTGGATCCACTACGCTGGGGAATTTACCTCCTCTTTACACCAAATGCTAAAGTATCATGTTCAAGGTAACATTATAATGGTACACGACGAGGAAGAGTACATGATAAGTCACCTCAACTCCTTCTGCTATGTGGAGTTGGATGGCGAGTTCATAGAAACACCTTTTCAACATTTTGAGGAAGTTTCTCCTGAGGTCGCAGTTGCGAAGACAATGGTTGATGTGCCTGTTATTCCCAAGCTTGTGTATAGGATGGCATCTCTCAAGGATGAAAAGGATGTAATCAAAGAAGGAAGGAGTACAGTGTGGGGGCAATTGCCTGATTTTCCCCATAAGACGGACAAGTTCGGACTAGGTTTTACTGCTGCTGGCCAGAAAGCTATGCATCGCTCCAAGGCTGGAAGACCACCCGTAAAAATCACTCACCATGGAATTAATGCCTTAGAAGATGTTGATGAAGAAGACAACTTTGAAGATTGGATCTTTCCAACCGTCGAAGGAGGTTTAAGCAACTGGGAAGCAAAGGACTTTATTCCCATCACTTTCATCACCAGTAATTTATCTTTGAACAATTTCCTATTTTGGTCTTTAATAACTAAACAATTCGTACACTATTTTCACCTTATTCCTTACCCGGGGCATATAGGTCCATTTGTAAGGGCTTGATTTTCTTCATTATCATATGCCATGTTTTAATGAATCATTGAATGTTTTCATATATAAACTGTTGTGTTCATTTTCTTTCCTTTTGCATCTTGTTTTGTTTAAGGATGGATATCCCTTACACACACCCACGCTCACAAAATGCAGGTACCCACCCACTCTGGATTCCATGGGTGACTATTCTGCTTTAGCCTTCTGTGACTCTGAAGATATGGTCAATCATGCTGAGTACGAAGTTGACGAAGACTGTGAAGTGCCGGGAGAGTTAGCCAGACTTTTGCAACAAGAAGAGAGGGTTATTCTGCCTCATGAAGAGTTAGAAACCATCAACTTGGGAACATAGGAAGACAAGAAAGAGGTTAAGGTGGGTGCCAACCTGGAACCAGGTGTTAAAGAGCGTTTAGTGCAGTTGTTGAATGAATATCTTGAGATCTTTGCCTGGTCCTATGAAGACATGCCGGGATTAGACACATATATCGTGGTTCACCGTCTCCCTACAAGAGAAGATTGTCCATCGATCAAACAAAAGGTCCGCCGAATGAGGCCTGACATGTCTGAGAAGATCAAAGGCGAGGTAATGAAGCAATTCAACGTTGGCTTTCTGGATGTTACTTCCTATCCGCAATGGGTTGCTAACATTGTGCCCGTACCTAAGAAGGACGACAAAGTCAGAATGTGTGTGGACTATCGGGACTTAAACAGGGCTAGCCCTAAAGACGATTTTCCACTACCACACATCGACATCTTGGTTGACAACACAGCTCAACATAAGGTATTTTCCTTCATGGATGGATTCTCGGGATACAACCAGATCAAAATGGCCCCCGAAGACATGGAGAAAACTACTTTTGTCACACAATGGGGTACCTTCTGCTACAAAGTGATGCCATTCGGAATGAAGAATTCCGGGGCAACTTATCAACGCGCCATGGTAGCTTTATTTCATGATATGATATATCATGAGATTGAAGTTTACGTAGACGACATGATAGCCCGATCACAAACAGAAGAAGAACACCTTGATCATCTGCAAAAGCTGTTTGTCAGGTTGAAGGTGTTTAAGCTTAGACTGAACCCGAGCAAGTGCACTTTTGGAGTCAGATCTGGTAAAATTTTGGGATTTATCGTCAGCAACAAAGGCATTGAGGTTAATCCAGCTAAGGTCAAAGCTATACAAGAAATGCCTGCCCCTCGCACTGAAAAGGAGGTTAGAGGTTTCTTGGGACGCTTAAACTATATTGCAAGGTTCATCTCTCACCTGGCATCTACCTGTGAGCCAATCTTCAAACTGTTGAAGAAAGATAAGGTAGTTGAATGGAACAATGATTGTCAAGTTGCTTTTGATAAGATCAAGGAGTATTTACTGGAACCTCCTATCTTGATGCCACCCATCGAAGGAAGGCCATTAATCATGTATCTGACTGTTTTGGATAACTCAATGGGGTGCGTACTGGGCCAACATGACGAGTCTGGCCAAAAAGAGCATGCCATTTATTACCTTTAGCAAAAAGTTTACCGACTGTGAGACTCGCTACTCACTGCTCGAGAAAACTTGCTGCGCTTTGGTATGGGCTGCTCGCCGGCTAAGGCAGTATATGTTGACTCATACCACTTTGCTGATTTCCAAGATGGATCCGATCAAGTATATCTTTGAGAAGCCTGCTTTATCTAGAAGAATCGCTAGATGGAAAATGATCCTGACTGAGTATGATATCCAGTATACTACCCAAAAGGCTATAAAGGGGAGTGTACTAGCTGACCATCTAGCTCATCAAGCCGTCGAAGATTACCGATCTATGAGATTCAACTTCCCTGACGAGGACATCATGACATTGGACAACATTGAAGGTAACAGACCGCATGACGGATCTGAACAAGGATCCCGATGGAACCTGTACTTTGATGGTGCTTCAAATGCACTTGGCAACGGTATTGGTGTGGTACTCATTTCTCCATAAGGTTGCCATACACCCTTCACTGCCCGACTTTGCTTCAGCTGTGCCAATAACATGGCTGAATATGAAGCTTGCATCTTTGGTCTCAAGGCTGCTATAGACTTGGAAATCAAATCTTTGGTCGTATTTGGGGACTCGGCTTTGGTTATCAGTCAAGTCAAAGGAGAATGGGACACTAATCATCCTAATCTTATCCCATACAAAGAACATGTCTTGACATTGTTGCCTCATTTCGAGCAGATTACTTTCGAGCACTTCCCGCGAGAAGAAAACCAGCTAGCAGATGCTCTGGATACAATGTCTTCCATGTTTAAACTCAAATGGGATAACGAGGCTCCCCAAATCACCATCGAGTGAATGGAAGAACCAGCGCACTGTCATGAGATTAATACCGAAGAAGTAGTGGAACAACCCTGGTTTCACGAAATCAAAAGGTATCTCCACACTCGAGAATACCCTGAAGGAGCTTCCGTCAATGACAAAAAGTTCTTAAGGAGATTTTCTACCAAGTTCTTCCTGAGTAATGGCATCCTTTATAAGCGCAACCATGATTGTGTCCTACTTCATTGTGTGGACAAGGTTGAAGCTGAGTTGATCATGACCAAGATACACAGCGGCATATTTGGCACCCACTTAAGCGGACATACGATGGCTAAGAAGATTCTAAGGGCGGGCTACTACTGGTCTACCATGGAAGATGATTGTCATCAACATTCCCGTACTTGTCACAAATGTTAAGTCTACGCCGACAAGATACATATTCCTCCTATTCCTCTCAACGTTCTAACGGCTCCTTGGCCATACGCAATGTGGGGCATTGACATGATTGGAGAGATCAAGCCCACGGCATCCAATGGACATCGCTTCATCCTGGTGGTTATTGATTATTTCACCAAATGGGTCGAAGCAACTTCCTTTGCTTCCGAAACAATGAATGTGGTTGCCCGCTTCATCAAACAGAATCTCATATGCCGGTACGGTATCCCTGACAGGATTATCACGGACAACGGTACAAATCTGAACAACACTATGATCACCGCCCTGTGCGAGCAGTTCAAGATTTATCATCACAATTCATCTCCCTATCGGCCGAAGATGAACGGTGCTGTTGAAGCCGCGAACAAAAATATCAAGAAGATCATTTAAAAGATGACAGTCACCTACAAGGACTGGCATGAGATGTTACCGTTTGCTCTGCATGGATATCGTACCACAATGCATACTTTAACAGGGGCAACCCCCTTTTCTTTGGTATATGGCATGGAAGCTGTTTTGCCTATGGAAGTTCAGATTCCTTCCTTAAGGATTATGAAGGATGCCGGTTTGAGTGAAGACGATTGGATTCAGACCCAGCTTAATCAACTTAACTTGATCGACGAGAAGCGACTTACTGCTGTTTGTCATGGTCAGACGTATCAAAAACGGATGATCAAGGCTTTCAACAAGAAAGTCATGCGTCAAGTATATCAAGTCAGAGATCTTGTAATCAAGCGGATTATCTTGCCGCAAAGTGATCCCAGGGGCAAGTGGACTTCTACTTACGAAGGACCATTTGTGATCAAAAGCATCTTTTCTGGTGGGGTAATGATTTTGACCACCATGGACGGCGACGACTTTCCGCACCCTGCGAATGCAGACATAGTCAAAAGATACTACGCATAAAACGACCCGACAAGTTGAAAACCCGAAAGGGCAACTTGGGAAAAAATGGGCATCCTTGTGAATCGAAAACCCGAAAGGGCGGTTCAGGCAAAAATTAGGGATAAATAAAAAAATTTGTACACCCGGCAAGTTGAAAACCCGAAAGGGCGACTTGGGCAAAAAAGGGTTTCCCGGTGGATCGAAAACCCGAAAGGGCGGTCCAGGCAAAAGTTAGGGAATTAAAGCGTATGACTATGTCTCGTCAGATCACTATAAGAGCAATCTCTTCACCAACGAACTCCAAGCTTCTGCTCAATCCAATCATCGGCGGACGAAGCATTGAATGGATAAGATACTCAGAGTTGTGAAGGCTATAACAGAATGGGAACCCCATGGAATTGTTACACATAGCCATCTTTCTTTTTGTATAAAATCTTTTCAGTTTTTACGACAACATTCTCTTACTAGGATGTCTGTCTCCTTTGTACAAAGATACTTACAAAAGTTAATACAAAGATACTTCAAAGTGCAGAAATTTGCTTGATTTTCTTTCTTTTTACACTTATGTTTATTTGAAAACGTCCAAAGTTTTGTTAAATAGGCATATGCATTTGAATATAATCACTGCTTACAAATAAAACAAAATTGAGAGAGGATAATTACTGGTAGGTTGAAGGTGTAGGAAGATATCTTTGTGCTATTTCAGAAGAAATCCCCTGCAGTACATCATTCAGATCCTCAACAAAGCTAAAACCTTAGAGTATACATCCCTAGCGGAGTTAAATTTCAGGATCCCCAGCTGAGCCAGTGTGTTCTAAACTTTATCCCCCAGCTGAGTTAAGTTTCAGAGTTCCCATTAGAGTTCAAACTCCCGATCCCCAGTGGAGCCCGAAAACCCTAAAATACATATCCCTAGCAGAGCTAGAATGTTCTAAACCTTCTTCCCCAACGAAGTCAAATTCCCCAACTTCCCCAGTAGATTGGCATACAACCCAAGCTCCTAGTTTCACCGGCCGAGTAAACATTCTCCTCACAGAGTTATTTCCTAGCAGATCGAAGTTTCTTGGTCTCATTTCTCCAGCAGAAGCCTCCTAGGATTTAACTCCCCAATAGAGATTTTCAGAGTTTTCCTTATTTCCCAGGAAAGTCATGAAGGATTCTCATTCCCCACAGAAGTTTGTCAAAGCTCTTGTTAATCCCCACCAGTCACCAAGGATTTTCAATCCCCAACAGTGGCCCCAGGATCTCCCATTCTCAACAATCAAAGATCTTTAATCCCCAAGTAGTTAGCAAGGATTTCTCATCTTCAACAATCAAAGATTTTTTAATTCTCAGCATCGGTCAGGAATTTATTTTCTTCGGCAGCACTCAAAGATTTCTTTATCTCCAATTATCAAGGATTTATTTTCCTCAGCAAGACAGCTACTCCGCTTACATGCACATCCATTACATTCATATATCATAAACATTGATGAAACACAGTTCATTGCATCATACATATCATGCAACATAACTCTGTGTTTTAGCTAACGTTTTACCCTTTTCAGGATAAGATTAAAAAGCTATTGTTCAAACAACTATTCAGAGATTTCAGATACAGTATGGATACACCCCAGACACGGCGGTCATTCTATTACTCATTCAGAATTTCAAGTCAAAATACAGTACAGATACACCCCAGACACGACGGTCATTCTACTACTTATTCAGACTTCAGCAATCAGATACAAACTAGATACGCTCTAGACATGGCGGCCATTCTATCTCTCTTTCAGATTCAACTATCAACTTTAAGATTCAGATACGCTCCAAACACGGATGCCATTCTGGCCCTTACACCAGAAGTTTGATTCTCCCCAGTGCAGTCGGCACGGAAGTCATTCTGTCACATTATTCAGATCCCCGTTACAATTTCAGATACACTCCAGGCACGAAAGTCATCCTGCTGCTCATACAGATCTCAACTTCAGATACAGTCCAGATACGCTCCAGACACGGTTGTCATTCTGTCACTCATTCAGAACTTATCCCCAGCACACAGTTGCTCCATACACAGATGTTGCTCTGTTACCCATTCACAATACAGATACATTCCATACACGGCAGTCATTATGATATTCATTCAAAGATCAAAACAGTTACAACTCGGATACGCTTCAGACACGGACACCATTCCTTTGCACATACAGACTCAGTCTCCAGATACAGTTCAAATGCATTCCAGACACGAATACCATTTTGATGCTCATTCTTCTAACCTATAACATTGCAGCTCAACAAACACTCTCGGATGGAATCTTTAAGCCCATCTCCAGCAAGATTCTACCATCTCCAAATGGTATCTTTAAGCCTATTCCCTCAACAATATTTGGATGAGTGCAAATTTACGGGCACTCTAGTGTCCAATCCTCTTTTACCTTCGAGTCACGAAAGGCAAACTTGCCAATCTAACTCTTCAGGTTCAAGATGATCGAACAGGGGCAACTGTTGTACCCCAAAAATTTCTCTCTCATTTTATCAACATTTCTCATCACAAGGCTCTTGTAACTCAAGACCAAGCTAGGGTTTGCTCTACTCAAGACACCTCCTTGCACTATTGACCTAAATTAGGGTTTGAGTTTGCATAGGGATTTTTGGACCTTCAATGCCCAAATTGACTTTCATACTTCATGTTGGACTCATACCAAGTTTCAAGCCTTGATTCAAATTTTTGCCCAGTTAATTGGACAGTTGACCTAGAAATCAGCTGTATTGGGAAAAAAAGTCAACTATGGCCAATTTACAGTCAAACCTCATGAATTTTTACCCACATCAATATTATGAACTCATATGAAACATTTGATCAGGTTTGGACCATAATTCCACAAGAAATTTGATCAGATCAGCAAAAGGGCAAAATGGTCATTTTTAGGGTTTTGACTGTGCAAAGGCAATTTTTGACTGTTTGACCTAGACAATGACAAATTAAGCTCAAACATGGACTCAAGGACTCAATGACATCATCTTGACCTATTCAACAAGTTCAAAAGGTCTCAAACGCATAGGATTGACAGATGAATTTTTCAGTCAACTGATCAAAATTTGACTGTACACTGAAAAGTCAAACTTTGACTTTTTGGTCAAAATCAAGTGCCAAGGGTCATTTTCCATCAAGATGTGTCAAATTATGAAACTTTTTCATCAAGAAACCCAAAATTTCAAATTAGGGTTTGAAATTGAAAAATTTCATAACTTAGAAATTTTCTAAGTTATGAAATTTTCTTAATTTTTCCTAACTTTGTCCCACATTTTCACCAAGATGAAAATGGATTCAAACAAAACTTACAACATGAAAGTTGTAGTCCATCACAAAGTATACAACTTTGATTAACAAAGTTTTCTCAAAAGAAGCTTGGATCTCAAGTTATGATTGTTGGGACAAGGGTACCTAAAACTTTTAACTTAGAGAAATTTTGCCCTAGTTTAGGCAGGATTTTGACCCATCTTCTTGGCCATTTTTCACATAGTTCCACTTGGAGTCTCAAGTTTCATTTCAAATATGGATTATAGTACATGTTTCAAGCTTTCCAAATTGTCCAAGAAATCCTTAATCACATTTGTGGTTAGGGAGAATCGAATGCTTGAAGTTGGCAAAAACTCACTTTGCAACCATGGCCAAAACATGTTCATACAACTTGCAAAATCTGACCAAAATAGCTTTGTACTTGATTACAGGTCTCTAAACCAATTTACACTAAAAAATTGAATGCAAATACATTGGACATTGGTGTTATTCTGATCATTAGAGCTTGGCACAATGAATAATTCCATTTTGGGCATAAAGATGGCACTTCCATTTTCATAAAGGCAACTTTATGTCAAATTGCATTTTCTTGAGCCTTGGACTTCTTTCTTTGCAGCAAACAAGTTCCAAAAACTTAGGCAAAGGTACAAGGAACTTGTGCATGCTTGGAGATAGCCTGTAAAGGCCTATCTCATTTCACTTCACACTTTTCTTTCAAAACAAGTCAACTTGCCAAAAGTCCAAAACTCACATATCTGATATATTCAACTTAAGCCAAGGTTTCAAACAAGTTTTGCACATCCTTGTAAGCCAGAAACACGAGCCAATCATCCCTCAAATACCCTTGAACACCAAAACACCAAAAACTTGCAAAACAGGGCAGTTGCTGCAACTTGAGTTCCATAGCTCATTTTGCTCGTGTGTTTTGCTCCTTTTCACTTCAAACTCCTTCCATTCAACTCACTCAAGCTATCCCAAACCTCCATTGCCAACTGTAACTCCATTTACAGTGTTCACCATTTCTGTTTCAAGCTTATGCAGGTTGACTTCTAGAGGTTGATTCAGGCCATTTCAAAACAAACTAAGCATTGGGAAAGGTTCAGGGAACAACAAGCAAGCTCAAAAGAACCTCAGGCCTCACTGAAAGTTGCTGCATTGTCCAACTCGTGTCCAACTGAAACAGGTTTTTCATGAACTTCTATCTCTATATTTAGGAACATTTAACCTTAGGTTTGTGAATGAAAGATGTTGTATTCATTGCCCTGAAACCATACATATGCTCAGTTTTCATTTATATTAATCGTGTTAGGAGAATTTCATCCATGAACATGTTAAAAAAGTTAGGTTAGATTTTAGGGCCAGATAAATTCTCTCTGGTCTGAGAGTTAGATTAAGTTTTTTATATGGTTAGAATCGTGGTTTGATGCTCTACAATTTTCATGTTTTGAGTTTTGTCAAAAGATCACAAATACAGGAGATACGAGTTTGAATTGAGAACGCACGTGTTTTCTGTTGGACGAAGGTTGAAGATGAAGTAGCTGGGCTGGGCCTGGCTATTTCCTACTTTTGGCACCCCCATTTTCAGTTTCACACCCCCTGGCCCATTTTCTTGTATTTTGATATTTTTGCATTTTTATTTTCTTTTCTGACTTTGATATTTTATTTTCAAACATAAAAAATGATCCAAAAATATTTTTATAACTTTTTACATTTATTTGGTATTTATTTTAATTATTTCTAGCATTAAAACATTTTATATACTTTTATATTATTTTGTTTAAATTTAAAAATAATGTAAATAATACTTTTATTTTCATTTCTTATTTTTATTCACATTGAAAATATTTTCTTGAATATATTTTATTTTTGTAAATATTTTATTTTATTTTATACATATTTAATATATTTAATATATATATATATATATATATATATATATATATATATATATATATATATATATATATATATATATATATATATATATATATATATATATATATATATATATATATATATATATATATATATATATATATATATATATATATATATATATATATATATATATATATATATATATATATATATATATATATATATACCTTTATTTTATTAAATAATTAGAGTAAAATATAAAAATATTACCCTTTTATTTTTTATACTAAAAAATACATTTTCTTCAATATATTCCATTTTTGTACATATCAACATATTTTTGTATATAAATAATAAATAATATCATTTTCTTAAAGAAAATTAGGGTTTACCCCTTTAATAAAAATAAATTAATCTTTTTTTATTTTATTTATTCCTTTATATATCTTTACATTTAAAAATAATTTGCATACATAAAAACTTTTTTTGCATAATACATTTTTATTTAATATTTGTTTATTTTTGTTTATTTAAATATTGTACATTTAAATATTATGCATTGTAAATTCAATTTGGTTGTAATAATTTAGGGTTTTAATTTCTTGCAAAATAATCCCCAATTCAAAATTGTACCCCCTCCCTATATCAAAGTTGTAATAGCTTAGTTTTTTTTTACGCACTTAATGCTTTCAATTATGCCATGATTAGAGAATTATGGTTTGTATGCAAAATCTAAACCAACAAATAGTTTGACCTAATCAAAGACAAAAATGCATGAAAAACAAACACAATGCACACTTGCACCCCTAGGGTTACAATCCACTTGTTGCCTTCAAAAATGGGTCATGGTATGCATGTTAAATACTTTGGCAAAACAAAAATAAAACAAAAGATCATAGTCCCTCGACGACGCTATCTGAGTTGCCTAAACAAAATGATCAAGTCCCTCAAGAGAATTTGCCTAAAATACTTGACACCATTGCTATCATGGTCTATACGATGACCCGCGCCTGTCCCGTTTAACATCCTAACACAAGGTTGTTCACCAAATACAATGGTGAAGCAACACTGTTAAAAGGGTTAAAAACATAAGAAAGATCTTTGAGTAAAATAAGGTAGATAGCTCTTAGTTACTTGATCAAAAGCTTGCAAAACATCCTTGCTATTTTCAAAACACACTTCACAACACAATTTCAAAACCCTACTTTCAAACATTGAAAACTTTTCAAAAGACAAAAACATGTTTGTATACATTCAAATAAGAATAATTACAAAGGTTGCCACAACGATGGCCTCTCTTCAAAACATCTTTCAAAACCACACACAAAGCACCATTTCAAACAATTGAAGAGCACCATTTCAAACAATTGAAAAGCAAAGCAAGTGATCTAAACAAGTAACTAAGAGCCCATGGATAACCATGGATAAAAAGGGTGCTAATACCTTCCCTTTCTATAATCTACTCCCCGAACCCAAGAAACCATCTCAAAGGTCTTTCCTGTGCTTTTTAACCTTTCCTTAGGATAAAATAAAAAGTCGGTGGCGAATCTTGTTAAACCGAAACATTTGCAAACACAAACGCAAAATCCCAAGTTAGTTCTCCCACCGTATCACATGTGTGATTTTAAAATATTTTTGAAGAGATAATGTAAGGCGAACTTTGTAATAATTCTTTTATCAGTCCTCAAGAATGCGTACAAAGCATTTGTTTGAAAATATTTTTGAAAGTGTTTGTGAAATGTTTTTGTTTTGAAAGGTTTGTGAGCAAGCGATTAACAGTTATGCCCACTCAAGGTCGTTCTTGTACTTTTCCTCCTCCTTTAGATAGCGCTATCCATATAATTAGTTAGCAGGAAGCCTTATCGTTGGATGTGAAGGGACATGCGTAGGGTCGTCGTACGGTCATCAAAGGAAACTTGTAAGGACGCTTTAGAATTTCGTAAGGGACTAGATTAGTTATCGAAAGGAAATGTTGAAGGGTCATCGAGGGACTATAATCTTTGATTCAAAGGTCTTTGCTAAAGCATCCTCACTTTCGAGGGACATGACCGTTTTATTCTGAAGGCAACAAGAGAGGCTACCCTAGAGGTGCAAGTGTGTTATATTCAGTTATTTATCTTTGAAGTTAGGGTTTTCTATCGTTTGTTTTTATCTTTCAATACAACCCTAATTATTAAGCAGAAGCATAGAAGTATAGTAGCAGAAAGAATAAAGTGCGGAAACGAAACCTAAAACCATTACATGGCTTCGGGGCAGTTACCTAAGTAGAAAAATGGGGAAAGAAAATACTAAAACTATTACATACTTGGAGCAATTACATAATAGAAAAAATAGAAAAATACAAATCTAAGCTATTACATAGGGAATGCGCGACATATACAATTGATCTAGAAAAATAGAAATAGGAAAATAGAAAATAAAAATCTTTTTTTTGGATGGTTTTTCATGAAGAAAATAATTTATGATAGTTAATTAAAACCTATTAAATATAATAAATTTTAATTAAAAAAATTAATTCATTAATTAAATTATTAAAAGATTAATTAAAAAACTAAACCCTAATTTGTTTTAATTAAGAAAACCTAAAACAATTTTTTTTGTATTTTAATTAAGTAATAAAAATAAATGAAAGGGAAAAATAAGGAAATATAGAAAGAAAAAAGAATTGGGCATGAATTTGTTAAAGGGAGGGTGTGAATTGTAACACCCCATTTCTATCCAACGAATTATATAAAATTAGAGTTTTAAAATTTCCAACAACTTATGAAATGTTACACTTTCAACTTAAAACAATGACAGTCAATCATCTGTAAATCGGATACATAACACAATATTTCGGGTGAAGCAATAACAACCTGCCGAGTCTTTAAAATAAAATAACTTTCATTACTACACAATGGAATCACAAAATTCAACTGAAAACACCATAACATCTTGTCCAACTCAAAACAACTTTAAGACAACAAGTCTTTAATGAAAACAACTTAAAAATTCAGCAACATAATTAAAACCAACAATAAAGAAAACATGCGTTCATCCCGCCGAGTGCTACGTATCAGAGCGATAACACCAACTCAGACTAACGACGGTAACAATTATCCTTCTTGATTACCTGCATGTTACCAACAGAGGGTAACATTCAAACAAAAGGGGTGAGATATTGAACCATATAATTGAATGTATGATAAACAATATATAAGATCGTATTATATAAAATCAACATTCACAACTTTTAACCAATATCAATTATCACAAGTCAATAACACAACAATTTAAATATGCAACACGGAATACAACTCGTTATAATGCACATGCATGTGGTACCGTTGGAGCAGAACTCCCAACTTAAAAATATTTCAATTAATAGAGGCGTCAACAAGGCATAAGCCTTCAACTTAATTTTCCAATTCAGGCCAACTTACCGAGCATCAGCTCCAACTTGATATGTTATGTATGCGACACAATATGAATGTCAGAATAACGACAATAATATTTACATAGCAACACAATAACAAATCAGAATTGACCATAGGCTTACAACTTATATTTTTCCCATAAATAGAGGAAATTCAACAAGATAAAACATCACCCGTGATTTCATATTTCTCAATAAAAACACCACCCAACGAATCAACCAAAAATTACTACAAATAAACCGCGTAATTATTCGGACTATTTTGACTCAAACTAGTTATCGGCCAAAAAGTTCTATTATTTCTACTTTATACTAAATTTCTTATTACGACTCGGTTAAATTAATACTTCACCGCTATTGAATAGTCTATAATGTTGATGTCAATTTTGTCAAAAAAGTCACTAATCTGCTATTATGACCTTCTGCTACATGTATACTACATGTCAATTAATATTGTCCTACTATATATATATATATATATATATATATATATATATATATATATATATATATATATATATATTTATATATATATATATATATATATATATATATATATATATATATATATATATATATATATTAGTTTCAATCTAATTGTTACTTTTGTTAATTGTCAAACATGCTACTTTATGCTACTAACTATTAATCCTGCTATTTACTGCAAATATACTGAATGTGCTATTGGAGCTACTATCAAATATTCACTAAGTATGTTAGACTAAATAATTGATTGAGTATACTATGTAATTATACAAATTCTTAATTTCGTGTTACTAAATTTAACTAAAATTCATAACTAAAATATCAATAATTTAGTAAAGATGTATTTTTATTTGGAAACTCCAACTTATCCTACTGACAACTCTAAACATGTCAGAATTACGTAAAACAATTAAAAATATAATTCTTAATAACCCAAAACAACTCTGACAACTCTATTGATAAATTTAACAACACTATTGACAATTCTAATAATCCTATTGACAACTCAATTGACAACTCTATTAGAAGAGATATTAATCCAAGTTAACTAATTACCCAAATACTTATCTCTAAATTATAACTTCTAAAAAAATGGTTTACTAATAATATTAACTTATTATTATATTATTAATTATGTATGCTAATGAAATATATATATATATATATATATATATATATATATATATATATATATATATATATATATATATATATATATATATATATATATATATATATATATATATATATATATATATATATATATATATATATATATATATATATATATATATATATATATATATATAATTGAAAAAGTTACGCTACTGTACCTAATTTCTCACTTTGGTTCATGGTGTAGCTACATATATTCAAGCATATAGGCACTTGTTTTATTTTCGCTACATTATGCCTAACAATATACCCTTATATTTTACCCTACAGTACCTGCAATTTCTCATTCTCAATTCCTCGCCCTATAATGTAGTTTGAACATAAACCTTGTTACTCATATCACTTAAAAGTGATGGTATAGCATATATAAATATTAAATTGAGTTCTCATTCGTCTATCAATTTCATCAATATATCAATTTCAAACACAAACAAAAACAATTTAACAACATAATTTCACATACCATTAATTACATACCCTATTATAGAGTCAGAACCCCACCCTTATCTTGAATTGAAGGTTTCTCTAACTCTCCGATTGCACCTAATTTTTCCTTTTTGCTTGAAATTCCACGTAACTCTTTCTTCTCCAAACCCTTATTTTCTTCTACTGCCAAAACCCCTAATTCTTCTTACTACTACTTCTCTTTTTCATTATTTCTAAGTAACTAATATAATAACACTATTATTCTTATTATGTCTTATTGGGCTTAAATTCTTATACCCCTTTTATACTACTTCTAACATTAAAATAAGCTCATATCAAATAATAGTATTATTATAATATTATTCTACAACTTAATCAAATAAATTTATTCAAATAAAAATGACACAATTTAAATCAACATTTCACAACTTCTAAAATTTAATCAGAAAATATTCAAAAATATTTAATTAAATAATTAATAAAATATTGGGCGTTACTACTCTCCCCCACTTAGAATATTTTCGCCATCGAAAATTTACCTTGTTCGAACAACTCAGAGTATGAGTCCTGCATCTTGCTTTCCAACTCCCACATCATGCTTTCTCTGGTAGCTCCTAACCAGACTACTTTCACCAAAGCAATCTCCTTGTCTCTTAGAATCTTAATTTCACGATCTGCGAAGATAAGTATCCTTGTCTCTTAATTTCACGATCTTAGAATCTCCTTGTCTCCTTGTCTCTTAGAAGATAAGTATCCCACAAACCTCCCTGCTCAAGTACACACTCTCAATAAATCTTCCAACGACTGAATAGTCGTCTCTGTCTGATAATCCGTTTGAGGGTGTCGAACTCATCATCAACTTAGAACCCAACGCCTCTAGCAAACTCTTCCAAAAATCTGAAGTAAACCTCAGATCTCTATCCGACACAATGCACAAAGGAACACCATGTAAATTTACAATTATACTAGTATAAATCTCTGCCAGCTTCGGCACTGGAAAACTGATGTTAATATGAATAAAATGAGCCGACTTTGTAAGCCTATCAACAATCACCCAAATTGAATTGTATCCTCTTGAAGTATTAGGTAACCCTGTCACAAAGTCCATCGAAATGCTATCCCATTTCCATTCTGGAACTTCTAACGAATACATCAACACTGCATGCTTCTGATGTTCAACTTTCGACTTCTTACATGTTAAACATGCATACACATACCGAGCCACATCGCTCTTCATTCCCGGCCACCAAAACAAATTCTTCAAATCTTGATACATTTTTGTAGATCCCGGATGAATGCTCAACTTGCTTATATGAATTTCCTCGAGAATCACTTTCTTCATCTCTGCATCATCAGGAATACAAATTCAATTACGGAATCTCAACACACCTTGCACATCTAACTCGAAATCGCTATTCTAAGAATGATCGATTCTAACCATCGAATCTACCAGTTTCACATATAACTTTTGAGCTTCTTTGAAACTGTCTAGAAATTCATTGTTAATTTTCAACATTCCCAGCATAGCACTCCATGGTGTCACTTTGTAAACTAAGCTCATATCTCTGAACTGTTCAATTAATTACAACTCTTTAACCATCATTTCTAACATATGTAAAGTCATTTGACTTAACGCATCATCCACCACATTCGCTTTTACTGGATGATAATTCAAATCGAAATCATAATCTTTTAACAACTCTAAACACTTTCGTTGTCTCATGTTCAATTCCTTCTGATTAAATAGATATTTTAAACTCTTATGCTCACTAAATACATTAAATCTAGAACCATAGAGGTAGTGTCTCCAAATCTTCAGCTTAAAAACAACTGCAACAAGCTCTAAATCATGTGTATGATAGTTCTTTTCATGAATCCTCAACTTCCTTGATGCATAAGCAACTACCTTTTCATTCTGTATAAGCACACCCCCTAAACCCATCTTGGAAGCATCAAAATATACCATAAAAGGTTCTCCTGGATTAGGTAGTGTCAAAATCGGAGCCGACGTCAATCTTTTCTTTAATTCTATAAAACTTTCTTCACACTGAACATCCAACACAAAAGCTCTACCTTTACAAGTCAAATTAGTTAACGGAAGTCCCAACTTAGAAAAACCTTCGATAAACCTTCTATAATAACCAGCTAATCCCAAAAAGCTTCTAATCTCAGTAGCCTATTTTGGCGTTTCCCATTGCAACACAACATCTACTTTAGATGGATCTACAACAATGCCACTACCTGAAATAACATGACCAAGAAAACTAATCTCTTTTAACCAAAATTCACATTAGACAACTTTGCATACAACTTCTTCTCTTCCAAAACTTGTAATACTAAGTGTTCTGCATGCTCTTCTTCCAATTTAGAGTAAATCAAAATGTCATCAATGATCACCACTACAAATCGATCCAAATAAGTATGAAATATACGGTTCATGTACTCCATGAATACTCTCGGGGCATTAGTAACACAGAAAGGCATCACCGAATACTCATAATATCCATAATGCGTTCTGAAATCCGTCTTCTGGATATATCCTTCCTTCACTTTAATCTGATGATAACCCGACCTCAAATCAATCTTACTAAACACTCGAGCACCCACCAACTGATCCATCAAGTTTTCTATCCTTGGAAGCGGATACTTATTCTTAATCGTCAGTTTATTCAATTGTCTATAATCAACACAAAGTCTCATACTTCCATCTTTCTTCTTTACTAGCAACACTGGAGCTCCCCACGGTGATACACTTGGTCTAACAAACTTTTTTTCAAGTAAATCTTCCAATTTATTCTTTAATTATGACAATTCAGATGCAGACATCATGTATGGTGTCATAGAAACAGGTCTGGTACCACGTACAAGTTCAATAGCAAACTCGATTTCTCTCTCTGGTGGTACATCAGGAATTTCATCAGGGAAAACTTTAGGAAATTCACGCACCACTTGCAATTCCTCAATTAGCTTGATTCTCGACAGATAGCGACGCCATCAACGAGAACATCCGAGCCTCTTCTTGCATCAACTACCATAGCTGTGTAGGGGACAACGTACCAGCTTCTTCCTCTTCAGGAGTAGAAAACCTCATAGACTTGTTGTAACAGTTAATATGAACATAGTTATGTTCTAACCAATTCATACCTAAGATCACATTTAACCCTCTTAACGGTAAACAAACCAAATCAAAAATAAAGTCTCTGTCAAAGATCGACAAAGGACACTTTAAACACACAAGAGAAGTAGTCACCGATCCCTTATCCAGAATCTCGACGACCATCTCTCCATTCATAGAAGACAACATAAGACCCAATCTTTTAACACAATCAGCAGCAATAAAGCAATGAGTAGCACCGATATCAATAATAGTAATTAAAGGAGTACTATTAATGAAACATGTACCTCTGATGAGTCTATCCTTATTAGATGTCTGAGTCCTAGCCAACGCGAACACTTTTCCACTGGTTTGCGCCTTCTTTGGTTTCTGACTGTGATGCGGTGGGAGAACTGACTTGAGGTTTTATATTTTTGTTTGCAAATGTTTCGGTTTAGCAAGAGTCGCCACTGACTTTTTATTTATCCAAAGGAAAGGTCAAAAAGCACAGGAAAGACCTTTGAGATGTTTTCTCGGGTTCAGGGGGTAGATTATGAAAAGGGAAGGTGCTAGCACCCTTTTCATCCTTGGTTTTCCATGTGCTCTTAGTTACTTGTTTTAGATCACTTGCTTTTGCTTTTCAATTGTTTGAAATGGTGCTTTTGTGTGTGGTTTTGAAAGTATTTTGAAAAGAGGCCTTTGTCTAGGCAACCTTTGTAATGATTCTTGTTTGAATGTATACAAAGGTGTTTGTCTTTTGAAAAATGTTTCAATGTTTGAAAGTTTTGTTTTGGGAAATATTTTGAAATTGTGTTGTGATGTGTTTTTGAAAATAGCAAGGATGTTTGCAAGTTTGATTAAGTAACTAGGAGCATCTACCTACCTACTCAAAAGTCTTTCCTACACATTTTTAACCCTTTGAAATTGTTGTTTTACCACTGCATTTGGTAAACAACCTTGTGTTTGGATGTTAAACGGGACAGGCGTGGGTCATCGTATGACCATGATAACAATAGTGCCAAGTATCTTATCAAGTTCTTGTTTGAGGGACTAGATCATTTTTGTATAGGCAACCCAGATAGCGTCATCGAGGGACTATGATCTTTTTGTTTTGTTTTTGTTTTTCCAAGATACCTAGCATGCATACCATGGCTATGTTTAAGGCAACAAGTGGGTGAAACCCTAGGGGTGCTTGTGTGCATTGTGTTGTCATTTTCGTGTATTTTTGTCTTGTATTTAGTCAAGCTATTTGTTTTGATTTTGGTCATCATACTAACCCTAATCTTTCTATCATGGCATATTTGAAAGCAATAAAGTGCGTAAAGGTAAATCTGCGACTATTACAACATTGATTATGGGGAGGGGGATACAAGTTTGAATAAGGGGATATTTGCAAGAAATTTAAAGCCCTAATTCAACTATTACAACCAAATTGAATTCCTTGTACAAATAATAAATGGACAATTATTTAAATAAGCAATTAAATATAAATATGCAAAATGTTTTTTTTGTATTTATTTTTATGTATGTAAAAATAAATTATTTAATGTCCTCAAAATAATAAGAAAATAAATGATTATTTTTGAAAAGGGTAATAAACCCTAATTTTTGTTTTAAGAAAATATATATATTAAAATTATTTATTCATTTTTATGTACAAGAAGATAAATAAAAAATATTCACAAAAATATTAAAAAAATAAAATATGTGAGAAAATATCATTTTAAGTGTATAAATAATAAAAATAAAATATATAATATATTTTTATAATATTTACAAGTTTTTATTTAAGAAAATAAAAGTATATTATTATAGTAATTATTTCTATGTCCAAAAAAATAATAATAATAAAAAATAAAATAAAATGTGAATATTTAAGAAAATATTTTTTGGTAATTTTTTATTTGGAGAAAAGATAATTAAAGTCAGAAATGAAAATAGAAAATGGAAAATATAAAAAATAAAATCAATGGGCCAAGGGGGTGCAGAAAGCAGGATGGAGGGTGTCAAAAACAAGCCAAGTCAGGCCCAACCCATTTCCACTTCATCTCTAACCTCTGATCAAACAAAAACGCGCGCCCTGTTCAAACCTGGAAATCCTGCATATGTGCTCAAAAACAAAAACTTGCAACATGAAAGTTATAGAGCATGATCATACGATTCTAACCATGTAAAAAACTTAATCTAACTCTCAAAGACCAGAGAGAATTTCTCTGGCCCTAATTTCTAACCTAGTTTTTTCAGAAAGTTCATCATTCAAATTCTCCCAGCTCAGTTAACTTAAATGAATTCTATGCATATGTACAGTTCAAGGGCAATGAGGACTGCATTTTTTATTCACAAACCTAAGCCTAATAATTCCTAAATAGAGTGATAGAAGTTTGAACTTTACTTGTTTCAGTCAAGCTCGAGTATAGAAATGTAGGGGTTGTGAGTGAGGCCTGAGATACTTGTGAGCTTTCTTGAAGTTCCTTTGAGCTTTCCCAATGCTTAGCCTACTTTGAAATAGATTGAATATGCTTGTAGAACTCAACCTGCAAAGTCAGAATTTGAAAATGGTGAAGTGTGTAAATGGAGTTACAGTGACTTGGGAATGGTTGGGATAACTTAGGTATGTTATATGGAGTGTGTTGGAACTGGTTGCAAGCAAAACGCACGAGTGGATTTTGTTTTGGAAATCAAAATGCAGAACATGCCCTGTTTTGACAAGAACTTGTGTTTTGGTGTTTTGGAGAGTTTTAGAAGTGGTGAGCTCGTGTTTCTTACCTTAGGCAATATGAAAAACTTGTTTCAAAATGTTTACAAACTTTGGTTTTAACAGATACAAGAGTTGTTGAGATTTTGCAAGTTGACTTGCTTTTGAAGAAAAGGTGATTTTGACAATGCTATGGCCTGTACAAGCTAGCTCCAAGCATGCTGATAGTTGGTGTACCTTTGCCTAAGTTTGTGGAGTTGGTTTTCTGCAAATGATTGGGTTCACAGCTCAAGAGAAACAAAATTGCATAAAGCAACCTTTATCAAAATGGCATTGTTATCTTTTTGCCAAAAATGGATTAATTCAATGTGTAATCTTCTAAAGCTCAGAACGAAGCCTTAATCCATTGTGTTTGCATTCAATTTTTGAGTGTGGAAGGGTTTAAGGACTTGTAAACAAGTACAAACATGTTTGGACAGAATTTGCAACTTGTAGCAACATGAAAAATGCCATGGACAAAAGTGAGAAATGGCCATTTTCTTTTCTTCGATTCTCCCTAACCATAAATGATCTTGGAGAGTTCTTGGACATTTTGGAAAGCTTGTAACATGATCTACAATCCATATTTGAAATGAATTTTGTGATTACACTTGGAACTATGTGAAAAATTGCCATGAAGATAGGTCAAAATCCTGTCTAAACTAGGGCAAAATTTCACTAATTTAAAAGTTTCATGGACCCTTGTTCACAAAATCATAACTTGAGATCCAATCATATTTTGGGAAAACTTTGTGAATAAAAGTTTCCGAATTTGTGGAGTACTACAACTTTCATGTTGGAAGTTTTCTTTGAATCCAATTGCATCATGGTGAAAATATTGGGCAAAGTTGGGAAAAAATAAGAAATTTACATAACTTAGAAAATTTCGAAGTTATGAAAATTTTCAATCTAAAACCCTAATTTTGAAATTTGAGTTTCTTGGTGAACAAGTTTCATGTTTTGACATATCTTGATGAAAAATGACCCTTGGCACTTGATTTTGACCAAAAAGTCAAAGTTTGACTTTTCAGTGTACAGTTGATTTTTGATCAGTTGACTAGAAAATTCATCTGTCAATCCAATGCTTTTGAGATCTTTTGAACCTTGTGGTTAGGTCAAGATGATGCCATTGAGTCCTTGAATACATGCTTGAGCCCAATTTGCCATTGGCTAGGGAAAAATCAGAAATTGCCCTTCTGCAGTCAAAACCCTAAAAATGACCATTTCGCCCTTTTGATGATCTGATCAAATTTCTTGAGGAGTTATGGTCCAAACTTGATCAAATGGTTCATATGAGTCTATAATGTGGATGTGGATAAAAAATTATGAGGTTTGACTGTAAATTGTCCACAGTTGACTTTTCCCCCAATACAACTGATTTCTAGGTCAACTGTCCAATTGATTAGGCAAAAATTTGATTCAAGGCTTGAAACTTGGTATGAGCAATCTTATAAGTCCAACATGAAGTATGAAAGTCATATTAGGAATTTGAAATCCAAAAATACCTATGCAAACTCAAACCCTAATTTCAGGTCAGCAGTGCAAGGAGATGTCTTGAGCAGAGCAAACCCTAATCCTGTCTAGAGTCCAAAGAGTCTTGTGAAGAGAAATCTTGATAAAATGAGAGGGCAAATTTTGGGGTACAACAGCTGCCCCTGTTCAATCTTCTTGAACCTGAAGAGTTAGATTGGCGAGTTTGCCTTTCGTGACTCGAAGGTAAAAGAGGATTGGACACTAGAGTGCCCGTAAATTTGCACTCGTCAAAATGTGGTTGAGGAAATGGGCTTAAAGATGCCATTTGGAGAGGTGACAAAATCTTGTCGGAGATGGGCTTAAAGATTCCATCCGAGAATGTGTTTGAAAATTAGGAGAATGAACATCAGAATGGTATCCGTATCTGGAACGTATCTGAGTTGTATCTGGAGATTGGATCTGTATGAGCAAGGGAATGGCGTCTGTGTCTGAAGCGTATCCGAGATGTAACTGTATTTGATTCTTGAATGAATAACAGAATGATTGCCGTGTCTGGATTGTATCTGTATTGTATCTGAATCTGAAATTTGAATAAGCGACAGAGTGACGTCCGTGTCTGGGGAAACTCTGGGATGGGGATAAAAGTCAGAATGAGTGATAGAATGGAAACCGTGTCTGGAGCGTATCTAGACTATATCTGTAGTTGAGATCTGTATCAGTAGCAGAATGACTTTCGTGTCTGGAGTTTATCTGAACTGTAACTGGGATCTGGATAGGCAACAGAATGACTTCCATGTCTTGGAGTGTATCTGAGCTTAAAGTCGATAGTTAAATCTAAATGAGAAATAGAATGGCTTCCGTGTCTTGAGTGTATCTAGTCTGTATCTGATTGTTGAAGTCTGAATGAGTGACAAAATGGCATCCGTGTCTGGAGCGTATCTGTACTGTATCTTGACTTGAAATTCTGAATGAGTAAAAGAATGACCTCTATGTCTGGGGGTGTATCCATATTGTATCTGAAATCTTTGAATATTTGTTAAAGATAGCTTTTAATCTCATCCTGAAAAGGATAAAATGTTAGCTGAAACACAAAGTTATATTACATGAAATGCATGATGCAATAAAATATGTTTTATCAATGTTTATGATATATGAATGTAATGTATGCGCATGTAAGCGGATTAGCTGTCTTACTGAGGAAAATAAATCCTTGATAGTTGGAGATAATGAAGTCTTTGACTGCTTCTGGGGAAAATAAATCCTTGACTGCTGTTGGAGATTCAAAATCGTTGATTGCTGAGGATGAGAAATCCTTGGACCACTGTTGGGGATAGAAAATCCTTGGCAACTTGTGGGGATTATCAAAACTTTTATAACTTCTGTGGGGATGTGAGAATCCTTCATGACTTTCCTGGGGATAATAGGGATCCTTCAAGTCTGTTTGAGAAACCTATTTGGGGAATCCAGAGATCTCTGATGACTATGGGTAGAGATTACACGATGGGAATCTTTACTCGACTGGGGAATAAGGAAACTCTGATGGTCTCTGCTGGGGATTGGTAGTTAGAAATTTGACTTCGCTGGGGAATCAGGAATGAGAATCTTCAATCTGCTGGGGAACTTGAATTCTTGGGGGCTTCATCAGAGAAGTGAGAATGAGAATCTTCGATCTGCAGGGGATTAAAAATCCTGCCAAGTTCATGCTGGGAGTGATGAAAACTATGGCAACTTCACTGGGGAATCAAGAATGAGAATCTTCAATCTGTTGGGGGAATTTGAATCCTTGGGGACTTCAAGCTGGGGAGTTAAAGATGAGAATCTTCATTCTGTTGGGGAGCGAAAACTCTGTGGGGAATAGCTATACTGCTGGAGAGTAGCTATCCTGCTGGAAAGTAAGTTCAAGACTCTAGGGGAAGAGGTTTATTTCTGTTTGGAAAAAGTTTAGGAGTTTTGGGTTGTATGCCAATCTACTGGGGAATTATCCTAGTTTGGGGATAAGACAAAAGTTAATTGTTATCTGGTTGATTCTCAGACTTTAAGGCAACTTGTTGGGGAAATCTGGGAAAGCTGAATGGTTTCCGCTGAGGATTCATAGTTGGAAATTTGACTTCGCTGGGGAAGAAGGTTTCATTTTTGCTGGTGATTTACGACCCAAAGTTCTTGTTCCGCTAGGGATTGGGAGTTTGAAGATTTAACTCTGGTGGGAATTAAGGATTTAAAATTGTAACTCCGCTGGGGATTGGGAGTTTGTAGATTCGATTCTGACGGGGATTTTGAAATTTAAATCCGCTGGGGATATGTATTTCAAGGTTTTAGCTCCGCTGGGGATCTAGATGATATATCACAGGGGATTTCTCTTGGAATAGCCTAAAGACGCTTTCCTATCCAACCTATCAGTAATTATTCTTTCACATTTCGTTTATTTGTAGACAGTGATGATATTCAAATGCATGTGCTTATTTAATAAACCATTGGACGTTTTCAAATAAAACACAAGTGTAAAGAAAAAGAAAAGGCAAATAGTTTTCTGCACATTGAAGTATCTTTGTATTAACTTTGTGTAAGTATTTTGTACAACGGAGACAGACATCCTAGTAAGAGAATGTTGTCATAAAAAACGAGAAAAAATTATACAAAGAAAAGATGGCTATGTGTAATAAATTCCATGGGGTTCCCATTCTGCTATAGCATTCGTAACTCTGAATATCTTATCCATTCGTTGCTTCGTCCAAAGATGATTGGATTTATCAGAAGCCTGGAGCTTGCCTGTGAAGAGATTGTCCTTAAAGTGATCCGACGAGACATAGTCATACGCTTTAATTCCCTAACTTTTGCCTGGACCGCCCTTTCGGGTTTTCAGTCCACTGGGAAACCCTTTTTTGCCCAAGTCGCCCTTTCGGGTTTTCAACTTGCCGGGTGTACGGATTTTTTTTATTTTTATCCCTAATTTTTGCCTGAACCACCCTTTCGGGTTTTCGATTCACCGGGATGCCCATTTTTGCCCAAGTCGCCCTTTCGGGTTTTTAACTTACCGGGTCGTTTATGCATAGTATCTTTTGACTATGTCTGCATTCGCAGGGTGCGACAGGTCGTCACCGTCCATGGTGGTCAGGATCATTGCCCCACCAGAAAAGATGTTTTTGATCACAAATGGTCCTTCGTAAGTAGGAGTCTATTTTCCCCTGGGATCACTTTGCGGCAAGATGATCCGCTTGATTACAAGGTCCCCGACTTGATATAACTGGCGCCTGACTTTCTTGTTGAATGCCTTGATCATCTGTTTTTGATACGCCTGACCATGACAAACAGTAGTAAGTCGCTTTTCGTCAATCAAGTTAAGTTGATCAAGCCGGGTCTGAATCCAATCGTCTTAACTTAAACCAGCATCCTTTATGATTCTCAAGGAGGGAATCTGAACCTCGATAGGTAAAAGAGCTTCCATGTCGTATACCAAAGAATAGGGTGTTGCCCCAGTTGATGTTCGTGTCGTGGTACGGTACCCGTGCAGAGCAAACGGTAGCATCTCATGCCAGTCCTTGTAGGTGATTGTCATCTTTTGTATGATCTTCTTGATATTTTTGTTTGCAGCTTCGACAACACCGTTCATCTCTGGCCGATAGGGAGATGAATTGTGATGTTGAATCTGGAACTGCTCACACAAAGCGGTAATCACAATATTGTTCATGTTTATACCGTTGTCAGTGATGATCCTTTCGGGGATACCATACCGGAAGATGAGGTTCTGCTTGATGAAGAGGAAACCATATTCTTTGTGACGGATGCAAAGGAAGCTGCTTCGACCCACTTGGTAAAGTAATCAATGGCCACCAGGATGAAGCGGTGTCCATTGGATGTTGTAGGCTTGATCTCTCCAATCATGTCAATCCCCCACATAGTGAATGGCCAAGGAGCTGTTAAGACATTGAGAGGAACTGGAGGTATGTGTACCTTGTCGGCATAGATTTGACATTTGTGACAAGTACGAGAATGTTGATTTCAGTCAGCTTCCATGGTAGACCAGTAATAGCCTGCCCGTAGAATCTTCTTAGCCATCGTATGTCCGCTTGAGTGAGTGCCAAAAGTACCATTGTGCAATTCAGCCATAATCTGCTCAACTTCAACCTTGTCCACACAACGAAGTAGAATGCAATCATGATTGCGCTTGTATAGGAAACCATTGCTCAGAAAGAACTTGGCAGAGAACCTCCTCAAGAACTTTTTGTCGTTGACTGAAGCTCCTTCAGGGTATTCTTGAGCCTCGAGATACCTTTTGACGTCATGAAGCCACGGTCGGTCCACTACTTCTTCGGTATTAATCTCGTGACAATGTGCAGGTTTGCCCATCCGCTCAATGGTGATTTTGGGAGCCTCATTATCCCAGTTAAGTTTAAACATGGAGGACATTGTAGCTAGATCATCTGCTAGCTGATTCTCTTCTCGCGGGAAGTGCTCGAAAGTAATCTGCTCGAAACGAGGTAGCAATGTCAGAACATGTTCTTTGTAAGGGATGAGGTTTTGATGTTTAGTATCCCACTCTCCTTTGATTTGACTGATAACCAAAGCTGAGTCCCCAAATACAATCCAAGATTTGATTCCCAAGTCAATAGCGGCCTTGAGACCAAAGATACAAGCTTCATACTCGGCCATGTTGTTGGTGCAGCTGAAGCAGAGTCTGGAGGTGAAAGGTGTATGGCAACCTTGAGGAGAGATAAGTACAACATCGATACGGTTGCCAAGTGCGTTGGAGGCACCATCAAAGTACAGGGTCCATCGGGATCCTTGTTCAGGTCCGTCATATGGTTTGTTTTCTTCAATGTTATCCAAAGTCATAATGTCCTCGTCGGGGAAGTCGAATCTCATGGATTGGTAATCTTCGACAGCTTGATGAGCTAGATGATCGGCTAGAACACTCCCCTTTATAGCTTTCTGGGTCATGTACTGTATATCGTATTCGTTTAGGATCATCTGCCATCTAGCTATTCTTCCAGATAAAGCAGTCTTCTCAAAGATGTACTTGATTGGATCCATCTTAGAGATCAACATAGTGGTATGTGTAAACATATACTTCCTTAGTCAGCGAGCAGCCCATACCAAAGCGCAGCAAGTTTTCTCGAGCAGTGAGTATCGGGTCTCACAGTCGGTAAACTTTTTTCTAAGGTAATAAATGGCATGCTCTTTTCGGCTAGACTCGTCATGTTGGCCCAATACGCACCCCATTGAATTCTCTAGGATAGTTAGATACATGATTAACGACCTTCCTTCGACGGGTGGCGTCAAGATAGGAGGTTCCAACAAATACTCCTTGATTCTATCAAAAGCAACTTGACAGTCATCATTCCATTTAACCACCTGATCTTTCTTCAACATCTTAAAGATTGGCTCGCAGGTAGATGTTAGGTGAGAGATGAACCTTGCAATGTAGTTTAGGCGTCCCAAGAAACCTTTGACCTCCTTCTCAGTGCGAGGGGCAGGCATTTATTGTATAGCTTTAACTTTGGCAGGATCAACCTCGATGCCTTTGTTGCTGACTATGAAACCCAAGAGTTTACCGGACCTGGCTCCGAAAGTGCACTTGTTAGGGTTCAGTCTGAGCTTGTACTCCTTCAACCTGACAAATAGCTTCTGCAGATGGTCGAGGTGTTCTTCTTCTGTCTGTGAACGGGCTATCATGTCGTCTACGTAAACCTCTATCTCATGATGTATCATATCATGAAACAAAGCCACCATGGCGCATTGATAGGTTTCCCCGGCATTCTTTAGTCCGAATGGCATCACTTTATAACAGAACGTACCCCACTGTGTAACAAAAGTAGTTTTCTCCATGTCTTCAGGGGCCATTTTGATCTGGTTGTACCCTGAAAATCCGTCCATGAAAGAAAATACCTTGTGCTGAGCTGTATTATCAACCAAGATGTCAATCTGCGGTAGTGGAAAGTCATCCTTAGGGCTAGCCCTGTTTAAGTCTCTGTAATCCATGCACATTCTGACTTTACCGTCCTTCTTAGGCACAAGCACAATGTTAGCAACCCATTGTGGATAGGAAGTAACAGCCAGAAATCTAGCATTGAATTGCTTCATAACTTCAGCTTTGATCTTTTCAGACATGTCGGGCCTCATGCGGCGAACTTTCTGTTTAATTGGTGGACAATCTTCTCTTATAGGGAGACGGTGTACCACAATATCTGTATCTAGTCCTGTCATGTCTTCATAGGACTATGCGAAGATCTCAACATATTCATTCAACAGCTGAACTAAAGGCTCTTTGACACTTGGCTCTAGGTTAGCACCCACTCTAACTTCTTTTCTGTCTTCCTCAGTTCCCAAGTTGATCATCTCTAACAACTCCTCATGAGGTAGAATAGCCCTTTCTTCCTGTTGTAGCAGTCTTGCCAATTCTCCAGGCACTTCACAGTCTTCATCACCTTTGTATTCGGCATGTTATACCAGATCTTCAGAGTCATTGAAGGCCATAGCAGAATTGTTACCCATGAAATCCAGAGTGGAAGGGTACCTGCATTTGTAAGTGTGGGTGTGTGTAAGGGATAACCATCTTTAAACAGATAAAATGCAAAAAGAAAGGAAATTAACACAAAAGTTTATATGTGAAAACGTCCATGATTCATTAAAATGGCATATGAAGATGAAAAATCAAACCCTTACAAATGGACCTATGTACCTCGGGTAAGGCACAAGGTTAAAAGTGTACAAATTGTTTAGGAATTATTACAAACCAACAGAAATGTTTGAAAGATAAATTACTGATTGATGAAAGTAATGTGAATAAAATCCTTTGCCTCCGAATTGCATAGTCCTCCTTCAACGGTAGGGAAAATCCAGTCTTCCAGATTGCTCTCCTCCTCACCATCCTCCAAAGCACTGACTCCATGATGAGTGATCTTCACTAGTGGCCCTCCAACCCAGGAGCGACGTACAACCTTTTGAGCAGAAGCAGTGAAACCCAAGCCGAATTTATCAGATTTAAAGGGAAAGTCTGGAAGTTGCCCCCAGATCGTGCTTCCTCCTTCTTCAATCACAGCATTTTCATCTCTGAGTGACGACATTCGAGGCGGAGGTCGGGTAATTATGGGTACAGAAGGCGCTGTCTTGGTTGCTACAATCTCTTTAGAAACTTGTTTGAAATGTTGAAAGGGGGTCTCGATGAATTCACCATCCAATTCTACATAGCGGAAAGAATTAAGATGGCTTATCATGTATTCCTCTTCACCGTGAACTGTTACAATTTTCCCCTGGACAAGGTACTTGAGCTTTTGATGCAGAGTTGAAGTGGCGGCTCCAGCATGATGAATCCAGGGTCTTCCCAACAAGCAAGAATAGGAGGGATGGATGTCTATGACATAGAATGTGGAGTTGAAAGTTTCAGTTCCCACCTTAATCAAGATGTCCACCTCCCCGTGGACCATCCTTTTGGAACCATCAAAGGCTCTGACAATGATGTTGTTGGGCTTCAAGGTTAAACCTTCACAATCTAGCCTATCCAATGCCTTCTTTGGTAAGACGTTCAGCGAAGAACCAGTGTTTACCAGAATGTGTGCCAGAGTAGTCCCTCTGCATTCCACCAAGACATGCAAAGCGTCATTATGTTTTCTCCCTTTTGATGTTAAATCGGCATCGGAGAATCCCCGACCGTTGTCTGCTGTTAGGCTAGCTACACATTCCTGGAACTGGTCCGCGGAGGTTTCCTGGGGCACATGGGCCTTCTTCAAGAATCTGATCAAAGCTTTGGCATGAGCTTCTGAACAAAGCAGCAAGGCCAACATAGAGATTTTTGAGGGGGTTTGCCCCAGTTGCTCCACAACATTATAATCACTTTTCTTGATTATTTTAAAAATCTCTTCCATTTCCTTTTGAGAGGTTTCAGGGATGATCAACGGATGAGCCCTCGTCCTTATGGGCTCTTCTTGGATCCCTTTCCCTCTATCATCATCAGCAGCAGAGGGGGCAACCACAGGAGTTACCACTTCTTCAATAACTGGAGTTCTCGCAGATATGTTGACCGGCACAGGAGTGACCTTAGGAGCGGCTGAGGGTCCGAAGATTTCCTTTGGAGGCGTAATCTACGGAGATAAAATTCTTCCACTGTGGGTGATTTTACTCGTTCCAGCAATGTTTCCAATGTCGGAAGTTTCTTCATCAGAGCTCTCTTCAGTTGATTCAATTTGTTTAACACCGTGGTAAAAGATCTCTCCCCCATAGTTCCACGGTATTGATTTGTTGGACTTATACGGGATAGGCCCCGACATAGTTATCTTTAGAGGTACAATCTTCGGATCAGATGTGATCTTAACAGTCTTTTGGAGACCTTGGAAAGATTGGCGGATATGGTAATTATCGAAACATCATTGACAGAAGTCGGTGTAACATGAGTCTTCTCAAAAAGGATTTCCTGGTTATCCATTATGCGCTGGATGCCTAACTTCAACAACGGACAGTCGGTTGGTAAGGATGAACAAAGGTAACAATCTTCTTCACATCCTGGGAAAATCCCAGCCTTCAGCAAATTCACCTTGATTATCGGTAGCAGAGTCATCAAATCATCAACATCAGCAACAAAAAGATCCTCTTCAACAACATGGGCATTGTGACCATGCTTTGGCATTGGAGCAGAGATCATATTAGGTTTTTCAGGGGCGTCGAATTCAACTTCTTTAGCATCTATTAAATCCTGAATCTTATTTTTGAGAGCCCAACAATTGTTGGTGTCGTGCCCTATACTGTCTGAGTGATAAGCACACTTGGAATTTGAATGGTAGTAAGGAGAATATGTATTCGGATTCTTCTGCGCTTCTTTCAAAATTGCAAGGTTTAACTTCAAAAGATGAGGGAGAACCTGAGCAGGTGTCATATTCATCCGGGTGAATTTCCGTGTAGGCCTTTCCACCCTTCCTTGGTTGGTTCTGGGTTGAACATTTCTAGGCTGATCAACTGCAGTCTTCTGAATCATTACAGCCCCCACCGCTGGTCGGCGCTCAACTCTTTCTTGACTTCTTTGGGAGTAGATAACTGTGACTTCTTTCTTGGCTGGAAAAGTCTTTTTGATGGCAGCGAAAGTAGATGCATCCTTTTGAATTTTTCCGCTCTGATTCCGGCTTTAACTCTCTCACCAATCAGAATCAACTCGGTGAACCCCACATACGAACTTCCAATCAGGTGATTGAAAAAAGGACCTAACAGTGTACCCAAAAACATATCCATAAGCTCCCTCTCAGATAGAGGTGGATGTACTCGTCCCGCCAAGTCTCTCCATTTCTGGGCATACTCTTTGAAACCTCCATTTGATACTATGGCCATACTCTGTAATTGAGTACGGGTTGGTGCTAAATCCGCATTATATTGATATTGTCTGTAAGGCAGCAGCCAAATCCTCCCAATTGTGCACATCAGACCTCTCTAGCTGGTAAAACCAATCTAACTGCATCCCTGAAAGACTGTCTTGGAAGAAATGGACCCACAGATCCTTATCAGAAGAATGAGGTTGGATTTTTCTGACGTAAGACCACAGATGCATCTTTGGACAAGACAAACCATCGTACTTAGCAAATATAGGCACCTTAAACTTGGGGGGAATCAAAATCCCAGAAACCAGCCCTAGATCTTCAAAGTCTAGCCCATGCACTCTCTGTACCTCCATAGCTTCCAGACGCTCTTCCAGATTCTTGTACTTGTCATCTGCAGGTGAGTACTGCTGCTCAGAATAGTCTTCATCCTCTTCTTCTTCTTCTTCTTCTTACTCAGACTCATGTTGCACTGCAGCTCCCTTTCCTCCCCCTTCATCGGATGTTGAGGGAAAATCCAGGACCCTTCTAGCTTGACCTTCAAATCTTCTTCCCAAGGTAGCCACACCAACTCTTTTCTTTTTCTTTTTCTCCTTTTCCTTTTCCAGTAAAGTTTTGAGCTCCTCTTGACCCTTTGCCAAGGTCATGAGTAGCTGTTGGAACTGTGAATTCTGCGCTTGTAAGTCTTTGACCGTCTGCTCTATATCCATCTTGCTGAAATAAACAGCAGAGAGATAAGGAAACTTGGTGTAAAGACCTGCATATGCATATGATGAATGATATGTTATTCATGTAATGCATTCAAGGATTCAGAAATTCAAAGTTGTTTTAAACAAAAAGGAACACACGTCATATTAATAAGATAGAATTTGTTAGTACATAAATGCCCCATGGGCAAAATAATACAAAGTTCTAATGTAAAAAGACATTGTGCATCCTATTTGGAGCTATGTAGGTGTTGAGAGTCTTTTCTTCATGAAGTTGGCGAGTAAGTTCCAAAACCTTCTTCTCACTGGCGTAGAATTGGGCTTCAAACGTATCGCGTTCTCCCTTGAGCTGTATCCAACTCCTTTGCAAATCTTCAAGTGATGTTGGCATGTCAGGATATAGGAGGGTGTATGGAACCTCTCCTTCCATAACAGGCTCTTTGATCACAGGCAGAATGTAGGGGTAAGGCATCATAAGACTTTGGGCGCGGTTTTGTATCCACTTGAGGTAAGGCTCAAGGGGGATGGAATTCTTGTGTCCCAAGGTCTTACTGTCCACTTTGTTGGGCATCCTCCAAGCTCGGATAAACCTTTGTCGAAGTCCTTGATCGTTGTTGTCGAAGTCAAAAACCAAGTCTAGAATCAGCATATCATGTGGGCCATCCCTTCGGGCATACCCAAACTGTCTCAGAGCCAAGCAGGGGTTGTAGGTGATGCCTCCCCTAATGCCAAGTAGAGGGAAATTAGGGAATTCCCTAAAACGATCAATGATGATAACATTCTCTCTGAATCGAGAACACCAATGAACATCTGAATGTGTAAGGGTCATCAACCGTTGTGACCACCTCAAACCTTGCTCATTCTTCAAAACTGAATGGGGAAGATGAGAAATAAACCATCTTGTCAGTAGAGGAGTACAACACATGAGAACACCTCTTTTCCTCATTGTTTGAGTGTGAAATTAGTGGAGGATATCCCCAAGCAATGTAGGCACAGGGTTGCGAGCCATGAAAATCTTGACAGCACTTACATCTATAAGCTGGTCAGGGTTTGGGAACAAGACCAAACCATAGATGAGAAGAGCTACAATCTCCTCAAAAGCTTGTAAGTCCAATGAATTCCAGCAAATTTGGGCCTTCTCAAACAGAAACTTTAACAAGAAACCCTTGATACTGAAGTAGTGAAAAATACAAGAAGGGGGGGGGGGGGGGGTTGAATTGTAAAACTGAAAATCAATGCAATGAACAAGATATTTTTATCCTGGTTCGTTTGATCTCAAACTACTCCAGTCCACCCGTCAAGGTGATTTCGCCTCTCTCCAACGAGGTCTTAATCCACTATATTCAACTGAATATTACAAACTGCTTTACCAACTGCTAAAGCCTTCTTGATGCAAACCACAACCCGGTTTGTCAAGGAAACACTTTCTTACAAAGAAGATAAATCTAAGTGTGTGAATGTTTTCTACAAAACTGTATCACAACTGTGATGTATACACAACTTTAAGCTTAGAAACTAGATTGCTAAAACAAAGATTGAGTAAGAAGATGTGTAGTGTTTAGCAAACTGAGAGAAGGAAGATTATGATCAGCTTTTAGGCGTGTAAAGAGTTGGAGAGCATTAGCCAATTTAATCTTCATAGTCTTGTTTATATAGCACTGAGATTCTTGAACGTTGGAGCAATATTCTTGATTCAATGCTAATAACAAACTTTCCTTATTGAGCAGATCTTGTCTGGAATGAGGTCGTTGGTATTAATTTTCTTTCAATGCACAGTATCGTTGCTTACTTAATGCATGTTCTGGCTTGGCTCATTCTGACTCTGCTTTAACTGTTGATGAACTGTTGTTTTATGTATCAGAGTGTTGAGCGCAGTTCTGTTCATCAGACTTCAGCATACACGTGAGTTAATCTTCTGATTCTGGTATTCTAATATGGCAACTTCTGATGCTGATGTCAAGAACCAAATTTCTGATGCTGATTAGGTGTGATCTTGCTTGTACCTATCAGAGTATCTGCAGATCAGAACGTAATAATTTAGGCAGCAAATAGTTCATACATGAATCATATAAATAATATATCTTTTCATTTTGTTATCATCAAAACTTAAACGTAGGGTAGTAGATTCAAACATTGTTCTAACAATCTCCCCCTTTTTGATGATGACAAAAACTGGATATTTTTAATTGAAAATAACGTGAAAAGGTATCAGAGAGATGTATCAGAGTAAGAGGTTATCAAAGATAAGGGATAAAGAGATATCAGAGTTGAGAGATACTCCCCCTGAATTTATTACTTCCCTTTTTGATTACAAGTGTTCTTCAGGATCATATCTTTTTGCCTTTCTTTGAACATCAGAGTATCAGAGTCTTTGACTATCAGAAGCTTTAGATCAACATATCAGAGCAGAGCTTCAGATCAGCGTATCAGAGCTTTTCTTGTCAGAGCTTTGCTTTGGATCAAAGTATCAGAGCGGATCAGAGTGTCAGAGCTTTAGTCTTCAGAGTATCATGGTGCTTTCTTGTACCTGTAGACTTTGAGCAAAACAGAAAACATTTTCAAGTATAACAGAGTTAGAATGTTCGAGAATTTCTGTCTTAGTAATCCGTTATTATTTAAAATATCATTCTTGTTCTCCCCCTTTTTGTCAGCAATCAAAAAGTGTAGGTGATGTGTTAAAACAATTAAGAGCAGAAAAACTTGTCATATAAAAAGGTTCAGAATCAAACAAAACATATTAAAGCAGTACATCAGAGAATCAAAGAAAACATGAAAATGACATGAATGAAAAAAAACTAAGGTTGGGGAGGAAAGCGTGTGAACAGGTTCTCCAGCATGGCTTTGATCTGATCAGCAGTCTCATTCTGCTTGTGTACCATGCTGACAACAGTGTCAATCTTGCTATCCTGCACATCCATCCTTTCTTTCATCTTCTGGTCGTTTTCATCCATCCTCTGCTGCAGACGCATGTCATTCAGCTTCAGCTCTTCCAGAGTCTGCCTGTCCAAGGCAGTTTGAGAAACATCAGAAGCAGGAAGCTTCTGAGAGCTTTCTGCAACATCTTCTACTTGACTTGCTTCAGCTTGAATGGTCTTGTCTTCTTCTGGTTGCACCTTTGAAGCTAGCTGTTTCTCAGACCAAGGTTCACTATCCAGAGGGAGCACAACTTCCTGAGTCAGCTGACTTTCAACTTCCTTCAGCAGCTTGCTGAAGTTCTGTTGTGCCTGCTCATAGTTGATATCCTGCAACTTGAGGGCTTTAGCACGTACCCAAATTCTGAATTGTGACCAGAGCTGGTCAGAAGCAGCTGGGTCAATTATTCCAGGACAGACTTGCTTCAAAGAAGCAATCCACTGTTGCACACCTGTTTCAAAATTCATAATACCAGAGCCAACATCTGGTTGTTTTGGTTTTGGGATGGCTATTTTATTTTTCAGATCAGCAAGACGGTCAAAGATTGTTAAGTCTATGAAGGTCCTGCTGGGGTTTTCGGTGGTTTGCTTGGCAGTTGTTTGTTTTGGAGATGGAGTGGGAGAATCAGAAATTATGATTGGACTGTTTGGTGTTTTGGGAGTGTTTGGTGGTGTAGATTCTGGTGAGGATAGGGAGACGGAATTGCTGGTTGAGGAGAAGTTGTTGGAATTTCTGGTTGTTCAGGGATGAGAGGTTCTTCTGGAATGGATGATCAATTCAGATAACACTTCAAGATTCTTCACAGAAGTGAGGAGTGTTCTGAATGGCACTTGATACTGTTCAGATGATGCTTTCTTCTGAGGACCTGCAGAAGCACTGCTGGAGGTTGCCATGTTCACACTAAAAGATTTGAGAAGAAACTGAGAAAAAGGGTTTGCAAGAGATGAACACAGAAAAGTGCAGAGAATGCTTGAGAAATAGTGAGAAACTGTAAAAGATTAGAATGAGAGGTTAACGTGTTTAAATAGAGTTCAGAATATTTTGAAATTGTAAACGTTTGTAAGAGAGAGAAATAAAATCAGGATTACGTTTTAAAAGCATGATTACTTTTATTAAATGCTTGCTGATTTTGGGGGATTTGAGAAAGATACTTAAAAACGGTTACCAGACATGTGTCTCAATGCACCCAATCAGCGTTTTGCCTTCTCAGAAGCGTGCACGCGTTCTGCTTCAGAGATTTACTGATGATTGGATGACACTTGTTTGATGTAGTGATCAGCACGTCTGTCTTTGAGCTTAGACTCTCAGATCTTTAGACTTGCATCTGATACAATCTGCATGTTCTATATTTCTGAAAAGAGATTGATCAGAAGTTCACAGAAAACAAATACATTCTGAAGATAAATATATGGAATTAAAACATTTTCACTCTGGGCAGATTTTCATGCTGAGATGTTTCAGAATGAAATTGAACCTATCTTCGGAAAGGGGTTTAGTGAAGATATCAGCCCATTGATGGTTTGTATCTATAAATTTTAAATTCAAAATTCCTTTCTGAATATAGTCCCTAATGAAGTGATGTTTTATTTCTATATGCTTAGCTCTAGAATGTAAAATGGGATTCTTACTTAAGCAAATAGCAGAAGTATTATCACAGAGTATAGGAATGTTACTCTCAAAAATCTGGAAGTCTTCAAGCTGACTTTTCATCCAGAGCATTTGTGTGCTACATCCTGCTGCTGCTATGTACTCAGCTTCTGCTGTTGATAGCGCAATTGTTGATTGCCTTTTGCTGGACCAAGAGATCAGATTTTCTCCCAGAAACTGGCAGCTTCCAGAAGTACTTTTACGCTCCACTTTGTCTCCAGCAAAGTCAGCATCGCAGTAGCCTACTAAACTATAATCACTAGATTTTCTATAAAACAAACCCAGATTAGTAGTACCTTTCAGATACTTGAAAATTCGCTTAACAGCTGTTAAGTGAGATTCTCTAGGATCTGATTGGAATCTAGCACAAATACAAACGCTGAATAATATATCAGGTCTTGAAGCAGTCAGATAGAGGAGAGAACCAATCATACCTCTGTAGACTTTCTGTTCTACATTTTTGCTTACCTCTTCTCTTTCCAGAATGCACGTGGGATGCATTGGAATCTTTGATGGCTTACATTCTGAGAGGTCAAATTTCTTCAGAAGATCTCTGATGTATTTGCTCTGATGAATGTAAGTTCCCTCTGGAGTTTGATTGATCTGAATTCCTAGAAAGAATTTCAGTTCCCCCATGAGGCTCATCTCAAATTCTGCCTGCATACACTTAGAAAATTTTCTTCCAAGAGAAGGATTAGTAGAACCAAAAATAATATCATCAACGTAAATTTGACAGACTAAGATGTCATTCTTAACTGATTTACAGAATAAGGTAGTGTCCACCTTCCCTCTGGTGAATTCATTTTCTAACAGAAAGTTACTTAGCCTTTCATACCAAGCTCTGGGAGCTTGTTTCAGACCATATAGTGACTTCTTTAGTTTGAAAACATGTTCTGGATGTTTTGTATTTTCAAAACCAGGGGGTTGGTGCACATAAACCTCTTCTTCTATATAACCATTTAAGAATGCACTTTTGACATCCATCTGATACAGAGTGATGCCTCTATTAACAGCAAATGAAATTAAAAGTCTGATAGATTCTAACCTGGCGACTGGGGCAAAGGTTTCTGTATAGTCTATCCCCTCTTGCTGACTATAACCTTGTGCAACCAGTCGTGCCTTGTTTCTGATGACTTCACCTTGTTCATTTAGCTTGTTTCTGAACACCCATCTTGTTCCAATGACGTTGAATCCTTTTAGTCTGGGAACGAGATCCCATACGTCATTTCTGGTGAATTGATTCAGCTCTTCTTGCATTGCCAGAATCCAGTCATTATCCAGAAGTGCTTCATCAATAGAAGAAGGTTCAATCAGAGACACAAGTCCCATGAGATTTTCTTCAGAGTTTCTGAAGCTTGCTCTTGTTCTGATTGGATCTTCCTTTCTTCCTAAGATAGTCTCTTCTGGGTGATCCAAGCTGCTTCTGGGTAATCTCTTTTGAGGTTGATCAGCAGCTTTTGTAGGATTGCTAGCAGTGCTCCTTTCAGACGTTGAAGGAGTGCCTGTGTTGAGAGCTTCTGATGACTTGTCTTCAGAACCTGTAAATTCAATTTCCATACCTGCAAAAACTTCATTCTGCTTTGACTTTTCAGAGTCAAGCTTATCATCAAAACAAACACTGATTGATTCTTCCACAATCTGTGTTTCTGTATTGTATACTCTGTACCCTCTTGAGCGTTCAGAGTATCCTAACATAATACACTTCTGTGCTTTAGAGTCAAACTTGTTCAAATAATTCTTTGTATTTAACATAAAGCAAGTACATCCAAATGGATGAAAATATGAAATGTTGGGCTTTCTGTTCTTCCACAATTCATATGGAGTCTTTTCCAGAATAGGTCTTATTGAGATTCTATTCTGAATGTAGCACGCTGTGTTTATTGCCTCTGCCCAGAAGATCTTAGCAACGTTTGTCTCATTGATCATGGTTCTGGCCATTTCTTGCAATGTTCTATTCTTTCGTTCTACAACTCCATTTTGTTGGGGAGTTCTAGGACAAGAGAAATCATGCAGAATGCCTCTGTCATTAAAGAATGACTCAAAGTCTTTGTTTTCAAATTCTCCACCATGATCACTTCTGACTTTAACGATTCTAAGATCCTTTTCATTCTGAACTTGGTTACAGAAGGTAACAAACACAGAGTGTGACTCGTCCTTGTGTCTTAAGAACTTTACCCATGTCCATCTGCTATAGTCATCTACGATTACTAACCCATACTTCTTACCACTGACTGAAGCAGTTTTAACTGGTCCAAATAAGTCAATGTGCAGAAGTTCTAATGGCTTAGAGGTAGAAACAACATTTTTAGATTTAAAAGAAGGTTTTGCAAACTTGCCTTTCTGACATGCTTCACACAGAGCATCTGAATTGAACTTCAAATTAGGAAGTCCTCTGACCAGATTGAGTTTGTTGATCTGAGATATTCTTCTCATACTAACATGCCCCAATCTTCTGTGCCAGATCCACTGCTCGTTGTTAACAGACAGAAGGCACTTTACATTCTGACTCTTCAGTTCAGAAAGTTTGATTTTGTAAATGTTGTTTTTCCTCTTACCATTAAATAGGATAGTCCCATCTTTCTGACTAACAGCTTTACATGATTTTTGATTAAAGATTATATCATAACCGTTATCACTTAATTGACTTATGGATAACAGATTATGCATTAATCCATCTACTAGCAGAACATTATTAATAGAGGGAAGATTTCCATTACCTACAGTTCTAGAGCCAATTATCTTTCCCCTCTGATTGCCTCCAAAGCCAACGTGGCCTCCAGGCTAAAGTTCCAGGCTTTGGAACATATGCCTTCTTCCCGTCATGTGTCGCGAGCAGCCAGAGTCCAGGTACCATGAATGGTGTTTCTGACTTGCTGCTAAAGATATCTGCAACATGTATTATTTTATCCTTAGGTACCCAGATTTTCTTGGGTCCTGATTTGTTAGTTTTACCAAAACTCTGGTTGAATTTTGGTTTCACAGAGTGCTTACTGCTAGTGTATTTAATATCATGTGTGTGACCATACACAAAATGTGAATTCAGAGGAGTGTGTTTAATGGTTAAGTCCATGACATTCTTTGGTGTAGGAACCTTACCTTGGTATCCTATTTCTTTCCTTCCGTTTCTGCTAACTCCATAGATCATTGAAGCCATTTTGCTTCTATCTATGCTTTTAGCAAGGAACTTCTGGAAACTGTGATCATACTCCTTGATGATCTCATCAGCGTTGCTGGGAGTTTCAGAAATTGGTTCCTTCTGAGAGTTTTGTAAAGTGTTTTCTAATTTTGAAATCTTATTTCTCAGCTCAGAATTCTCCAATTTGAGACTCTCAGTCTTATTAGAGTCAGATTCAAGATTCCTTTTCAGGTCTCTGAATTTAACTCTAATTTGCTGATACCTTTCCATAATCTCATTAAGGCTTTCAGCAAGTTCAGCCTTGGTAAAATTAACAACAAAGTTAGGAAATACCTCTTCAGTGTCTGATTCAGAGTCTGATTCAGAAGCTTCACTATCTTCTGAAATATTAGCCATGAGAGCTATGTTGGCTCTCTCATCATCTGATTCTGAGTCAGCTTCAGACGAGTCAGAGTCATCCCATGTAGCCATGAGACTTTTCTTCTTTTCTCTTCCAAACTTCTTTTTGGGCTTTTCCCTCTGAAGCTTTGGACAGTCACTCTTGTAGTGTCCTTGCTCATTGCACTCATAGCAGATGATGTCCTTGGTGTTTGGCTTTTTGCTACTAGAGGAGCCTTCAGATCTTCTGTATCCAGAGGAAGAATCTGTCCTTCTGTATCTGGAAGAAGACTCGTTCTGATCAGATCTTCTGGGATTCCTGAACTTCCTTTGTCTTTGCTTCCACAGTTGATTTACTCTTCTGGAGAGGAGGGAGAGTTCGTCTTCTTCTGATGAGGATCCATCAGATGTTTCTTCAACTGCCTGCAAAAATTTAGACTCAAATTTTTTGTTAGATTTTAATGCTAAAGGCTTACCTTGCTTCTGAGGCTCGTCAGCTTCTAGCTCTATCTCATGACTTCTGAGGGAGCTGATAAGTTCCTCCAGAGTGATTTTGTTGAGATCTTTTGCTAGCTTCAGAGCTGTAACCATTGGTCTCCACTGCTTGGGTAAACTTCTGATGATTTTCTTGACATGGTCAGCAGTAGAGTATCCTTTGTCCAGAACCTTGAGACCAGCTACCAGAATCTGGAATCTTGAGAACATTGTTTCAATGGATTCAGATTCTTCCATTTTGAACACCTCATACTTCTGAATGAGCGCCAGAGCTTTAGTTTCTTTGACCTGAACGTTGCCCTCATGCGTCATTCTGAGTGAGTCAAAAATGTTCTTTGTTGTGTCTCTGTTGGAGATCTTTTCATATTCAGTATAGGAGATGGCGCTGAGAAGGATGGTTCTGGCCTTGTGGTGATTCTTGAAGTCACGCTTTTGTTGGTCAGACATTGTTTTTCTATCAATCTTCTGACCGCTTGCATTCACAGGGTGCGTGTATCCATCTGTCACCATATCCCACAGATCAGCATCATGTTCCAGAAAGAAGCTTTCAATTCTGTCTTTCCAGTAATCAAAGTTTTCTCCATCAAAGACTGGAGGTTTGCCGCTGAATATGTCTATGTCCTCTTGGTTGTCATTGCTGGTGTGAGAATAGTTTCCTGCCATTATGTTTTTCTGACGCTGGATCTTGTACTGACACGGTTAAGTGTTTTAGCTCAGAACCAGGCGCTCTGATACCAATTGAAGTAGTGAAAAACACAAGAAGGGGGGGTTGAATTGTAAAACTGAAAATCAATGCAATGAACAAGATATTTTTATCCTGGTTCGTTTGATCTCAAACTACTTCAGTCCACCCGTCAAGGTGATTTCGCCTCTCTCCAACGAGGTCTTAATCCACTATATTCAACTAAATATTACAAACTGCTTTAACAACTGCTAAAGCCTTCTTGATGCAAACCACAACCCGGTTTGTCAAGGAAACACTTTCTTACAAAGAAGATAAATCTAAGTGTGTGAATGTTTTCTACAAAACTGTATCACAACTGTGATGTATACACAACTTTAAGCTTAGAAACTAGATTGCTAAAACAAAGATTGAGTAAGAAGATGTGTAGTGTTTAGCAAACTGAGAGAAGGAAGATTATGATCAGCTTTTAGGCGTGTAAAGAGTTGGAGAGCATTAGCCAATTCAATCTTCATAGTCTTGTTTATATAGCACTGAGATTCTTAAACGTTGGAGCAATATTCTTGATTCAATGCTAATAACAAACTTTCCTTATTGAGCAGATCTTGTCTGGAATGAGGCCGTTGGTATTAATTTGCTTTCAATGCACAGTACCGTTGCTTACTTAATGCATGTTCTGGCTTGGCTCATTCTGACTCTGCTTTAACTGTTGATGAACTGTTGTTTTATGTATCAGAGTGTTGAGCGCAGTTCTGTTCATCAGACTTCAGCATACACGTGAGTTAATCTTCTGATTCTGGTATTCTGATATGGCAACTTCTGATGCTGATGTCAAGAACCAAATTTCTGATGCTGATTAGGTGTGATCTTGCTTGTACCTATCAGAGTATCTGCAGATCAGAACGTAATAATTTAGGCAGCAAATAGTTCATACATGAATCATATAAATAATATATCTTTTCATTTTGTTATCATCAAAACTTAAACGTAGGGTAGTAGATTCAAACATTGTTCTAACAGATACCACTTCTGGTTTCCCAATGACCTTTGACATCAGATGGTTGCAAGTGTAGGGCTTGAGCAACATCTTTAGGCTTTGGATCTCTTTCCATACCGTTGTAGGGTAGTTGATGGAGAATAGGAATCCTCAGGAGTTGAGGAAATTCCTCCAAAGTAGGCACAAGTTGGTAATCAGGAAATGTGAAGCAGTGGTGTAGGGGGTCAAAGAACTGGAAGAGAACTTTCACCATGTCTTCCTCAGTGTTTGTGTTGACTAAGTTGAGAAGACGACCATGCCTCTGGGTAAATGGAGAATTCTCAGGAATCCTTGAAGCTAGTTCCTTAAGTTGAGGAGGAATTCTCACAAGGTTAACTTGAATGGTTTTCCTGCGAAGTGAATCCATTACCTACAAAACAGGAACAAAGATGAAGATCCAAATCCTTGAAATGGTTAGTGGATGCATATGATGCTTCATGATGTCCATGATGTTATGCATAAGTATATATGTACAAATAAATCACACAAGATCCTAGTTTCAGGCTTGCGTGGGTTTCATAGGTAACTACCCTCTTGAAGTTTAGTTGGCTCAACCTGTCCTATAAATAGTAACCGGGTTCTAAGGAGCTCAATATCACTGGATTATTTTTTGTGTTCATTGTTTCAGTTTAGCCACTTTACGGGTGACCGAAATATTCCAAGAAAACAGCCCTCAATGAGTGTAGTATCGAGCATCTACCAACTTCGGACTGCACCAAAGTCGGTCATCTCACTACCCCTAAAAAAAGGCCAAGTTGGTCAAGTAAAGGTTCTAAAAGTCCATTAGTGCTTCATGACATCACTCAAAGGCTACCGGTACCCACAAATATGTCACACTAATATAGCTATTGCTTCAACCATTTCGGTATACTCCGCACAGTTTCCACAACGTATTGCTATTTACCTGTGAATGTTTCCTAAATCTGGGTAGATGATTCAAACCCAAACAATAGAACCAAATGTAAAGCAATCAAGTCAAGCAAGATAAACATGTAAAGGTGATCTATAACCCTAAGGTAACCCCACTTTTTAGTATTTCCCCAGCAGAGTCGTCGGTTCTGTGATGCGATGGGAGAATTGACTTGAGGTTTTGCGTTTTTGTTCGCAAATGTTTCGATTTAGCAAGAGTCGCCACCGACTTTTTATTTATCCAAAGGAAAGGTCAAAAAGCACAGGAAAGACCTTTGAGATGTTTTCCCGGGTTCGGGGGTTAGATTATGAAAAGGGAAGGTGCTAGCACCCTTTTCATCCATGGTTTTCCATGGGATCTTAGTTACTTGTTTTAGATCACTTGCTTTTGCTTTTCAATTGTTTGAAATGGTGCTTTTGTGGGTGGTTTTGAAAGTATTTTGAAAAAAGGCCTTTGTCTAGGCAACCTTTGTAATGATTCTTGTTTGAGTGTATACAAAGGTGTTTGTCTTTTGAAAAATGTTTCAATGTTTGAAAGTTTTGTTTTGGGAAATGTTTTGAAATTGTGTTGTGATGTGTTTTTGAAAATAGCAAGGATGTTTGCAAGTTTGATCAAGTAACTAGGAGCATCTACCTACATACTCAAAAGTCTTTCCTACACATTTTTAACCCTTTGACATTGTTGTTTTACCATTGCATTTGATAAACAACCTTGTGTTTGGATGTTAAACGGGACAGGCGTGGGTCATCGTATGACCATGATAACAATACTGCCAAGTATCTTAGCAAGTTCTTGTTTGAGGGACTAGATCATTTATTATAGGCAACCCATATAGCGTCATCGAGAGACTATGATCTTTTTGTTTTGTTTTTGTTTTTCCAAGATACCTAGCATGCATACCATGGCCATGTTTAAGGCAACAAGTGGGTGAAACCCTAGGGGTGCTTGTGTGCATTGTGTTGTCATTTTCATGCATTTTTGTCTTGTATTTAGTCAAGCTATTTGTTTTGATTTGGTCATCATACAAACCCTAATCTTTCTATCATGGAATATTTGAAAGCAATAAAGTGCGTAAAGGTAAATCTACGACTATTACAACATTGATTATGGGAAGGGGGATACAAGTTTGAATAAGGGATATTTGCAAGAAATATAAAGCCCTAATTCAACTATTACAACCAAATTGAATTCCTTGTACAAATAATAAATGGAAAATTATTTAAATAAGCAATTAAATATAAATATGCAAAATATTTTTTTTGTATTTATTTTTATGTATGTATAAATAAATTATTTAATGTCTTCAAAATAATAAGAAAATAAATGATTATTTTTGAAAAAGGTAATAAACCCTAATTTTTGTTTTAAGAAAATATATATATTAAAATTATTTATTCATTTTTATGTACAAGAAGATAAATAAAAAATATTCACAAAAATATTAAATAAAATAAAATATGTGAGAAAATATCATTTTAAGTATATAAATAATAAAAATAAAAATATATAATATATTTTTATAATATTTAAGTGTTTTTATTTAAGAAAATAAAAGTATATTATTATAGTAATTATTTCTATGTCCAAAATAAAAATAATAAAATAATAAAATAAAATGTGAAAAATTTAAGAAAATATTTTTTGGTAATTTTTATTTGGAGAAAAAATAATAAAAGTCAGAAATGAAAATAGAAAATGGAAAATATAAAAAATAAAATCAATGGGTCAAGGGGGTGCAGAAAGCAGGATGGGGGGTGTCAAAAATAAGCCAAGTCAGGCCCAGCCCATTTCCACTTCATCTCTAACCTCTGATCAAACAAAAACGCGCGCCTTGTTCAAACCTGGAAATCCTGCATATGTGCTCAAAAACAAAAACTTGCAACATGAAAGTTATACAACATGATCACACGATTCTAACCATGTAAAAAACTTAATCTAACTCTCAAAGACCAGAGATAATTTCTCTGACCCTAATTTCTAACCTAGTTTTTTCAGAAAGTTTATCATTCAAATTCTCCCAGCTCAGTTAACTTAAATGAATTCTATGCATATGTACAATTCAAGGGCAATGAGGACTATATTTTTTATTCACAAACCTAAGCCTAATGATTCCTAAATAGAGAGATAGAAGTTTGAACTTTACCTGTTTCAGTCAAGCTAGAGTATGGCAATGTAGGGATTGTGAGTGAGGCCTGAGATACTTGTGAGCTTACTTGAAGTTCCTTTGAGCTTTCCCAATGCTTAGCCTACTTTGAAATAGCTTGAATATGCTTGTAGAACTCAACCTGCAAAGTCAAAATTTGAAAATGGTGAAGTGTGTAAATGGAGTTACAGTGACTTGGGAATGGTTGGGATAGCTTAGGTATGTTATATGGAGTGTGTTGGAACTGGTTGCAAGCAAAACGCACGAGTGGATTTTGTTTTGGAAATCAAAATGCAGAACATGCCCTGTTTTGACAAGAACTTGTGTTTTGGTGTTTTGGAGAGTTTTAGAAGTGGTGAGCTCGTGTTTCTGACCTTAGGCAATATGTAAAACTTGTTTCAAAATGTTTACAAACTTTGGTTTTAATAGATACAAGAGTTGTTGAGATTTTGCAAGTTGACTTGCTTTTGAAGAAAAGGTGATTTTGACAATGCTATGGCCTGTACAAGCTAGCTCCAAGCATGCTGATAGTTGGTGTACCTTTGCCTAAGTTTGTGGAGTTGGTTTTCTGCAAAGGATTGGGTTCACAGCTCAAGATAATCAAAATTGCATAAAGCAACCTTTATCAAAATGGCATTGTTATCTTTTTGCCAAAAATGGATTAATTCAATGTGTAATCTTCTAAAGATCAGAACAAAGACTTAATCCATTGTGTTTGCATTCAATTTTTGAGTGTGGAAGGTATTAAGGACCTGTAAACAAGTACCAACATGTTTGGACAGAATTTGCAACTTGTAGCAACATGAAAAATGCCATGGACAAAAGTGAGAAATGGCCATTTTCTATTCTTCGATTCTCCCTAACAATAAATGATCTTGGAGAGTTCTTGGATATTTTGGAAAGCTTGTAACATGATATACAATCCATATTTGAAATGAATTTTGATATTACACTTGGAACTATGTGAAAAACTGCCATGAAGATAGGTCAAAATCCTGTCTAAACTAGGGCAAAATTTCACTAAGTTAAAAGTTTCATGGACCCTTGTTCATAAAATCATAACTTGAGATCCAAGCATCTTTTGGGCAAAATTTGTGAATCAAAGTTGCCTATTTTGTTTAGGAATACAACTTTCATGTTGGAAGTTTTCTTTGAATCCAATTGCATCATGGTGAAAATGTTGGGAAAAGTTAGGAAAATATAAGAAATTTTCATAACTTAGAAAATTTCTAAGTTATGAAAATTTTCAATCTTAAACCCTAATTTTGAAATTTGAGTTTCTTGGTGAACAAGTTTCATGTTTTGACATTTCTTGATTAAAAATGACCCTTGGCACTTGATTTTGACCAAAAAGTCAAAGTTTAACTTTTCAGTGTACAATTGATATTTGATCAGTTGACTAGAAAATTCATTTGTCAATCCAATGCTTTTAAGATCTTTTGAACCTTGTGGTTAGGTCAAGATGATGCCATTTTGTCCATGAATCCATGCTTGAACCCAATTTGCCATTGGCTAGGTGAAAAATCAGAAATTGCCCTTCTGCAGTCAAAACCCTAAAAATGACCATTTTGCCCTTTTGATGATCTGATCAAATTTCTTGAGGAGTTGTGGTCCAAACTTGATAAAATGGTTCATTTGAGTCTATAATGTGGATGTGGATAAAAAATTATGATGTTTGACTGTAAATTGGTCACAGTTGACTTTTTCCCCAATACAACTGATTTCTAGGTCAACTGTCCAATTGACTGGGCAAAAATTTGATTCAAGGCTTGAAACTTGGTATGAGAAATCTTATAAGTCCAACATGAAGTATTAAAGTCATATTAGGCATTGGAAATCCAAAAATCCCTGTGCAAACTCAAACCCTAATTTCAGGTCAGCAGTGCAAGGAGATGTTTTCAGCAGAGCAAACCCTAATCTTGTCTGGAGTCCAAAGAGTCTTGTGAGGAGAAATCTTGATAAAATGAGAGGGCTAATTTTGGGGTACAACACTGACACTGACTACCAATGTGTCCTTCTTCACCATAACTGAAACAAATTATATCTTTATGCTTGCACTTAGATATAGCATGTCCAGTCTTACCACATCGGAAACACCTCTTCACCTCAGCAGTACACACATTGCTCTTATGACCAGGTTTTCCACATTTGAAGCGCACAACACTAGTAGGAGCATCTCCCCCACTAGTCCTCTAACCCTGAGCAAATTTCTGTTTACCTTTATCAGCTGGGGAATCATAAGGCTTACCACGGTTCTGTTGGTGCTTACCCCTCTTCTCATTGATAATCTTATAGTGAGCATTATTATCCTCTACATAAATCCTGCAACTATCAATCAAATTATCAAAGACACTAATCTTATGGTATCCAACTACCTTCTTGATCTCTGGGCGCAACCCATTCTCAAACTTGATGCACTTTGAAAACTCAGCATTTGCCTCGCTGTAGTGCGGGAAAAACTTAGCCAACTCAACAAGCTTTACAACATATTTCGTAACCGACATACTCCCTTGCTTCAGCTCAAGAAACTCAATTTCCTTCTTACCATAAACCTCTTCAGGGAAATACTTCCTCATAAATTCCCTACGGAACACAGCCAGTGATATTTTTACCTGCATCTTCCAACATCGGATGAGTCTCTAGCCAACAGTCATCATCCTCAACTGTTAGTATATGAGCACCATATTGAACCTTTTGCGCTGGAGTGCAGTTCATCACCCGAAAGATTATCTCAATCTCTTTCAACTAATCTAACGCTCCGTTAGGATAATACTTACCCTTGAAGGTAGGCAGATTCTCCCTCTAGAAAGTTGCCAAACTACGAGATCCAGCATTCTCGTCAGTGTTCAGTTGATTCTCTATAGCATGCTCCATTGCTTCTAAAGCAGCAGCAAGTGCAACGTCATTCCTTCCAGCCATGTCAAACTTCTGATCACAACACAAATAATGGTTATAATTCAAATTAACATTACTCAATTGTTAAACAAAACTACAACTCGACAACTTAGTCGGACGGACCGACCTTGCTCTGATACCACTAATGTAACACCCTATTTCTACCCAACGAATTATATAAAATTAGAGTTTCAAAATTTCGAACATATGGAGTGTTAAAATTTAAACTTAAAATAACGATAATAAATCACCTGTAAATCCGATAGATAACACAATACTTTCGATGAAGTGATAACAACTTACTAAGTCTTTAAAAATAAAACAACTTTCATTACTACGCAGCAGATTCACAAAATTCAACTGAAAACACCATAACATCTTGTCCAACTCAAAACAACTTTAAGACAACAAGTCTTTAATTAAAACAACTTAAAAATTCAACAACATAATGAAAATCAACAATAAAGAAAACATGCGTTCATCCCCTCGAGTGCTACGTATCAGAATGACAACACCAACTCAGACAAACAAAGGTAACATTTATCCTTCTTGATTACCTGCATGTTACCAACAGAGGGCAACATTCAAACAGAAGGGACGAGATATTGAACCATATAATTGAGTGTATGATAAATAATATATTAGATCAAAAAATATAAAATTACCATTCACAACTTTCAACCAATATCAATTATCATAAGTCAATAACACAACAACTTAAATATGCAACATGAAATGTGACTCGTTACAATGCACATACATGTGGTACCGTTGGAGGAGAACTCCCAACTTAAAAATCTGCCAATTAATAGAGGCGTCAACAAGGCATAAGCCTTCAACTTAATTTGCCAATCCAGGCCAACTTATCGAGCATCAGCTCCAAACTTGATATGTTATGTATGTGACACAATATGAATGTTAGAATAACGACAATAATAGTTACATAGCAACACAACAATAAATCAGTATTGGCCATAGGCCTACAACTTATATTTTGTCTATAAACATAGGCAATTCAACAAGATACAACATCACCTGTAATTTCACATTTTTTAATAAAAACACCACCCAGCGAATCAACCAAAAATTACTACAAATAAACCTGTAATTATTCCGACTATTTTGACTCAAACCCGTTAATTAATTATCGGCTAAAAAGTTCTATTATTTTTCACTTTATACTAAATTTCTTATTACGACTCGGTTAAATTAATACTTCACTTCTATTAAATAGTCTATACTACTGATGTCGGTTCTGTCAAAAAAGTCACTAATATGCTATTATGACCTTTTGCTACATGTATACTACCTGTCAATTAATATTGTCCTACTACATATATATTAGTTTCAATCTAATTGTTACTTTTTTTAATTGTCAAACATTCTATTTTATGCTACTAACTATTAATTATGCTATTTACTGCAAATATACTGAGCGTGCTATTGGAGCTACTACCAAATATTCACCAAGTATGTTAGACTAAATAATTGATTGAGTCTACTATGTAATTACACAAATTCTTAATTTTGTGCTACTAAATTTAAATAAAATTCATAACTAAAATATCAATAATTTAGTAAAGATGTATTCTTATTTGGAAACTTCAACTTACCCTACCAACAACTCTAAACAAGTCAGAATTACGCAAAACAATTAAAAATATAATTCTTAATAACCCAAAACAACTCTGACAACTCTATTGATAACTTTAACAACACTATTGACAACTCTAACAATCCTATTGACAACTCAATTGACAACTCTATTATAATAGAAATTAATTCAAGTTAACTAATTTCTCACTTTGATTCATGATGTAGCTATATATATTCAAGTATAAAGGAACTTGTTTTATTTTTGCTACAGTATGCCTAACAATATGCCCTTATATTTTATGCTACAGTACCTGCAATTTCTCATTCTCAATTCTCCACCCTACAATGTAGTTTGAACATAAACCTTGTTACTCATATCACTTAAAAGTGATGGTATATCATATATAAATATTAAATTGAGTTCTTATTCGTCTATCAATTTCATCAACATATCAATTCCAAACACAAACAAAAACAATTTTATAATCCATTTTCACATACCATTAATCACATACCCTATTATAGAATCAGAACCTCACACTTACCATAGATTGAAGGTTGCTATAACTCTACAATTGCACCTAGTTTTTCCACTTTGTTGAAATTCCACGTAACTCTTCCTACTCTAAACCCTTATTTTCTTTTACTGCCAAAACTCCTATTTGTTCTTACTGCTACTTCTCTTTCTCATTATTTCTAAATAACTAATATAATAACACTATTATTCTTATTATGTCTTATTGGGCTTAAATTCTTACACCCCTTTTCTACTACTTCAAATATTAAAATAAGCTCATATCGAATAATAGTATTATTTTAATATTATTCTACAACTTAATCAAATAAATTTATTCAAATGAAAACAACACAACTTAAATCAACATTTCACAACTTAGAAAATTCAATCGGAATATATTTTCGAAAATATTTAATTAAATAATTAATAAAATATTGGACGTTACAACTCTCCCACACTTCGAATATTCTCTTCCTCAAAAATTTACCTTGTTCGGACAACTCAGGATAGGAGTCATGCATCTTGCTTTACAACTTCCACGTCATACTTTCTCCGGCAGCTCTTAACCAGACTACTTTCACCAAAGAAATCTCCTTGGCTCTTAGAGTCTTCATTTCACGATCTTCAATTCATACATGCATCGTCTCTATAGTTAGATTATCTTGTACTTGCACATCATCCATATGAATCTCATGAGATGGATCTGAAATATACTTCCAAAGTTATGACACATGGAACACATCGTGCAAATTCGAAAGATTAGGCGGTAAACTAACTCTATATGCAACCTTACCAACTCTGTCTGAAATCTGATACGGACCAATAAAACAAGGAGTGAGCTTCTTATACTTCAACGCACGCCCAACACCAGTCACAGGTGTAACCTCAGAAACACATGGTCACCTGCTTGAAATTCTAAATCTTTCCTTCGATTGTCATGATAACTCTTCTATCTACTTTGGGAAGCTTTCTTCTTTTCTCGAATTAACTTCACCTTCTCGGTAGTCTCTCGAATAATTTCAGGTCCAAGTACTACACTTTCTCCAAATTCATGTAAACATAAAGGAGTTCTACATCTTCGACCATACAACGCTTAAAAAGGTTCCATTCTAATACTAGAATGATAACTGTTATTATAAGTAAACTCTATTAATGAAAGATAAGTATCCCACGAACCTCCCTGCTCAAGTACACATACTCTCAATTAATCTTCCAACGACTGAATAGTCCTCTTCGCCTGACCATCCATTTGAGGGTGGTAAGCCGAACTCAACCTCAACTTAGAACCCAACTCCTCTTGCAAACTCTTCCAAAAATCTGAAGTAAACCTTGGATCTCTATTTGGAACAATGCACAAAGGAACACCATGCAACTTTACAATTACACTAGTATAAATCTCTGCCAGCTTCAACACTAGAAAACTGATGTTAATATGAATAAAATGAGCTGACTTTGTAAGCCTATCAACAATCATCCAAATCCAATCGTGTCCTCTTGAAGTATTAGGTAACCCCATCACAAAGTCCATCAAAATGCTATCCCATTTCCATTCTGGAATTTCTAACGGTTGCATCAACCCTGCAGGCTTCTGATGTTCAACTTTTGACTTCTGACATGTTAAACATGCATACACAAACTGAGCCAGATCGCTCTTCATTCCAGGCCACCAAAACAAATTCTTCAAATCTTGATACATTTTTATATCTCCCGGATGAATTCTAAACTTTATTCTATGTGTTGTACCCCAAAATTTTCCCTCCCATTTTTACTCAAGACATGCTCATTAAGGTCCTCAAGTGCTCAAGGTTGGCCAAAGAATTGATTAGTCAAATTCTCCTCCTAAGCAATGAACCTCCAATTAAGGTTTCATTTTTTACAAAGATGTTTGGGTTGCAAATGCTCCAAGTGATTTCTATGGTCCCTAATATGTCCTCAGGAATGTCCATGCCAAATTTCATGCCTTGCGCTACAAGCTTGCTCAGTCAATTGCCCAAGTGTTTGAAAATCAACTATATTGGTCAAAAAGTCAATTATGTTCAACATACAGTCAAACTTCAAGATTTTTGGCCAACATCAATATTTTGAATTGATATCCATCATTTGATCAAGGGTTTATCACTATTCCTTAAGGAATGCTCTCAAATCCTCAAGAATCAAAATTGCTAAATTAGGGTTTCTATAGGAGAAGTCAACTGAACTTTGACCAAGCATAAATTTCACACACTTCATCCATTTTCCCAAACCAAAGATCATTTTGAAAAGAATACAATTCTCTACAACTTCTCTTTTATCTTCAAGTTCAAAAAATGCACCATTTGAAAGATACAAGCTCACATATTACATGTCATTTTCAGAAAATCAACAAAAGGAACTTTTTGCCAAGACCATTTACATCAAGATAAATTCTTCAAATGAAAAATTGATCAAAAGAGGGTTTGAATTATACATATTGGGATTTCCAAAAAGTCAAAGATCATCGTCATTGGCTAAAAATTGAGCAAGTTATGGTTTGCCCACGTTGGGAAAATTTAGGAAATTTCAAGAATTCTGCATTAGGAAAACTTGAACTTTTAGGTCAATGGCCTAAATTATTGGACTTCAAACATCTTCTTAACCTTATGAGAGACCTTCAAAATCATTTCTACACTGCCTTGCCATTTCTACCTATTTTATCCATATTTATTTTGTTTTATTAAAAAAAACTAAATAAAATTGCATAAAATAGTAAATATTGGTTATGGCAATATGGGCTGATGGTTTGAATTGTTTTTGGGCCTAAAATTTCGTTCAAAGGAGGCCAGGTGCATTGCATCTCAAAATGGGCAAGAATTTGCATTTTTGGAACTTTTTTAATGTGTTTGATTTTGGTTTGAAAGAGGGCCATTAAGGGTGGATTCTTACCATCTTTGCTAGCCCTCTTCTTCCTCTATAAATACAATACCAAGGCATGAGCAAAGGGGGACAAAAATACATTGCCTTGCCAAAGCTCCACAAAATTGCAAAAAATCATAAAAGTTATGAAATTCAAAATTTGGTTTTTCAGCCATCATCCATCCATACCAACTGCTCAGTCGTATTCCTGAGTTTCCTAGGAACTTATTCCACTCATTCCCAAGGCTTGCAACATCCTAGATCACCGGATCCACGCATCACTGGTTGGTAAGGTTTCTTGAAATCGAAATTGCATATTCATGCCATGTAAATACCTATAGCATCCATATTTGTGTTATTAACAATCATTGTGAATATTTTAACGTGTTTCATGTGACAATTAATGTTAAAATAACATGATACAATTCTTAAGGCACTCCATTGCCAGGTCCTAGGTTCGACCCAGGCAAGAAACTATTTTTTATTTTTTCTAACCTTTGTTTTGCAAATCCCATAGGCGCCTAGGCCCTCTTGTCATTGGGCCTGGGGTTTCTGTTTATTCTCACCCCTAACCATTTTTGCAGTGCCTGGGACCTCTTGTTGATAGGCGTGATACTTCCTTGAAGTGCACCCCCATTTAATTTAGTTTGCAGGCTCATTTTAATTTTCTTTATTTTGTTTTAATTAACATTTTATTTATACGACGCCCCTTCGATTGTCCCTCAAACATCCAATGACTAGGGCTACCTACTCACTAATAGTAGGATAGCACTGTCTAAAGGAAAAGAGGAAAATAACAACCTTTCATGTAAAGTAGATAGTTGTTAGATGCTTGCTCAAACAATTTTTACACTTACACAAAACTTCTTTCAAAAACATTTTCAAACACTTTGTATACGTTCTCTGTCATTCCGAGAAACATTACAAAGTTCTCCATGCTAAGACGCTTTCAAAAATACTTTTCAAGACACACAAAGCACAAGGTATTTCAAAATGAGCTAAGCATCTAAGAGCCCGTAGATAACTACAGATAGAAAGGGTGATAACACCTTCCCTTTCCATAATCTACCCCATTACTCAGAAAACTATTGAAAGTTCTTTTTAGGTTCTTTTCACCCTTTCCTTTTTTGGATAAAAGAAAAGTCGGTGGCGACTCTTACTTACCGCAACATTTGCAAATACAAATGCAAAACCAGTATAAACAGTCGGTTCTGCCACCGCATCACAGAACTGGCGACTCTGCTGGGGAAATACTTATAAAAAATGGGGTTACCTTATAGTTAGATCATTCTAAATTTGCTTTACCTTTTGTGTTGTGTATGATTTACTTTTGAGGGCTTATTTGGGTTGTTAAAAAAGATCCTACACCCGAATCCGGGGCACCTTTTTAGGTAAGTAGCAATAAATCATGGAGGTTGTATGGTGTAGACCGATATGGATGAAGTGATAGCTACGTTAGCATGATACTCTGGCTTGTACTAATGTTCCTTGAGTCAGTCAAGGATAACATTAGGCTTCCTTATAGTGTCATTAAGCGCTAACCGACCTTTAGAACCTTTAATTGACTCACCCTAAGTCATTAGAAAGTAGTGAGATGGCCAGCTTTAGTTCCGAAAGAAGATTGGTTGATACTTGATGCTACACTCATTGAGATTGGACTTTTGGGATATTTTGGCCGCAATACTTTGGTGCTTGAGCTAAAACAATGCCTAAAAGAAAGGTCAGTGATATGAGACTCCTTAGAACCCGATTACTCTTCTAAGATAGGTTGAACCAACTAAACTTCAAGAGGGTACTTGCCTATAAACCCCATGAAAGCCTAAACCTAAGGTCTTGTGTGTTTTGCTTGTGTGTGATTAAATTGTTCAAACATAACATCATGCATCATAACATCCATTCTCATTTCACTAACCATATCAAGGATCTCTAGGGCCTGTGATGCAGGTTATGATGAACGAGACGTCTAGCAAGGGGAAAGGGGATTCATTTTCCTCTAGCCAATATCGTCAAAAGACCAAAGTACAACAACTTGAGTCAGAGGCTATGACCCACTCGAGATGGTGAGCTTGATTCTGGTAGAAGGACATTCAATGATACGAAGTTCTTCGATCAAAGTTGCAATCAAAATTAAAACATTTTCTTGTGTTTACCCTGCGAGATTCTAGAAAACATCACATAAACATGGCATATATATCATTACAGGTATTTCAAGGACAGGTTTCTTATCTTTTTGTTGTTTATTTCAGCAAAAAGAAATGGCTCTCAAACAGAATATTAAAGACCTTCAAACCCAGAATGCTCAATTCCAGCAGATGTTCCTGGCTCTGGCTAAGGGACAAGAGGACCTGAAGGATCTCATTCTCAAAGCCAAGAATAAAAAGGCCAAGAAATTAGTGGGTGTCCTGAATATGGGAAGGATACTCAGAGGACCAGCCAAGCAAGCAATAGAATTTTCAACTCCTTCAAACGAGGGAGACGACCAGGAAGAGAAGCCAAAAGAAGAAGACCACAGCCCAGAGACCAATGAAGAAGAGGCTGATTACGTGGAAGAACAATATCCTTATGCTGATGACAAATACAAGAAGCTGGAGGATCGTCTCAACACCATCGGAATTCATAGGGTACCTGGTCTGGATTTTGAAGAATTAAGGTTGGTTTCTGGAGTGGTCATCCCACCAAAGTTCAAGGTTCCCGCGTTTGCTAAATATAACGGGGTTTCATGTCCTAAATTGCATCTGAGGTCTTATATCTGGAAGAGTCCAACTTCCTCTGTCTGATAAAGAGCTGGTAGATATGTTCTTGGGTACATTGTCTAGTCCATTTTTCAACCACTTGATCGGAAGCTCTTCGGCTGGGTTCACCGAGCTGATATTGACAGGTGAAAGAGTAGAAGCTGGAATCAGAAGTGGGAAAATTCAGGTGGTTGTGTCTTCAAATGTTGTGAATAAGCCTTTCAACAGGAAGAAATAGGCTAATGCTATGTACGGCTAGAAGGGTCATGGTAAAGAAGATCATCATTAAGTTGTGGGGGCAGTTGTGATTTCTAATCTTACACCAGTGCGACAATAACAACGGGGTAATCAACGAAGGCAAGACGAGCCCAAGAAACGGTTTACCAAAATCAAAATGTCGTTGTCTCAAGCATTGCAACAAATATTGAGGATGAATCTGATTACGATGATAGAACCTCATCCAAACCCCAGAACTTCTTCTCCTAACTACAATCCCGATGCAAGGTGTGCTTATCATTTTGGCAGTCCTGGACATGATACTAACGGTTGCTGGGCACTGAAATACAAGATTCAAAATATGATTAACGCCAAGGAGATTGAATTCGACCCTCTTGAGACTCCCAACATGATCGCTGCTCCCATGTCGAATCATGGCCAAGATTGAGAGCGTTTATTTCATTTGAATTCTCAAATTGTAATTTCTTTTGATTGTTTGAACACTTATTTTATGTCAAACTTTGTTATTCCATTAATGCATTGCATATGTTTGTCTTGAATTAATCCATTAGTTTTCACTATACTGAAACTATGCTTTTACTTCCTTTTTGTGATATTTGACTCTCGATTGAAAGTTGTAAGCCTTTAGAGGGAGGATGACAAAAACGATACCATAATCTTATACAGTGTGCTTTTGAACAGACCTTGCTGACGATGTATAGGAATTGTTTCGAATCCTAAACAGTGGAGTTATAAGGAAGATAATCCCTAGTCAACCCCTTTGAGCCTAAGAAGTAGGAGTTTTCTTTTCACGCAAATTGAAACCTTTAATCATAACCTAGGGCAAGGTAGTTTCTCAGTTAATTCAATAGTGCACTCAATCACAAGTTTTCCCCTCGTACACGACAAGTAGTGCCAGAGGTATCATTCCAAAAAACAAATATGGTGATGGTTCCGGATAATCATTAAAACAGACAGTCATTATCTCTCAAAAGAAAAGCCCGCTAAGTCAAAAGCTATGAAGGAGACTTAAGGAGAAAAAAACAGGGGCATCCCGCTGACTGTAATCATAAAAGAAACAGTTTAGGCAAAAAGTAGGGATAATAAAAAAAAGAGGTCGCTACAAATCCTCAACAAAAAGAAAAGGTTACAAAAATGACTGCCTTATCAAATAAAAATTCAGTATCTGAACCATCATCGAAATATCAGGGCCAAGATTCTAGAACTCAATCAGGATCTAAACACATAGTTAACTGAGTATAGGACTGAAGAACATCACGAAGAACAGGTTGGATACAAATAAATTTCGAGCCTTTATCCTTTGTTTCTTAAACCGTGAACCAGGCCACGTTACAATCCCTAAAAGTCCTAGCTGAAGCATGCATTAGTTTGAAAGCATATTTTTACAAAAAAGCATCCTGACTTCTGTAAGGTTTGCTATAAATCCTGAGTTGATATCATATTCTTGCAAATTTTGTTTTACTAAAAAATGAATTTTCAAAAACTTCAAGACAGACATAAGCTTTGCATTTTTAATACCACTGTTTGCATATAACTAATTGTTCAACAACAGATAAATTCGCACGACAAATATTAAAACAACGAAAATACTCTCAATGAACAAAGTCACCTCAGATGGAAAGACATTTCCAATAACAGGCCTTTCATAATCAAGAGACATGACATGGTGTCTAAACTGATCTGGAGGCAGTCGAGTCAAGATTCAAGGAATCCCTCAAAAGCTCCGAATATCCAGAGGCAGACCTCCATCAGAGTCACTTGGGGCATTGAACAGGAAGGGCCACGTGCAATCAAGAAAACATTTTCTGGTAGTGCTGCAACACTTACTACTATGGACAGTGACAATTTTCCGCACCCTGTGAACATGGACATAGTCGGAAAATACTACGCATGAAAAAAGACCCGCTAGGTTGACTGGCCTAGGAAAAAGTAAGGGCATCCCGTCAAACCAAAGGAGTTCGGGAAAAAATTAGGGATATATAAATAAAAGTGTACACCCGACAAGTCAAAAACCTGAAAAGGCGGCTTGGGCAAAAAAGGGTATCACGGTGGACTGAAAATCTAAAAGGACAATCCAGGAAAAAGTTAGGAATTAAAGTGTACGACTATGTCCCGTCATCTCGTCACTTGTCTATCAGTAGAAGGCTTATCCCCCTGATCAACATTTACTCAAGACTCCATGAGTTGGGATAACATTTAAACCATCCACAAAATCCCCACAGAGCTACCACCCCTAGGGGACTCTCTTCGCAGAGTTCGTCATCGGTAAGGATATGTTCCCTAGTAGGTATAGAGACAAAGACATCCTCCCGCAAAGTCACTGTCATGTCTTCAGTATATAACCTAACAATTTCAGACATTATGACATCTTCTTAATAGATCAAAAGCTTCAATCATCTCCCAAACATCTTGGAGATTTCTTTGACTTGGTTTATAAACTTCTTGGGTTCCCCAATAGGGCTTCATAAAAATCCCCAAGAAATTTACAAAGTTTTGTTTCCCTAGTAGAGTTTATTTCTCTATCCACGAAAGTTCATCTCCCAGCAATTCAACTTCAACAAATATTGAAGAATCACATTCTTCATCCCCAGTAGTAGTCCGGGATTTATCTTCTCTTAGTACAGTAACACCATAAAGAGCAACTGATATGCTCACATATTACACACATTACAACATTTACAATACATCATAGCATATGAATAACTGAAACGCATATAACATTCTCATTTATTTTAAGAGAATCATGCAATTCATACATCATGACATCGCATGAGACTGCCTTTACCTTTTAAGGTTGAATTCATAGGCCGAAGAATACTATCAAGTTATGCATAGCAGTTCATAGATTAATGCCCGAAACCAGACAGGGAAACTATCTACACGACCAAGTGGTATGAACTCCTGGAGCAGGAAGGGTTAACCAACAAATAAAACATGCCACAGATTAATTCCCGAAACTAGAAAGGGAAACTATCTATGTGACTAGCCAAAAACAGGCCACAGATTAATGCCTAAAACCAGACAGGGAAAATATATCAACAACCAACAAAAACAGTTCCAGATTAATTCCTGAAACCAGACAGGGCAACTGTTATACGGTGGAAGAACCGACTGTTTTTACTGGTTTGCCTTTTTTGTTCGTAAAATGTCGCGGTAAGCAAGAGTCGCCACCGACTTTTATTTCATCCAATCGGAAAGGAAAAAAGTACAGAAAAATCCTTTTTCGAGATGTTTCTGAGTACGGGGGGTAGATTATAGAAAGGGAGGGTATTAGAACCCTTTCTATTCGTGGTTTTCCACGGGCTCTTAGGTACTTGCTAATCATTTTAAAATTGCTTCTTTGTGTGTTTGTGTGATTTGAAAAGTTTTTTGTTTTACTTCGATTTAACCCTTGCTTCTGTCTTCAAGAGTGTTACGAAGCGTTTTGAAAACTTAGTTTGAAAAGTTTAAGTGTATGGTGTAAAAAGTTTGATTTTGAGCAAGTACCTACTAGCATCTACCTACTCGAAAAAGGAATGTTTATGTTCTCGTTTCCTTTGGACAACGCTATCCTGCTATTGAGAAGTAGGAAGCATCGTCGTTGGAGTTTGTAAGGGTCAATTCGAAAGGGACGTAATGGTCATTAAAGGCAACATGTAAGGATACCTTAGCATTTTAAAGGGACTATCATCATATACTCGTAGGCAACATCGAGGGACAAGATTATTTTTCATAGGCAACCCGAGGAACAGTAACGGACTATGATCTTTATGATGATTTTAACCGAGGGTCTTTGTTAAGGTATCCCTACGTTCGAGGGACATGACCATTGTTTTCTGAGGAAACCAAGTGAGGAGTACCCTAGGAGTGAATATGTGCATATGATTTATTTCAGTTATTTAATCTTTGCACATTTAGGGTTAGTTAACCGTCTTAAAGTTAATCATACATTCTTGTCATGCATCCCTAATTATTCATACATCTAACAGTTAATATTTGCGGAATTTAAAGTACGAAAAATAAGCTAAGCTATTACAAGGCTTCAGGTATTTACATAGCCAAAAACAAACCCTTAAAAAAACGATAAATGAAAGTAAAAAGGTCCTAATTAATCTATTACAACTTGCGAGCAATTACATTAATATGGTAAAATAAAATAAAGCGCGCGCGAACAAAGAACGAGAGAGAATTGGGGTTTTGACCCCGTCTAACCTAATCGAAAGAAAAATTGTTTTTTGTTGTTTTTAATTATTTCTAAGAAAAAAGAATTAGGTTTTTTAAAATTAAATACAAAATTAATTAGTAATTAAATTAGTTAAAAAAATAATTAAATGGCCTATTTTTGTGTTTTGTTATTTTAAGAAAAAAGAAAATAGAATTAAGTTAGAAAAAAAATCCTTATTGTTCTAATTAATTTTAATTTATTTAAAAAATAATTAAAATTACCTAAAATTAAATTAAAACCTAAAATTAGTTATTCGAGTTTAGGAGGAAAAATGTTGAGTTTTATGAAAAAAGATTTTAAAAAGAAAGAATAAAAATAGGTAAAAGGATAAATATATGAAGAAAACCAAATCCAATAGGGGTGGTTGTTGAACCCACACCCTTAACCTTCTCAGGATGTCTGCCTTGTCATGCATTGGTGCCATGTGTTAGTTGTTCTGTTTTGGCCATTTGTATTTTGGCCTCAATGTTCTGTAATGAACCTGCATGAGATCATGTCTAAATCTGCAGTGTTGAATCTCATGAGCATATTAAATAAATTATTATATATCATGAAATACAAATAAAGCCAATATATGGAAAAATTTAATGTTAAAACCGATATGGCATATATGAATGATTATACCCTTTTGATCATGGAGATCAAACCAGCCTTACCCTTACTGGAGAAGTAGTAGTCGTGAGATGAATGCTTTTATGTCCTTTTGATCATGGAGGTCAAGCCAGCCTTACCCTTACTGGAGAAGTAATGAGATGTGGGTTTGTAATAAGGATGACTTGTTTGTAGTGAGATGGAGGTTTGTAATAAGGATTTCAAGGTTTTAGGGTTCTTGAAAGAATTTGATATTCTGACAGCGTTGTGGAAAAAGCTTTTTTTTTTCTTTCTTTTTTTTGTTTGTGTGAAAAGAATGAGATTATATAATACAAATTAGAGAGAGAAATGGGCTTTGAATGTGCAATTGGGCCTCCAATGTTCACTTGAGTTCGTCACATTCCAGGCTAAATCGCAGGGGTTTAAGTGCAATTTTTGAAGTTGAAATGTGAAAACAAAATGTAGCCGACATCGAGAACTAACTCATGTCCGAAAATGGGCTCAATCGGATAAAAGGTGAATTAGTTATGAATTTTTGAAGTTTCAGCTCAGACAAACTTATTTTGGGCTCTAGTAACGACTCTGACACGTTCTTCAATAAAAAACTGGTATTTATCGGAGCATAATTCAGTCTCGACTTTTGAAGTAAAGTTGTAGATCTCTGAGTCCGTGACCTTGTGTAGAAATATGAGCTCAATCCGATATAAATTGACCGAGTTATGAATTTTCGAAGTTTCGACCCAGATAAAATAATATTCAGCATTCAGGATTTTCGGCGCGTCACGCGTACTCTGAGCAAAAAATGAAAGCCTTTTGGATACCGTTCGAACTCAATACCTTCTGTGAAAACTTAGCCAACTCAATTTTTGAAATTTTGGCGCTGGAACCAGCTTGATACGATGAAAATCGACCAAGTTATGATTTTCTGAACATGATGCAAATAAACTTTTGTCACAAATTTTCTGTGTGAAAATACTTGATAAATCCGCATTTTTGAAGATCTTATGATCGAAATTGGCTTCCATCCGTGACAGATGAAAACATAGATGACGTCAATACGGAATTTTGGCCACCAGAACGGGTTTAAAACGAGCCACGATCTTCAAGTTATGAATTTTTTAGCGCGTAAAAACTGCACTTTCAGAACACTTTTTCACCATATTTCTTCAAGAAAAATCACACACTCGGATACCTTCTTTAAAGAATTGACTCTTGAGCCAAACCTAAATTTGAGAATATGTTATCAGAGATATCTTGGCGAAAGAACACCTGAATATGACGTACCGGGTTAGACTTGTAAATCTTTGAACCCCGAATCGTTGCAAAATAGCGAACCGATCTTCAGCACGGAAAATACTCTGAGAATATCCATTGACGAAATAAACGTCACTTTTAACCTGAAGAAGCTTGATAAATATACCTTTATTCCATAACCATAAAACCAATAATATGCGTGTATGAAAAGAGGGCAAATTTTGGGGTACAACAGCTGCCCCTGTTCAATCTTGTTAAACCTGAAGATTTAGATTGGCTCGTCTGCCTTTCGTGATTTGAAGGTGGAAGATGATTGAACACTAGAGTGCCTAGAAATTTGCACTCGTCTGTAATGATGCTTGACTATGTAGGTAGTATTGGGAATGGGCTTACAGATGCCATTTGGAGGAGATGACGGGAGGTCACCGGAGATGGGCTTAAAGATGCCATCTAGAGGATGTAGATTTCCCGAGATATTCCTTTGATGAGAATTCTTGTTCCTATCATTGAGGAGGAATCTGGTGAGGAATGTTGGTCTCTGTCTTGGGAGAAATAGAATTTTAGGAGCTTCAGTTGTCCGTTAATCTACTGTGGAACTAACTCTGGCTTGAGGAAGCGGAAGTGAACTGCGTATCTAGTCGTGTATAGGCTGCATTGCGACCTACTAGGGAAAGGTGACACCGATCATGTTTGATAGGTCCGGGTCTTACAGTGTTGTGGACTGTTGTCTGGAGATAAGAGAAAAGAAACCTGGATGGTAAGGTTATGAGAAGGAACCTAGATAGTAGGGCTTATGGGAAGGAACCTGGGTAAGGTTGCTTCGTGAGGAGTTTGGATAAAACTGCATCTGAACCAAGAAGGAACCTAGGTAAGGTTGCTTTGTGAGGAGTTTGGGTAAAACTGCATCTGAACCGAGAAGGAACCTGGGTAAGGTTGCTTCTTGAGGAGTTTGGATAAAACTGCATCTGAACCAAGAAGGAACCTGGGTAAGGTTGCTTTGTGAGGAGTTTGGGTAAAACTGCATCTGAACCGAGAAGGAACCTGGGTAAGGTTGCTTTGTGAGGAGTTTGGGTAAAACTGCATCTGAACCGAGAAGGAACCTAGGTAAGGTTGCTTTGCGAGGAGTTTAGGTAAAACTGCATCTGAACCGAGAAGGAACCTGGGTAAGGTTGCTTTGTGAGGAGTTTGGGTAAAACTGCATCTGAACCGAGAAGGAACCTGGGTAAGGTTACTTTGCGAGGAGTTTGGGTAAAACTGCATCGGGAAATTGTAAGGAGGAACCTGGGTAAGGTTGCTTCAGGATGAGTCTGGGTGAAACTACATCGGGAAATTGTAAGGAGGAACCTGGGTAAGGTTGCTTCAGGATGAGTCTGGGTGAAACTACATCGGGAAATTGTAAGGAGGAACCTGGGTAAGGTTACTTCGGGATATGTTTGTGTAAAACTACATCGGGACCGAGAAGGAACCTGGGTAAGGTTGCTTCTGGATAAGTATGTGTAAAACTTCAGGAGGAACCTGGGTAAGGTTACTTCGGGATAAGTTTGTGTAAAACTTCAGGAGGAACCTGGGTAAGGTTACTTTGGGATAAGTTTGTGTAAAACTTCAAGAGGAACCTGGGTAAGGTTACTTTGTGATAAGTTCGTGTAAAACTTCAGAATGAACCGGGGTAAGGTTACTTTGAGATAAGTTTGTGTAAAACTTCATTCAGAAATATATGAGAGAGGACCCGTGTAAGATTTTTCAAGATAAACCCGTGTGAAGCTGCATTTAGGAGAAACCCGTGTAAGATTTCTTTGTGACGAACCCGTGTAAAGCTGCATTTGATCATGCAGATAATTACTCTGTTTAGTTTACAGAGTTAATCTTGAACTTGCTGGAAGTTGTTGATGATAAACATCTTTCCTGAAAAGGTACATGATTAATCGTATATGATGCATGACATGCATTGTATGATGATGTTCTCAAAATAAATGAGATTATGCTGTATGCAATATGTATGTGCACGTCATGATATATGAACATGAAATGCTATTGTGGCACGTCCGAGTTTGGGAAAATAAATTCCTGACTGTTGTTGGAGAGTGATGAGTTTCGCTCGTTGGGGATAACAACCGAAGATGATTTGAGAATAACTTGGCCGGAGAATAATTCCGCTGGAGAATAAACTGGCGAGAAAAAAATGACTCTGTGAGAAAGAGATACTCTGTCAGAAGATCCGTTTATTTGGAGCAATAACCTCGGTTGGGGATGAATTACCATTGCTGGCGATGATGAACTCTGTCGGGGATAAAATTTCTGTCTGTGAAGGAAATAAACTCCATTGGGGATGGTCTTCCATTGTTGATGAAAGATGAACTCTGCTTGGGGAGAATTAACACCACTTCTTTTGGATATTTCTTACTCTGCGAGGAGTGTAGATGTTACTGGAACGCGTGCTGAGGATATGACAATGACTTTGCATCATGACTTTTCTGCCCCTGTACCTGCTCGAGAAAGTGCATGCAGAGGCCTTGTGGATTGAGTGTCATCCCAACTTATGAGGTGCTTGGTAACTACCGATCGGAATGATAAGTCTTCTACTGATAGGAAAGTGACAAGATAACGGGACATAGTCGTACGCTTTAATCCCTAACTTTTGCCTGGACTGTCTTTTCAGATTTTTAGTCCACTGGGATACCCTTTTTTGCCCAAGCCGCCTTCTTAGGTTTTCGACTTTCCGGGTGTACAAATATTATTTTGTTTTTATCCCTAATTTTTTCCCGAACCCTTTTGGTTCGCCGGGACGCCCTTAGTTTGCCTAGGTGTGTCAACCTAGTGGGTCTTTGTTCATGTGCAATATTTTTTTGACTATGTCCACGCTCGCAGGGTGTAGGGAGTTGTCACTGTCGGTAGTGTTGTGTTGCCACACTACCAGAAGATGTCCGTTTGATCATACAAGATTCGTTGCTGGAATTCATGTCTAATGCCCCAAGTGATTCAGATGGAGATCTGCCCCTGGCTATTTGGCATCTTTGAGAGATTCCATGAATCTTGACTTGACTGCCCCAGATGATGGACAATGATCATGCCGTTCCCCTTGGTTGGAAGTGTTTTTTCACTTGAGGTGATCCTTTTTATTGAGAAGGTTTTTGTTCACTAGATATTCGTCATGCGAATTTCTCTGCTGTTGAACAAATAGTCATATGCAAACAATGTTATTTTAAGAATGCAAAGCTTACGTCTGTCTTGAAGTTTTGAAAATGCGTTTTTCAACAAAACAAGAAAATTTTATAAAATGTGATGTCAACTCAGGATTTATAGCAAGTCCTACAGGAGTCAGGATACCTTTTGTAACAATATGCTTTCGAACTAACCCATGTTTCAGCTAGGACTTTTAAGGGTTATAACGTGGCCTGGTTCACGGTTTAAGAAACAAAGGATAAAGGCTCAAACTTTATTTTTATCGACCCGTTCTTCGTGATGTTCTTCGGTCCTAAACTCAGCTAATTATGCATTTAGAACCCCACTTGAGTTCTGGAATATGGTCCTTGATGTTCCGGTGATGGTTTGGATACTAACAGTTTATTTTGAATAGTCAGACATTTTTGTTGAGGGTTTGTAGGACCTCTTTCTTTTTTATTTTATTATCCCTGTCTTTTTCCTGAACTGTTTTTTTTTGTGATTACAGTCAGCGGGATGCCCCTGTTTTTTCTTAAGTCTCCTTCATAGGTTTTGACTTAATGGGATTTTATTTCGAGAGATAATGACTGCCTGCTTGGATGATTATGCGGAACCATCACCGTCTTTTGTTTTGGAAGGACATCTTCGATGCCATTCATTGTGTACGAAGCGGCAGATCGTGACTGAATGCGCCTCTGAATTAATTGAGAAAACTACCCTGCCCCAGGTTATAATTAAGGGTTTTAATATGTGTGAAAAGAAAAAACTCCTACTTCTTTGGCTCAAAGGGGTTGACTTGAGATTATCTTCCTTATAACTCCACTGTTTAGGATTTGAAACAACGCATGTACATCGTCAGCGGGGTCCATTCAAAAGCATACTGTAGAGATCGTGGTATTGTATTCTTCATCCTCCCTCTAAAGGCTTACAGTTTTTTAGTCGAGAGTTGAATATCACGAAAAGGAAATATAAAGCAATTTAAGCATAATGAAAAAATTAATTCAAGACAGACACGTGTAATGCATTAATGAAATAAGAAAGTTTGACATGACAATAATTGTTTGAATAAGAAAAGAAAATACCACTACGAAATTCAAATGAACAAAAATGCTTTCAATCCTAGCCATGTTTTGGCAAGGGAGAAGTGATCACATTGGGAGTCTCAGGAGGGTCGAATTCGATCTCCTTGGTGTCAATCATATTATGAATCTTGTATTTCAGCACCCAACAATCGTTAGTATCGTGCCCCGGGCTACCAGAATGATAAGCACACCTTGCATTCGGGTTGTGGTTAGGAGAAGAAGTCTTAGGATTCCCATGAGGGTTTATCACCGTAATCAGATTCATCTTTAAAATGTGTTTCAATGCTTGTGACAATGGCATGTTGATTTGGGTGAACTGCCTTTGAGGTCTTTCCACCCTTGGCTGATTGTTTCGTTGTTGTGGTTGTTGTGTGCGTGCCGAATTAGAGATCAACACTACCCCCACAGATTGGTGGTAGTTTGCCTTGCTACGCCTCTTCGGGCCGCGCACAACATTGGATTCCCTCTTGCCACCAAATGACTTCTTCTCTGTACTCGAAGAGGTATTTTTCTGGATCTTACCACTCAGGATCCCAGCTTCTACTCTTTCTCCAGTCAGAATCAGCTCGGTGAAACCCACTGACGAGTTGCCGATCAAATGATTAAAGAATGGACCAGATAGCATCCCCAGAAACATATCAACCAACTCCCTATCAGACAATGGGGGTTGGACTCTTCCAGCCAAATCTCTCCACATTTGAGCATAGTCCTTAAAACCTCCGCTTGAACCCATAGACATACCCTGAAGCTGAGTACGAGTGGGAGCAAGATCGATGTTATACTGGTACTGCTTGTAGAAAGTAGCAGCAAGGTCCTCCCAGTTTCGGACATTAGCTCCTTCCAATTGATAAAACCATTCAAGCTGAGTCCCTCACAGACTATCTTGAAAGAAATGTACCCACAGATTCCTATCAATAGTGTAAGGTTGAATTTTTCTGACGTATAAGCGGAGGTGTAGCTTCGGGAAGGATACCCCATCGTACTTAGCAAAGACATGAGCTTTAAACTTTTGGGGGATCACCACCCCAGATGCCAATCCCAGATCTCCAAATTCCAACCCAGGTATCTTCTGGATCTCCATTGCACTCAACCGGTCTTCAAGTTGCTTATACCTATCCTCAGCAGGAGGGTACTGTTCATTATCAAAATCAGTATCATTATCAGAGACCACATGACTAAGACCCTTTTCCTCCTCTTGATTCTCTCCTCCTTTGGATGAATGAGACAGATCAGCTTCCTGTCGCAACCTATTCCCAAATCTGTGACCCATATTCAAAAGAACCACCTTCTTCTTCTTCTTCTTCTCCTTCAGGATGAGAGTCTTTAAATCCTCTTGCCCTTTAGCCAAGTTCAAGAAAATCTCTTGGAATTGGGCATTCTGTGCCTAAAGAGCTTTGATGTCCTGATCGGTAGGTATTTCAGAAGACATTTCGTGCTGAAATAAACAACGAAGGAGATGAGAAACCTGTAATGGTACCTGTAATGATGTGCATGATAATGGAATGCGTATGAAATGATTTCAAAGACTTTGAAATGGGTAGTATAATGGAGTATGCATGCTATGTTATGATGCATGATGTCATGATAAAACACACAACAGGTATAGCAGATAACAGACACGGTAAAGGCAAACAAGTCACACAAGAATCCTTAAGTTTCAGGATTGCATGGGGTCTAGGCACTACCCTTTTAAGTTCAGTTGGTTCAACCTGTCCTAATAATAGTAATCGGGTTCTAGAGGTTCTCAATATCACTGACCATCCTCCATCGGTCATGGTTTTAGCTCACGCAATCTTTTCTTGTGGCCGAAACTATCTCGAGAGTATGGTCTCAATGAGTGTAGTATCGAGTATCAACCAGTTCCCAGCTCAATGTCGAGGCCGGCTATCTCACTACTTCCTATGGCCAAGTTGGTCAATTATAGGTTCTATGGTCAGTTGATGCTTAACGACCCATATAGCAGCCCTGTATTCTCCTTGTTGCTCCTTAAGGGATACCGGGTACCAACTAATTTGACACATCAACGTAGCTACTGCTTCAACCGTATCAGTCTACGCCGTACAGTTCCCTCACAATTTATTGCTACTTACCTAAAAGGTGTCCCCCAGATCCGAGTTAGGATCTATAGTAACTCTGATACAAAGCCCACAAAGATAAAGCAATCAAGTCAGACAATAGAAGCAATATGATGAACTAATCCTAAGGTATACCCCACTTATAAAATCCCCAAAAGATTCGCCAGTTTAGTGATACGGTGGCAGAACCGACTGTTTTTACTGGTTTGCATTTTTTGTTTGCAAAATGTCGCGATAAGCAAGAGTCGCCACTGACTCTTATTTCATCCAATCGGAAAGGAAAAAAGTATAGAAAAAATCCTTTTTCGAGATGTTTCTGAGTACGGGGGTAGATTATAGAAAGGGGAGGTATTAGCACCCTTTCTATCCGTGGTTTTCCACGGGCTCTTAGGCACTATCTCATCATTTTAAAATTGCTTCTTTGTGTGTTTTTATGATTTAAAAAGTTTTTTGTTTTACTTCGATTTAACCATTGCTTCTGTCTTCAAGAGTGTTACGAAGCGTTTTGAAAACTTAGTTTGAAAAGTGTAAGTGTATGGTGTAAAAAGTTTGATTTTGAGCAAGTACATACTAGCATCTACCTACTCGAAAAAGGATTGTTTATGTTCTCGTTTCCTTTGGACAATGCTATCCTACTATTGAGAAGTAGGAAGCATCGTCATTGGAGTTTGTAAGGGTCAATTCGAAAGGGACGTAATGGTCATTGAAGGCAACATGTATGGATACCTTAGCATTTCGAAGGGACTATCATCATATACTCGTAGGCAACATCGAGGGACAAGTTCATTTTTCGTAGGCAACTCGAGGGACAATAAAGGACTATGATCTTTATGATGATTTTAACCGAGGGTCTTTGCTAAGGTATCCCTACGTTAGAGGGACATGACCATTGTTTTCCGAGGCAACCAAGTGAGGAGTACCCTAGGAGTGAATATGTGCATATGATTTGTTTCAGTTATTTAATCTTTGCGCATTTAGGGTTAGCTAACCGTTTTAAAGTTAATCATACATTCTTGTCATGCATCCCTAATTATTCATACATCTAACAGTTAATATTTGCGGAATTTAAAGTGCGGAAAATAAGCTAAGCTATTACAAGGCTTCGGGTATTTACATAGCCAAAAACAAATCCTTAAAAAAACGATAAATGAAAGTAAAAAGGTCTTAATTAATCTATTACAACTTGTGAGCAATTACATTAATATGGTAAAATAAAATAAAGCGCGCGCGAACAAAGAACGAGAGAGAATTAGGGTTTTGACCCCGTCTAACCTAATCGAAAGAAAAATTATTTTTTTGTTGTTTTTAATTATTTCTAAGAAAAAAGAATTAGGTTTTTTAAAATTAAATACAAAATTAATTAGTAATTAAATTAGTTTAAAAAAATAATTAAATGACCTATTTTTGTGTTTTGTTATTTTAAGAAAAAAGAAAATAGAATTAAGTTAGAAACAAAATCCTAATTGTTCTAATTAATTTTAATTTATTTACAAAATAATTAAAATTACCTAAAATTAAATTAAAACCTAAAATTAATTATTCGAGTTTAGGAGGAAAAATCAAAGGTTTGTGAAAAATGTTAAGTTTTATGAAAAAAGATTTTAAACAGAAAGAATAAAAATAGGTAAAAGGATAAATATAGGAAGAAAACCAAAACCAATAGGGGTGGTTGTTGAACTCACGCCCTTAACCTTCTCAGGATGTCTGTCTTGTCATGCATTGGTGTCATGTGTTAGTTGTTCTGTTTTGGCCATTTGCGTTTTAGCCTCAACGTTCTGTAATGAACCTGCATGGGATCCTGTCTAAATCTTCAGTGTTGAATCTCATGAACACATTAAATAAATTACTATATATCATGAAATACAAATAACGCCAATATATGAAAAAAATTAATGTTAAAACCGATATGGCATGTATGAATGATTATACCCTTTTGATCATGGAGATCAAACCAGCCTTACCCTTACTGGAGAAGTAGTAGTAGTGAGATGAATGCTTTTATGCCCTTTTGATCATGGAGATCAAGCCAGCCTTATCCTTACTGGAGAAGTAGTGAGATGTGGGTTTGTAATAAGGATGACTTGTTTGTAGTGAGATGGAGGTTTGTAATAAGGATTTCAAGGTTTTAGAGTTCTTGAAAGAATTTGATATTCTGACAGCGTTGTGGCAAAAACTTTTGTTTTTCTTTCTTTTTTTGTTTGTGTGAAAAGAATGAGATTATATAATAGAAATTAGAGAGAGAAATGGGCTTTGAATGTGCAATTGGGCCTTCAATGTTCACTTGAGTTCGTCATATTCCAGGCTAAATTGCAGGGGCTTAAGTGCAATTTTTGAAGTTGAAATGTGAAAACAAAATGTATCCGACATCGAGAACTAACTCCTGTCCGAAAATGGGATCAATCGGATAAAAGGTGAATTAGTTATGAATTTTTGAAGTTTCAGCTCAGACAAACTTATTTTGAGCTCCAATATCGACTCTGACACGTTCTTCAAAAAAAAATGGTATTGATCAGAGCATAATTCGATCTCGACTTTTTAAGAAAAGTTGTAGATCTCTGAGTCCGTGACCTTGTGTAAAAATATGATCCCAATCCGATAAAAATTGACCGAGTTATGAATTTTTGAAGTTTCGACCCAGATAAAATAATATTCAGCATTCAGGATTTTCGGCTCGTCACGCGTACTCTGAGCAAAAAATGAAGGCCTTTTGCATACATTTCAAACTCAATACCTTCTAACTTAGCCAACTCAATTTTTGAAATTTTGGCGCCGGAACCAGCTCGATAAGATGAAAATCGACCAAGTTATGATTTTCTGAACATGACGCAAATAAACTTCTGTCACAAATTTTCTGTACGGAAATACTTGATAAATCCGCATTTTTGAAGACCTTATGATCGAAATTGGCTTCCATCCGTGAGAGATGAAAACATAGATGACGTCAATACGGAATTTTGGCCACCGGAACGGGTTCAAAACGAGCCACAATCTTCAAGTTATAAATTTTTTAGCGCGTAAAAACTGCACTTTCAGCACACTTTTTCACCATATTTCTTCAAGAAAACTCACACATTCGGATACCTTCTTTAAAGAATTGACTCTTGAGCCGAACCTGAATTTGAGAATATGTTATCAGAGATATCTTGGCGAAAGAACACCTGAATATGACGCGCCGGGTTGGACTTGTGAATCTTTGAACCCCGAATCGTTACAAAACAGCGAACCGGTCTTCAGCACGGAAAATACTCTGAGAATATCTATTGACGAAATAAAATTCACTTGTAACCTGAAGAAGCTTGATAAATATACCTTTATTCCATAACCATAAAACCAATAATATGAGTGTATGAAAAGAGGGCAAATTTTGGGGTACAACAGCAACTATCTGCGAATAGCTGATTTTGGATCAATTCCCAAAACAAGACAGGACAACTATCTACACAACCAGATGAAGCAGTCCTACCCAGGCTCCTTCTATTATATTTCTAGATGCAGCTTTACACGGGTTCATCCTGAAACAATCTTACACGAATTCCTTCTCACAATTTCCAAATGAAGCTTTACACGGGCTCATCCTGGAGCAATCTTACACGGATTCCTTCTCATCCTGAAATGCAGCTTTACACGGGCTCTTCCGAAAGCAATCTTACACGGGTTCCTTCTATTAACCCTCCAGATGCAGCTTTACACGAGTTCATCCTGAAGCAATCTTACACGGATTCCTTCTTGCAATTTTCAGATGCAGCTTCACACGGGCTCATACTAAATCAATCTTACACAGGTTCCTTCTCATGATCTCCAGATGCAACTTTACACGGGCTCATCCTGAAGCAATCTTACACGGATTCCTTCTTGCAATTTTCAGATGCAGCTTCAAACGGGCTCATCCTGAAGCAATCTTACACGGGTTCCTTCTCATGATCTCCAGGTGCAGCTTCACACGGGCTCATCTTGAAGCAATCTTACATGGGTTCCTTCTCATAATCTCCAGATGCAGCTTTACACGGGCTCATCTTGAAACAATCTTACATGGATTCCTTCTCACAATTTCCAAATTCAGCTTTACACGGGCTCATCCTGAAGAAATCATACACAGATTCCTTCTCCTTTTGAAATGCAACTATACACGGGCTCTTCCTGAAGAAATCTTACATGGGTTCCCTCTAATGACCTTTCAGATGCAGCTTTACACGGGCTCATCCTGAAGCAATCTTACACGGATTCCATCTCCTCCTCAAATGCAGCTTTACACGGGCTCTTCCTGAAGCAATCTTACACGGGTTCCCTCTAATAACCTTTCAGATGCAACTTTACACGGGCTCATCCCGAAGCAATCTTACACAGATTCCTTCTCCTCCTGAATATAGCTTTACACAGGCTCTTCCTGAAGCAATCTTACACGGGTTCCCTCTAATAACCTTTCAGATGCAGCTTTACATGGGCTCATCCTGAAGCAATCTTACACGGATTCCTTCTACTTCAGAAATGCAGCTTTACACGGGCCCTTCCTGAAGCAATCTTACACGAGTTCCCTCTAATAACCTCTCAGATACAGCTTCACACAGGCTCATCCTGAAGCGATCTTACACAAGTTCCTACTATGACATTTTCATATGTAGTCTAAAACAATCGCATCCTGAAGAAATATTACACAAGTTCCTACTAAGATATTTCCAGTGTAGTCTAACACAGGCTCATCCTGAAGCATCCTTACACGATTGCCTTCTAATACATTTCTGGACGCAGCTTGACACGGGCTCTTTCCAGCATCTCATTTAGATAAAACTAGATGCATGTTCATTCCGATACTCCTATCAACAGTTACTTTGGATGGCATCTATAAGCTCATCTCCGACGACTCTCCTTTAACTTCCCCAAATGGAATTTGTAAGCCATTCCTGATATCATCAACCAACAGCGTTGCTTCATGCGAGTGCAAATTTCTGAGCACTCTAGTTTTCAATCATCTTCCACCTTTAGATTACGAAAGGCAGACAAGCCAATCTAAATCCTCAGGTTTAAGAAGATTGAACAGGGGTAGCTGTTGTACCCTAAAATTTTCCCTTCCATTTTTACTCAATATATGCTCATTAAGGTCCTCAATTGCTCAAGGCTGACCAAAGAATTGATCAGACAAATTCTCCTCCTAAGCAAAGAACCTCCAATTAGGGTTTTACTTTTTACCAAGATGTTTGGGTTGTAAAGGCTTTGAGTGATTTCTATGGTCCCTAATATGTCCTCGGGAATGTCCATGCAAAATTTCATGCCTTTCATTACAAGCTTGCTCAGTCAATTGCTCAAGTGTTTGAAAATCAAATATATTGGTCAAAAAGTCAATTATGGTCAACATATAGTCAAACTTCAAGATTTTTGGTCAAAATCAACACTTTGAAGTGATATCCATCATTTGATCAAGGGTTGATCATGATTCCTCAAGGAATGCTCTCAAATCCTCAAGAATCAAAATTGCTAAACTAGGGTTTCTATAGGAGAAGTCAACTGAAATTTGACCAGGCATAACTTTCACATACTTCATCCATTTTTACCCAACCAAAGCTCATTTTGAAGATAATCCAATTCCCTACAACTTCTATTTTATGCTCAATTCAATAAATGCACCATTTGAAAGATACAATCTCACACATTACAGGTCATTTTCAGAAAGTCAACAAAAGACACTTTTTGCCAAGACCATTTACATCAAGATAAAGTCTTGAAATGCAAAATTGATCAAAAGAGGGTTTTAAGTAGACATCTTGGGATTTCCAAAATGTCAAAGATCATCATCATTGGATAAAAATTGAGGAAGTTATGGTTTGCCCAAGTTAGGAAATTTTGGGAAATTTCAAGAATTATGCATCGGAAAAACTTGATATTTTAGGTCAATAGCCTAACTTATTGGACTTAAAACATCTTCTTAACCTTATGAGAGACCTCTAAAATCATTTCTACATTGCCTTACCATTTCTACCCATTTTATCCATTTTTATTTTTGTTTTATTCAAATAAAAACTAAATAAAATTGCATAAAATAGTAAATAATGGTTATGGCAATATGGGATGATGGTTTTAATTGTTTTTGGGCCCGAAATTTCATGCAAAGGAGGTCAGGTGCATTGCACCTCAAAATGGGCAAGAATTTGCATTTTTGGAACTTTTTTAATGTGTTTGATTTTGATTTGAAAGAGGGCCATTATGGGTGGAGTCTTATCATCTTTGCTATCCCTCTTCTTCCTCTATAAATACAAGACCAAGGCATGAGAAAAGGGGGACGAAAATACATTGCCTTACCAAAGCTCCACAAAATTGTAAAAAATCTTAAAAGTTGTGAAATTCGAAACTGAATTTTTCAGCCATCATCCATCCATACCAACTGCTCATCGTATTCCTGAGATTCCTAGGAACTTATTCCACCCATTACCAAGGCTTGCAACATCCTAGATCACTGGATCCACACATCACCGGTTGGTAAGGTTTCTTGAAATCGAAATTGCATATTCACGCCATGTAAATACCTATTGCATCCATATTTGTGTTATTAACAATCATTATGAGTGTTTTAATGTGTTTTATGTGACAATCAGTGCTAAAATAACAGGACACCATTATTACGGCACTCCTTTGCCAGGTCCTGGGATCAACCCAGGAAATAAACTATTTTTAATTTTCTAACCTTTATTTTGCAGATCCCACAGGCGCTTGGGCCCTCTTGTCATTGGGCTTGGGTTTTCTCTTTATTCTCACCCCTAACCATTTTTGCAGGGCATGGGCCTTCTTGCTAATAGGCCTAATACTTCCTTGAAGTGCACCCCCAATTTCATTTCGTTTGCAGACCCATTTCAATTTTATTTATTTTGTTTTAATTAACATTTCTTTTTTAATCAATTTTATTTCATTACAACATTAAAATCAAAAAAATCATAAAAATATTAGGTTAGTCTTTTTTTAATTAAATTAACTTGGTAAATTAATTAAATAATAACTTTAACCTTTTATTTAATTTAAAAATAAATAAACCTAAAATTTAATTCATTTAACTTCTTTTATTCATAACAAAAATACAAAAAACTTAGAATTAATTCCTTTTTAAATTTCAATTTTCTTTAACAATTAACATTTTGTTTCTTTAGATCTAGATTATTTAATTAATTATCAATTTAACATTTTCCAAATAAAATAAAAACAACAAAAATATTTCCTTTCACTTAGGGTTTTAGACGTTCTTTTCCATTTCACGTGCGTTTACATTTTCTATTCTGTTTTCATATTATTGTATTTGTCTACAGGATGTAATAGCTATAACTAGGACTTTATTTTATTTCTTTATTCCCCAAGTTTTAGACAAGTAATTAATCCCCCTCCCCGAATCCTTGTAATAGCTAGGTTTTATCTTTCAGCATTTTAAATTTCTACAAACTATTAAGTGTCTAGATGCATGACTAATAGGATTGTATGGCAAGAACATAAATCAAATGCTAGCAAACCTAACACAAGACAAATAACTGAATACAAACACAATTGCACATGCTCACCTCTAGGGTACCCCCACTTTGGTTTCCTTCGGAAAAACAATCACAACTCTCGAAACGTGAGAGAATTTAGTGGCTACCCTATGGTTTAAAAGATTAAAAATGACCCTCTCGATGTTGCCTATGTATGATCTTAAAACCCTAGGGTAGTTACTAAGGTTTCTTGCCCAGCTGCCTTTGTGACTATATGACGTCCCTTTGATTGTCCCCAAACATCCAACGACTAGGGCTATCTACTCACTTAATTAGATGTATTTATTAACACGTGTAACCCTTGGTTATGCTTAATCATCACCCACTGTCTAAGCTATGCAATGAGCAGTGTGCGGATTTGTTGGAATTTGATTGATATCATAATCATTACTTTCATTTAATGCTCCTAATTATTATATTTCATTGTATTTATTTTTATTTTATTTTCTCTCACTTCTGAAACACTATAAATCAAACACATTCACTTCACTTCCACACTTTAGAAACCCTAAACCCTCTTTTTCTCTCAAACCGTTCAATAATTTCTTTGTGTTCATCATCTTCATCAACACTCTTCATTAAAGATCATCACCCCCGTCAATAACCTTCATCATCCTCAACATGATGAATTCTTAACAACAAGAAGCTATTCAATTTTCCAACGAAATGGAACAAGCCCTAAATCCTTCTGCCCCTCTTCTTCAACTATTCCAACCAATTCTTCTTCTCCTATGGTAATTGGTTCATCTTCTCTATAAATTATTGATGAACACCACATAACACAGAAATCTGTTCAAGTTCACTGTAATCTAAAACCACATGAGTGAAATGTTCGTGAATATATGGTGGACTTTAATAACCTTTCTACAAATGGTGAAAACCTAATTACTTACTTGAATGCTTAAGTATGAGAGCACTTTTTCATGCGTCTTTATGGTCCTATTTATGATTCCTTGATTAAGGATTTATGGATTGAAGCGGATTATGACAATCTTCATGTAGTTGCTCATGTGATGGGTCTGAATATTGTCATTACTGAAAAGTCTATTTCTAATCTTCTGGGCATGCAATATCTTGAAGGAAAACGAATTTATAAGATGAATAGAAGATATATATTTTTGAAGGAGACGATTAACAAAGCCATCTTAAAGAACTACTCTACTGAGAAAACTGAGCATAAGTGTAAAGATCTCCATGATGAACTTAGAATATGGAACAAAATCATTCTAAATTATATCAACCCCAGACCTCCTTCCAGTTCTTCTGACTAGTTAAACATCAATCAGAAGTACATGTTGTACTATTTGATGACCCATCATAAGATGTGTCTTCTAGCTCTTCAGTTTTATTATTTGAGAGACTCTGTTTTAAATACCAAAACCACTAATGATCCCAAAAATAAGGTTTCCAACTATATTCATTTTGGATGTATCATCATTGACATCCTGGTAGAAAGTGGCTTCGTGAAAACTCTGGTAGAAGAAGTTAAGTTTATAGAGGGAGATAACAGATCTAGCATTGCTATCTACGTCAAAATGATGGAAACAGGAGGATATGATATATCTAGTTTCAACTATTCTGATTTACCTCCTTCTCAAGAGTATACTGACTCTTCCAGAGGTAAAAGGAAGAAGAGTTCAAAAGCTTCTGAACCCGGAAAGAAGAAGGAGAAGTCTAGAACTTCTAAGACTGTGACTCTAGCTGCTTATCTAGAAGCGAAAAGTAAGTCTGCTTATACTACTTATATACCTATTTCATTATCTACTTCTAATTTTGTTAATGAGTGTTCATCCATAACCTCCATTGCAAAAACTAATCCTCTTCCACCATCTACCATAATTATTCCTATTTTTGATTTCGTTCCTTTAACTACAAAAGTTTTTGTTTCTGAAACTGTATCTACAATGTTACCTAAAATAACAACTGCTTCCCACCTTGAGACCTCATCAACCACACACGTTTCCAACTTACTTTCATTCATCTATACACCCATTTCTTCTCAACTCATCTCTACCTTCTCCTCCCCACCTATCTCTTCGTTACCACAAAACATCACATCTCAACCTTCAACAGAAATTCCTATTGTTCCAAATCTTATTCCATCTCTCACTACCATAATTTCATCAGAAATAATCCACACGTTTACATCTCCATTAACCTCATCTCAATAACTTTAAAAAACTTCTCATTTATCAACTATTGTACCCCAAAATTTTCCCTCTCATTTTATTCAAGACATGCTCATAAGGGTCCTCAATTGCTCAAGGTTGACCAAGAATTGGCCAGACAAATTCTCCTCCTAAGTAATGAACTTCCAACTAGGGGTTCACTTATCACAAAGAATTTTTGGTTTCAAAGTCTTCAAGTGGTTTCCATGTTCCCTAATATGTCCTCAAGAATGTCCATGCCAAGTCTCATGCCTTGCACTACAAGCTTGCTCAGTCAATTGCTCAAATGCTTGATAATCAACTATACTAGGTTAAAATTAAACTGTGGCCAATATAACGTCAAACTTCAAGATTTTTGGTCAACATCAACATTTTGAAGTGATATCCATAATTTGATCAAGGATTGATCATGATTCCTCAAGGAATTCTCTCAAATAATCAAGAATCCAAAAGTGCAAAATTAGGGTTTCCTAGAGAAAGTCAACTGAACTTTGACCAGGCATAACTTTCACATGCATTATCCATTTTGCCCCAACCAAAGCTCATTATGAAGAAGATTAAATTCCCTACAACTTTTCTTTTGTCCTCAAGTTCAAAGAATGCATTATTGGAAAGATATGAGCTAATACATTATAGGTCTTTTTGAAAGTCAACAAAAAGGCATTTTTTTGACAAGGCAACTCACATCAAGATAAATCCTCCAAATGCAATAATGGTCAACATAGAGATTGTAGGGGATATCTTGAGATTTCTAGAAGGTCCAAGATCATCTCCAAAAGATAAAAATTGAGCATGTTATGGTTTTCACAAGTTGGGGAATTTTGAGGAATTTCAAAAAGTACACATTGAGCAAATTTGTATTTTTAGACCAATGGGCCTACTTTTTGGACTTCAAGCATGCTCATAGTGTCTTAAAGGACCTCTAAGTCCATGACATTTGGGTTTGGTTTGATCCATTAGAAGGCCCATATTTTCGTGCAAGATGCATCCAAAGCGACCAGGTTCATGCAAGGGACCAAAATGGCAAAGATCTCACATTTTTGGCATTTTTTTCAAGTCTTGATTTTTTGGTTTTAAACCAAGTTATTAATTGATTTCCTTCCACATTTGCTTATTCTCTCCACTCCTCTATATATACTGGAGAAAGACAGGCCAAGAAAACACGCATACATAGCTTGAGAAAAGCTCCATAAAATTTCCAAAAAAATATCAAAATCGTGAAAACTCAAAACCAAATTTCTTGCCTTCCTAAATCAAAAACAAGCATTATAACGTGTACCTGAGATTCCCAAGTCTCATCCCTGCTCATCATAAGACCTGAAACATCCTAGAACAGCCTATCCAAATCCACTGGTGGTAAGGAATTTTCCTATTTTCGAATCTTTAATTGCAGGAACATTTAATCTTTTTTGATGATACAGGTATACTTGTAATGGAGTTTAGGGCATGACTGAATGGTCGCATGTCATCTTTGACGGTAGAAACGCATAGTGCCATGTCTGACTGTCTCTAGGGTTTTGCGCTCAAATCCAATGATACACGAAGCTTTAGCAAATTTAGAAGCCATATTCATGATTAGGAGACTTTTTTAAGTCGATCTGTTTGTTTTGTTTTTTGTTTCATCATGTTTTACAGGGGATCTCACCAGAGAAGACGGTGGAAACCACCGACTCTAATGGTTGGACTTACCGGACCCAGGTCAAAGGGTGGTGTGGCTCAATAGCATGTTTTGATTGGTTCGTTCAAATACTTGGACCCCACTGAAACACGGAAATTGACAACTCAGCAGCTTGACTTGTTTTGTATCATATTATTATTGTTTGATATATGCTCTCGGATATAAAGTTGTCCCAACGGTTGAGTGTGTATGTGTTAAGGTGTTGTGTGTATGCAAGGGAAGGGGTTTGATTCCTGCCTCTTGTACATTATTTTTCCTAATTTTTCTTGCAGATCAGGTGTCAAACAGGCTCGCGTACATACCATGTGCTTCACGTCTGAGCCACTGGATTCTAAGACAAGTGGATCCATCCTTCCCAGAGCGCATCCCCACCATGGACCACTAACAATGATACGCACCAAATCCGTGCAGGACTTTGGGCTTATTGATTTTTGGGCCTAACAAAAATTCAAATCTCACACCCCCATTTTACTTTAAACGTCAGGCCAAATAGTTTTTTTTTTATTTTCTTATCCTTTCATTTTTTTACTTAATTTTTTTTGCTTTTTTTGAAACCATTTTATTTAAACCATAAAATCAGAAGAAAAAAATATAAAAAACTTAGATTTAGATTTTATTTTTTATAAACTAATTTAGTTAATTATTTTTATTTCATTTCATAAATTAAAACCAATTTAGAATTAGGTTAAATTTTTAATATTTCCTAAACAAAAATGCCAACAATATTAGGTTTGTTTTAGGATTAATTTTAATTAATAATTTTATTCTCTTTCTTATTTTAATTAATTAGATTTAATTTTTAATTAATTAGATTTAATTTAATTTAATATTTTCCCCAAATAAACAAAAACAACAAAAAGAGTTTCTTTTACTTAGAATTTTCTAGGGTTTAAAACGTCCTTTCTAATTCGCACACGTTTAGCATTCTCGCATTGTCATTTTCCTATTAATGTGTCTGCTTAAGGGTTGTAATAGAATAACGAGGACTTTATTTAATGCTATTATTTCCCCCTTTTTGGACTTGTAATTGTCCCCTTCCCCAAAACCATGTAATAGTTAGGTTTTAAATTCCGCACTTTTAATTCTTGTACATATATTAACTATTTAGATATATGGTAATAGGATTGCATGGTAAGAGATTAAAAACAAAAAGTTAGAAAACCTAATATCAAGATAAATAACTGAAACACAACACATTTGCACATGCGCACCTCTAGGGTATTCCCACTTCGGGTGCCTTCGGATTAAAATAGTCACAACTCTCAAAATGTGAGAAATTTTAGTGGCTACCCTCCGGTTTAAAGATAACAAAAATGACCCTCTCGATGTTTCCTCGGTATGATCTTAATAACCTAGGGTGGTTTCTAAATTATCTTGCCCAGTTTCCTTTGTGACTGTAACGATGACCCTTCGAATGTCCCTAAAAAATCCAACGATAGAGCTACCTACTCACTAATAGTAGGATAGCACCGTCTAAAGGAAAAGAGGAAAAGAACAAACCTTTCGAGTAAAGTAGATAGTTCTTAGATGCTTGCTCCAAAACAATTTCTCACATACACAAAATTCTTTCCAAAAACATTTTCAAAACCCTTCGTATACATTCTCAACAATACGAGAAACATTATGAAGTTCCCCGCACTAAGGCGTCTTTTCAAAATACTTTTTCAAACACGCAAAACACAAGGTATTTTCAAATGAGCTAGCATCTAAGAGCTCGTAGATAACTACTGATGGAAAGGGTTCTAACACCTTACCTTTCCATAATATACCCCCCTTACTCAGAAATAATCTCGAAAGGTCTTTTTCTGTTCTTTTAATCCTTTTCTTTGTTGGATAAAAGAAAAATAGGTGGCGACTCTTGCTTACCGCAACATTTGTGAATACAAATGCAAAACCAGTATAACAGTCGGTTCTGCCACCATATTATAGAACTGGCGACTTTGCTGGGGATATAAAAAGTGGGGTTACCTTAGAGTTATATCATTTTAAAATTGCTTTCCTTGTGTGTTTTGTATGTTTTATCTTGTAAGGGTTTGATGGGGTTACTGTTAAAGATCCTATACCCGGATCTGGGGTACCTTTTAGGTAAGAAGCAATAGATCATGGAGACTGTATGGCGTAGAATGGTATGGTTGAAGCAATGGCTGCGTTAATGTGACACATTTGTTGGTACCAGTATCCCTTGTGTTAAATTGAGGAGAATACGGGGCCGCTGTGTGGTGTCATAAAGCACTAACGAACCTTTAGTTGAAAAAACTTGGCCATTAGAAAAGTAGTGAGATAGTCGAGCTCGGTATAAAGCTGAGGATTGGTTGATACTTGATACTACACTCATTGAGATCGGACTTTCGGGATATTTCGGCTGCGAGAAAAGATCGCCTGAGCCGAAACAATGCATGATAAAGAAATATCAGTGATATTGAGACTCCTTAGAACCCGGTTACTTTTTTAGGACAGGTTGAACCAACTAAACTTCAAGAGGGTATTTGCCTCTAAACCCCATGCAAGCCTAAACCTAAGGTTTTGTGTGTTTTGCTTGTGTGTGATTGTATTGTTCAAACATAACATCGTGCATCATAAATATCCATATTCATTTCACTAACCATTTCAAGGACTAAGGGAATTTATCTTTATTCTGTTTTGCAGATCATGGCTTCTGTTCATATAAATACGATCTAAATCAGCTTTGTGAGAATACCTCTCCAACTCAAAGAACTAGTATCAAAGGTTCTTGAGACTTTCTCGTTCTCAAAGAAATATGGTCGACTTCTCAACCTGGTTACCTCAAGCTTTAATGGGAAGATAATAGGTGTACTCTTTCAGTTCTTTGACCCCAAACGCCATTGCTTCACATTTCCCGATTATCAGTTGGTACCCACCATGGAAGAGTTCTCTCAATTATTGGGTGTACCTATTCTTGATTAGATGCATTTCACCGGTTTAGAGGAAGCTCTAAAGCCAGAGGTCATTGCAGCAGCCTTGCATCTGAAACGGTCTGACATTATATCCAACTGGGAAACAAGAAGTGGAGTCAAGTGTTTCCTAGTCAAGTTCCTATTATAAAAGGCTCAATTGTTTTGGGATGCTTTAGATTTCCAAGCTTTTGAAGAAGCCCTGACTCTTCTAATCAATGGGTTAGTACTATTCCCTAATTCGGACTTACTCATAGATGTGAATGATGTCAAGATTTTCCTCTCTCGTAACCTCGTGCCTACTTTGCTCGGATATATCTTGCATTCCCTTCACACTCGTACCATGAAGAGAAGAGGGGTTCTGATGTGTTGTGTACAGTTATTGTCTAGGTGGTTTATTTCACACCTTCCTTAATCAGTATTGAAGAACAAACAAGGTTTGGGTTGGTCGCAAAGGATAACGTCACTTTCTCACTCGGATATTCTTTGGTACTCCTGGTTTATGGGAGATGTTTCTATCATCGAGTGTTGTGGGGAATTACCTAATGTAACACTCCTTGGAATTAGGGGAGGTATCACTTATAATCCTTTTCTGGCTCTATGATACTTCGGTTATGCTCGAAGGGATGGTCCCCATGATAAATAAGGTTGATAGCAAGACGTTGGGGCGTAAGAATTCCATTCCTATGGATCCTTATCTTAAATGGGTACGAGCTCGCGCCAAAAACCTTATGATGCCATATAAAGCCATCTTGCCAGTAACTATGGAGCCTATCACTGAAGAATATGTTCCTTATGTATTTCTCCATCATGACATGCCCACTGATCTTGAAGAGTTGAAGAGGTCTCGGATTCAGTTGAAGAAAGAATGGGATACCTTTAGAGATCATTTCTACACCAGTGAGAAGAAAGTGTTGGAGCTCATGAAGCGACTTCGCGAAGAAAAAAGTCTTAATGTCTACCTCGGCACGATGAGGAAGCACCCATGGTAAACCTGATTTTAGATTTTAAGAGTTTTTAATTTTCAATTGTAAGCCTAAAAGGCAGTTGTAATTTGAATTCTACTAATAAAATATGTGTTTCATTTTAGTTCACAAATTTAAATTTCCTGAAGTCCTTGAAAACATCGCATAAACATGTCTTGCATATCATTACATAAGCAGGTATTTCAAGACAGGTTTCTTATCTTTTCGCTGTTTATTTCAGCAAAAAGAAATGGCTCTTGAACAAACAGTTAAGGATCTTCAAGCACAGAACACTCAATTCCAACAAATGTTCTTGGCTCTGGCTAAGGGACAAGAAGATCTAAAAGCTCTCATTGTCAAAGAGAAGGCAAAGAAACCGGCTGGCGTCTTGAATATGGGAAGAAGATTTAGAGGACCAGCCAAGTGAGCTCTAGATTTTGCAACTCCATCAAATGAGAGGGATAATCAGGAAGAGGACAATAAGAAGACAAAAGAAGAAGATAATAGCCCAAGTACTGATGAAGAGGAAGCAGATTATGCTGGAGAACAATATCCTTCTGCTGATGAAAAATATAAGCAGCTGGAGGATCGTCTCAATGCTATGGAGGTTCAGAGAGTACCTGGTCTAGATTTTGAAGAGTTAGGAGTGGTCTCAGGGGTGGTTATCCCGCAGAAATTCAAAATTTACGCATTTGCAAATCATGATGGTGTTTCCTGTCCCAAGATGCATTTAAGGTCTTATGTTAGGAATATCCAACCCCACACAGCTGGCAGGAATTTATGGGTTCATTTCTTCTAGGAGAGTTTTCTAGAGACGTAATTGGAATGGTTCTATCAACTGGAAGGTACCAACATTCGCAATTGGGAAGATCTGGCTGCTTCTTTTTACGAGCAGTACCAATACAATGATGACCTCATTCCAACCCGTGCACAAATTTAAAACATGTTTATGGGTTCTAGTGAGGGTTTCAAAGATTATACCCAAAAGTGGAGAGATCTTACAGGAAGAGTCCATCTCCCTCTATCTGATAGAGAGTTGGTAGATATGTTCTTAGGTACTTTGTTAGGCCTATTTTTCAACCATCTGATCGGAAGCTCTTCAGTTGGATTTACCGAGCTGATATTGATGGGAGAACGAGTAGAAGTTGGCATCAAAAGTGGCAAAATTCAGGGGTTGCATCTTTGAGTGATGTGAAGAAGCCTTTCAGTGGGAAGAAGGAGGTTAGTGCTGCCTATGGACAGAGAAATCAGGGTAAAGTTGAATGTCGTCTGACGGTAAGGGCTATAATGATCTCCAACCCTGCATCAACTCAACGATAAAACAATCAGCACAGACAAGATACGCCTAGGAGATAATTCACCAGACCTAACATGCCCTTATCCCAGGTATTGCAGCATCTAATGAAGGCTATCTTGGTCACTCTGAGGGAGCCTCCTCAAAATCCAAACATTACATCTCCCTGTTATAATCCAAATGCTCGGTGTGCCTACCACTCGAATAGTCCAGGGCATGATACAAATGATTGTTGGGCTCTGAAGAATAAAGTTCAGGATCTTGTTGATGCAAAGGAGATTGAATTTGACCCTCCTGAGACTCCCAATGTGATAACTGCACCCATGCCCAATCAAGACCAAGGTATCAATGTTGTTGATGGTGACCTGTTTATTTCTTCTGTTAATGAACTAGTTACTCCTCTTCTAGTGGTTAAGGATAATATCTTACGAGTTGGTTTATTTCCAGGCTGTAGTGAAGATTTCTACCATTGTGCGTCTCTTCCTAATGGTTGTTTATTACTGAAAATAGGCGTTCAATGTCTGATTAATGACCGGGAGATCCTCTTTGAGAATATTCCCTCTACAAAAAGCTTGTGTAAAGATGTGTCAATTGTCACCATTTCCAACAATCCTACCAGGGTCTCGTCTAAAGGTACTGTCAGGATTACATCCACTCCTAAGGTTGGTCCTTTAATTATCACCTCTCATGGGCCAATACCATATTCCTCCGACAAAGATGTTCCTTGGAACTATGGAGCTGATGTCTACTACCATGGCGTTAAACAAGACCAATTGGTTATAAAAAATGAAGTTAATGAAGATACTGATCCTAACATCGATAACATTGTCGGGACCAGTAAGATTACCAGAAGTGGAAGGATTTCTCTCCGGAAATCTCTCCAAGGACTGTTGCCACTCCTTTTTTATTCCTTCTAATACTCCTGTTAATACTCCTGTTGTTACTCCCATTGTTATTCCTGCTAGTGGGTCAGCTGAGACTCGGAGCAAAGAAGTATCAGTTGAGCCTGCCCAGACGAAGGCACCTAAAGAAACCATTTCTGAGGCCTCCAAGCAAGAAATGGAGGAAATATTGAAAATTATACGAAAAAGTGACTACAATATTGTGGAACAATTGGGGCAAACCCCCTCAAAGATTTTAATATTGGCCTTGTTGTTATGCTCTGAAGCCCATGATAAGGCTTTGTTGAAGTTCCTTAAGTCTGCTCATGTGCCACAAGAGACTTCTTCCAACTAATTTGAGAACTGTGTTACTAGTATGACTGCTGACAATGGACTCAGTTTCTTCGATGCTGATTTGATGTCTAAAGGAATGAAGCATAATGATTCCTTGCATGTCTCTATTGAGTGCATGGGCACTACCCTGGCTCATGTTATAGTTGATATGGATTCATAGCTAAATGTTCTACCCAAGGGTGCTTTGGACAGATTGGACTGTGAAGGACTTACGTTGAAGCCCAACAATATTGTGGTAAGAGCTTTTGATGGCTCCAAGAGAATGGTATGCGGGGAAGTGGACATCCCGATCAAAGTTGGTTCCCATATTTTCGATTCTACTTTCTATATGATGGACATTCGCCCGTCTTACTCCTGCTTATTAGGACGCCCTTGGATTCATGGGTCCAATGTTGTTACTTCCACCTTGCATCAGATGTTAAAGTATTCGGTTAATGGAAAGATTTTTATAGTACATGGCAAAGAAGAGTATACGGTGAGCCATTTGAACTCTTTCAGATATGTTGAGATGGACAGCGAGTTCATTGAGACCCCCTGTCAGAATTTTGAAGAGGTTCCTCAGATGATTGTTGTTACCAAAGCTTCTACCATTGCTCTTAAGATTACCAGACCTCCACTGAAAATGGATTCTCTAAAAGATGCTAAGCGTGTATTTGAAGAAGGTGGATGTACGATTTGGGGACAACTACCTGACATCCCCTATAAGTCTGAAAAATTTGGTTTGGGGTTCACTTCAGGAGCTCAAAAAGTTATTTGTCGTGCTCACTCCAGAGGACCACCACAATGCATCAGCAACCATGGAGTCAATGTTGTGGAAGACGCTGACAGTGACTGTGACCTGGACAATTGGATCTTCCCTACTACTAGTGGTGGACTCAATAATTGGACGGCTAGAGACTTTGTGCCTATTTCTTTTATCTAGGAGTAATTTTTTTCTGTTTTTTAAGGATGTGTAATTTTTGAACAATTTAAACTCTAAAGCCTTGTATCTTACCTGAGGCACAACTGTCTATTTGTAAGGGTTATTAATTCATATTCATATGTCATTAATAAATCATTGGACATTATGTATACAAATTTACGCTCTCTGTCTTTCTTTATTTTTGTCAAAATATCTATGCTCTCTTACATACACCCACATATCGAATTGCAAATCCACATCCACCCTGGATCACATTGATAACAGTTCTGCTATTTCCAGTTATAACTTTGAAAATTCGATCTACCAAGCCTAGGATGAAGGTGAGGAAGATTGTGAAGTACCAGGAGAACTTGCTAGACTATTACAGCAAGAGGAAAGAGCAATACAGCCTCATGAGGAGTCGGTCGAGACCGTAAACCTAGGTACTGAGGAGAATAAAAAGGAATTTAAGATAGGCGCCAACTTAGAAAATGGTGTTAAAGAACGGTTAATTCAGATGTTGCATGATTATGTTGAGATCTTTGCCTGGTCATACGAAGACATGTTGGGCTGGACACTGATATTGTGGTTCATCGTCTGCCAACGAAAGAAGACTGCCCTCCAGTAAAGCAAAAGGTTCATCGTATGGGTCCTGAGATGTCAGAAAAGATCAAGGCTGAAGTCATGAAACAATTCAATGTCAGATTCTTATATGTTACTTCTTATCCACAATGGGTTGCGAACGTGGTACCGGTACCTAAAAAGGATGGTAAGGTGCGTATTCGTGTGGATTATAGAGATTTGAATAGGGCGAGCCCCAAGGATGACTTTCCACTTCCCCATATTGATGTTATGGTCAAAAAAACCGCACAACATAAGATATTCTCCTTCATGGACGGTTTCTCTGGTTATAATCAGATCAAAATGGCGCCTGAAGACATGGAGAAAACAACTTTCGTCACACATTAAGGCACCTTCTATTACAAAGTTACGCCATTTGGGTTGAATAATGCGGGGGCAACCTACCAGCATGCTATGGTAGATTTATTCCATGATATGATCCATCACGAGATAGAGGTCTACGTCGATGATATGATAGCCATGTATCAGACCGAAGAAGAGCACCTTGATCACCTGCAAAAGCTGTTTGAATGACTGAAGAAGTACAAATTAAGACTGAACCCGAACAAGTGCACCTTTGGGGTAAGATCTGGTAAGCTCTTAGGTTTCATTGTTAGTGGAAAAGGTATTGAAGTTGACCCTGCAAAGGTTAAAGCTATACAAGAAATTCCAACTCCCCGCACTAAGAAGGAGGTTGGGGGATTCTTGGGACGCCTAAACTACATTGCCATGTTCATTTCCCACCTAACCTCTACCTGTGAGCCAATCTTCAAATTACTGAACAAAGATCAAGTAGTGAAGTGGAATGACGACTGCCATACTGCTTTTGATAGAATCAAGGAATATCTTCAACAATCTCCAATCTTGATGCCACCAGTTGAAGGAAGACCTTTGATCATGTACTTAATAGTATTAGAGAATTCAATGGGGTGTGTGTTGGGGAAGCATGACGAGTCTAGTCGAAAAGAGCATGCAATATACTACCTTAGAAAAAAGTTTACCGACTGTGAAACAAGATACTCACTGCTTGAGAAAACTTGTTGCGCTTTGGCATGGGATGTTCGCCGACTGAGACAGTATATGTTGACTCACACTACCTTGTTGATATCTAAAATGGATCCTATCAAATACATATTCGAGAAGCCCGTTATCTCTGAAAGGATAGCAAGATGGAAGATGGTTCTAACTAAATATGACATTCAATACACTACCCAAAAAGTAATCAAAGGAAATGTATTGGTTGATCATTTGGCTCATCAGGCTGTAGATGACTACAAGTCAATAAATTTTGAGTTCCCGGACGAGAATATTATGCTAGTAACTGATTGTGAAAAACCTGGACCGGATGAAGGACCTAAAAAAGGATCCCGGTGGACTATGGTCTTTGAAGAAGCTTCCAACGCACTCGGCAATAGAATTGGTGTTGTGATTATCTCCCCAGAAGGTTGTCATACACCCTTCACCGCCAGACTATGTTTTAATTGCACCAACAATATGGCCGAATATGAAGCATGCATTATGGGTATCAAGGCTGCTATTAACATGAGGATCAAGTTCTTACAAGTATACAGAGACTCAACTTTGGTGATCAGCCAAGTTAAGGGAGAATGGGACACAAAGCATCCTAATCTCATCCCTTACCACGAGCATGTGTTGACATTAATTCCATAATTTGAAGAGATTAGTTTTTAACATATTACACGAGAAGAAAAATCAGTTAGCAGACGTGCTAGCCACCATGTCATCCTTGTTTAAGGTCAGATGGGATAACGAAGCTCCTCAGATCACTATTGAAAGGTTAGATGAACCGACTCACTATTATGAGATTGATGCTGAGGGAGTAGAAGAAAAGCCTATCTCAAAGCTCAAGAGTATCATGAGGGAGCATCCATTAATGATAAAAAGTTCTTAAGAAGGTTCTCCGCCAAGTTCTTCCTGAGTAACTGATTTCTCTACAGGCGCAAACACGAAGGTACCTTTGGTACCCATTCTATTGGGCATACAATGGATAAAAATATCCTACGGGAAGGATATTATTGGTCCACTATGGATGCAGATTGTCATCATTACTCCCGAACTTGTCACAAATGCCAAATCTATGCTGACAAAGTACATGTGCCTCTGGTTCCGCTAAATGTCTTAACTGCTCCTTGGCCATTAGCATTGTGGGGTATTTATATGATTGGATAGATTAGAGCTAATGCTTCTAATGGACACCGTTTCATCCTTGTCGCTATTGATTACTTCACGAAGTGGGTAGAGGAAGCTTCATTTGCTTTTGTTACTAAGAGCGTCATGGCACGGTTCATCAGACATAATCTTATCTGTCGATATGGTATCCCAGAAAGAATTATCACAGATAATAGTACTAACCTCAATAATATTATGATCTCCAAGCTCTGTACACAGTTTAAGATCCAACATCATAACTCTTCTCCTTACCGGCCGAAGATGAATGACGTTGTAGAGGCTGCCAATAAGAATATAAAAAAGATCATACAGAAGATGACAATGACATATAAATACTGGCACGAGATGTTACCGTTTTCTCTTCATGGTTACCGTACCTCAGTGCGTACATCAACAGGGGCAACCCCCTTTTCTCTTGTATACGATATGGAAGTTGTCTAACCCGTTGAAGTCCAGATCCCTTCTTTGTGAATCATGAAGGATGCAGGTTTAAACGAAGACGAATGGATTCAGACTCGACATGACCAATTAAACCTAATTGACAAAAAGAGGCTCGCGGTTGTTTATTATGGTTAGATGTACCAGAAATGCATGATAAAATATTTTAACAAGAAAGCCAGACATCAGGTATATCAAGTGGTGACCTAGTAATCAAGCGCATCATCCTGCCACAAGGTGATCCCATGGGAAAGTGGACTCCTACATACGAAGGACCATTTGTGATCAAGAACATATTTTCTGGTGGAGCTATGATATTAACCACTATGGATGGTGATGACCTTCCGCACCCATCAAACACAGACATAGTTAAAAGATATTACGCATGAAAAGAGACCCGCTAGGTTGACTGGCCAAGGAAAAAATAAGGACATCCTGGCAAACCAAAATGTTTCAGTAAAAAATTAGGGAGATATACATAAACAAATTTGTACACCCGACAAGTCAAAAACCTGAAAAGGCACCTTGGGCAAAAAAGGGTATCCCAGTGGACTGAAAACCTGAAAAGGCGGTCCAGGAAAATATTAGGTATTAAAAGCGTAGGACTATGTCCCGTTGACAAGGTTGAATGGTATGGATTAATCCAGTCAGCTTTGACCAAGCAGCAAAGAGATGAGACGCTCGAAGATATAAAGGCAATAACATAATTGAGACCCAATGGGATTATTTCACATAGTTGTTTTCTCTTTGTATACTAATTTGTATGAATTTCATTTTTGACTACATTCTATTATTAGGATGTTCGTCTCTTTGTACAAAGACGCCTGCTATAGGCAGATGATATCAAATTAATACAAAACTATCTCTTTGAAAGTGCAAAACTACTTGCTTTTTATTTTTCTATTTTGTTTGCAAAAACGTCCAGTGATTATTTTTGAACATATGTGTTATACCCCAAAATTTTCCCTCTCATATCTCTCAAAACATGGCAAGAAAAATCTCCAAGTGGCTCAAGATTGCTCAAGGGTTGGGCAGTCAAGTCATCTCATAAGGCAGTCAATCCCAAATTAGGGTTTTGTGTTGCATCAAGGTCCTTGCATCCAAATGATCTCAAGTGCTCCCCAATGTCCTAATATGCTCTCAAGATCATCCATGTCATATTTCAAGCCTTGCAGAGGAAGTTTGCTCAGTTAATTGCTCAAAGGGTCCAAAAATCGAATGTGCTAGGGCAAAAGTCAACTGTGACCCAAATACAGTCAAACTTCAAGATTTTTTGTCAACATTCTAATTTTGAAGGATATTTCATCATTTGATCAAGGTTTTATCATGATTCATCAAGGATTGCTCAAAATTCATCAAGACTCAAAAGTTGCTAAATTAAGGTTTTGCAAGAAAAGTCAACTCAACTTTGACCAAGCATAACTTTCTCATACTTTATGATAAATCACACATTCAAAGCTCATTTTTAAGAGGATGCAATTTCCTACAATCCATTTTCATACCCCAAGATCAGAAAATGCACTCATAAGAAGCTAAAAATTTGGACATTATAGGTCATTTTTGAAAGTCAACAAAAACACCTTTTATTCCAAAGCGTATAACTTGAGCATGGAATATAAAAATACAATGAGACCAACATGGTTTGTTAGAGGACATCTCAAGATTTCTAAAAAATCCAAGAACACTTCCAAAAGTTCAAAATTGAAGAAGTTATGCATTGTTGAAGTTGGGCATTTTTGCAAAATTGGCACGGAATGAACCACAGGAGCGACAGTTGTCATAACCGGTTGCGGAAAAGGTGTTACAGACGGGATTACTGGCGGCATGGAAGTTGTCTCTGGTGGAGGAACAGACAATACAGGTTGAAACAAAGGCTGTACGGCAGGCTGATACCCCTCTGGCACAAAGTTGTAAGGCATTCCCCACGGAAAACCTTTCGGCATCTGATGCTGAAGCGGAGAGTTGATTTGAGTCACAGAGGTTGGAATGGTGACAATCTCGGAAACCACTGGAGTTGAAGTCTGAGTCTCAGCAACTGTAGTCGATGGCTGATTCTGAACAGCCACCAAACTTTCCACTAACGCAGTTAACTTTTCCATCTCGATACGAAGGGTAGCAACTTCCCCATGAAGCTCATGATTTTCCTATTCCAAATCTTCCATTTTCCTCTGACGATTGGCTCGAGTGTCGTATCGGTGAGACAGCTTGACAACCTTTGGAGTGGAAAAAGAAACAAGGATAAGACTCTAGAAAACACACGAAATGGAATGTCGAATGATGCATGATGTGTGATGCAAATGATGATTCATTTTAATAGTTTTTCAAGGACCTTCAATAATTTTGCACACATCAATGGTAAAGGACTTTGGAACAACAAAAACTCAGTCCATTAATTAAAAAGCGGTGAATTACAACTTACAACTTTGAAACAACAAAATAATAAATTACACTTTGGGATAACAACCCAAAAATAAAAGCAGTAACTTACAACTTTGGAACATGAAGCCCATAATAAAGCAATAAATTACAACTTTAAAACATGAAGTCCATAATAAAGCAATAAATTACAACTTCGGAGCATGAAGCCCTTAATAAAGCACTAAATTACAACTTCGGAGCATGAAGCCCTTTTACATAGTTTTACAAAATGACATCAATAAAATAAAACTAAAAGCTAAAGATCACTCAGAATCATCAGATGAAGGACCAAACACCAACTGTAACCGGAGCTTCTTGATCTTCTCTTCATAAAAGTCTTCCATCTCTTTCTTCTCAGCTACCAGTCGATCAATGATTTCCTTCTACGGATTAGGAACAAGAGCAACGCTTACCGAACCTTCCTTCTTTCTCTTCCTCTCACTAGCATACTTCTTTAGTAAAGCATCCTTTCGACGAAGCTTCTCATCGTGATCAATGAACCAGCCGTCTTGAATAAAGAGTAAATCCTCCTTTTCCTTTAGTTGTCGAGTCAGGACCCGATTCTCATATTCAGACATATTATACTTTTCTTTCCAAGCATCTCTCTCGGACTTCATCCTAGCCAGATTTCCTTGGTATTCTCCTATATTCGCGATAGGGATAACAACAGATGATGATGCAACGGTAGGGAATAAAGGTTTCTCAAGTTTATAGGGCATCTTGAGAGCACAAGCCCTAGCACGGACCCACTGTAGGTAAGGCTCCAAAGAAACGGCACCCCTATGTCCTAACATATCTCTCCCTTTCCTATGGATGTGGCGCCAAGCTCCTTCAATCTCCCTCTTAGCTGCCTGATGATCTTGTCCTTCCTGTAGAAAGAAACCACTCACATGGATGTTGTTTGGCTTATCTCTCATCGGGTACCCAAACTGACGGCGTGCGAGAACAGGGTTATAGTTGATTCCACCTCTCGTACTGAGAAGAGGCACGTTAGGAAAAGCACCACAGCTATCGATGATCTTCACGTCATAGTAAACTCGATTATACCAATCAATGTCGAAATGAGTGAGAGCCATAATCTTTGGCGCCCAACGCGGTTCCTTCTCGAGATCCCAGAAAACATCAGACCCAGGTAGATGCGAAACATACCACTGATACAACAACTATGCACAACAAATAATCATTCCTCCTTGATAAGAGTTTCGAAGATGAATGGAGTAGTAGGTATCTCCTAGCAGCGTAGGGACCGGATTTCCAATCAAGAAAATTCTGATGACGTTGATGTCCACAAACTTATCAACGTTAGGGAACAAGAATAGACCATAAGCGAGTAAAGCAAAGACGTCTTCAAAGGCAATAGTATCTCTTATTTCAGCGAAATGACGAGCTTTCTTCAACAAAAACTACGCAGACAAACCTCAGATTCCCCCTTTTGTAGTCATGTTCTCCTCTATCTCTGACTTCTTCAAGTGGGTGATGGTCGCTATCTCGTAAGATTTGGGCTCCTCTTCTAATCCAGAGAAAGGAACACAGTCGGTGATCAGCAAACCAAGTATGTAGGAATACTCTTCTAAGGTGGGCATCAACTGGTAATCCGGAAAGGTGAAACATCAGTACCAAGGATCGTAGAATTGAACCAACGTATTAAGAATGCCTTCCTTCATCTTGCGCTTCATGAGAGGTATAATGGACCCATACTTTCTCTGAAAATCCATCGGGTTCTCGATCTTCGGAATCAAACTCTTCAGTTCTTCAATCTCGGGCTCCTTAAAACTAAAGCTTCGAGTGTTTCTCCTTCCAAATTCCATAATAACCTGAGATGTCTGCAAAAATCATTCCGAAGTTCCTTGAAAAACAAGTTTTTTACAAAAATGTTGATGAATGCATGAATGAATGATAATGCAACAGTTACACACAAGCTTGCAAACATGGGGTTTACAGGCTCAACGTTTCAGCATGGAGTCGAGGGTAAAGCCCATCCAAAGGTATGTACTAATGGTTCAATCACACCTGTAAGACAAGGTTCTAAGAGTTCCCAGAGTCTACATTCCTCCTTCGGATATTACCAACATCTTGATTACTCAATAATTAGCAATATTCTCAAGAGAAACTCGTCCGAGCGTAGCATCGCGTAACAACTACTTCCGAATTACTCCGTTATAGTCTCCGCGCTACACCTAAAAAGGCCAAGATGGGTTAGGGTTCTACAGTCCTCAACTTCTCGGGCTCCTAGGTCGAAAATAATAATGTCTTCCCGATTACTCGGTAAACAAATATTAGGTTCAAGAGGGCCTTCCATTGAGTGGGGGATCTCATGCCTCCTTCTTCGGGATTACTCCCTCAAAGTTAACATGACTGTACCGCCCGTCCTATTCCTTAAGTGTTACTTAATCCGGGTATAGGATTCGTCCTTTGCAAAAACCCAAACACCCCAATCTAAACACATAATCAAACAAATCAAATAATAATAAACAGATAAGACAAATTAGGCTTAACCCACTTAGGGATGGACCAGCAAGAGGTCAATCCATCCCCAGCAGAGTCGCCAATTCTGTAGCGATAAAAAATGTAGCGGGGTAAATCGGAGATCGAATTATTGATTAATTTGTCTCGCAAAATCAAGAGTCGCCACCGCGCTTTATTGTTTCCAAGGGAAAAGGGGAAAGAGCGAAATAAAACCCTAAATATGCAATGTAAATAATACTTTTTAAAAGTAATAAAAATACAAGGCGTTTTTGAAAAGAGATCTATGGTTCGGGGGTTGGTTATACAATGGGAAGGTATTAGCACCCAATGCATCTATAGTACTCTAAAGGAACCTTTTGAAATATCTGTTTATTAAAATTGTTCGTTTGATGAAAAATGAATCGTTTTGGCCGAAAAAGGGATACGGACGGGTTTTTGAAGAGACGACGACCTAATGTCGAAGTTTTTGCTTAAAAGGTATAAGTTTTGAAAAGATTGAATATTTGAGGAAAAAATATCCTAAGTTTTAATGAAATGCGAATGTTCGCGCGATTAGACTTGAGGACATGAAGTCGACAAATTTAATCGTTTTTCCCTTGGATTTATATGTAAACAGAATAATCAAGTAAACAGAAAATTATGATAAATAAATGATTAAATAACAACAGTTAAATAAATGACTAAATGGTGTAAATATGCGTTTTGGATTTTTGTTTAATATTAATGAAAAGAAAAATGTTTTAATAGTTTTCATTTTTTACGCATTTTTAATATGGATAAAAGTAATGAGAATTAATTAAGGAAAACAAAAATATTTTTTTAAGTTTTAAGCTTCTATTTTTTTTATATATTTTTTTAGAGTTCTATATGAGGCATTATTTTAAAGAATTATTAAATAATCAAACCTAATGAATACTTAAAAGTTACTAACTTAAACCTAATTAAAAAAAAGGGAATATTTAAAATTAACAAATAAACCTAAAATTAAACTTAATAAACAAAAGGTAAAATGATTAAAATGTTTTAATTAAATATTAATTGATTAAACTACTAATTAATCCAACTAAATTAGTAATAGTTCTAAAAAAAACTAACAAAAGGAATAAATAGAAAAAAAAAGGTGTATATAAAAAAAAAGGCTAGATGAACAAACAAATATGGGCCAAAGGTGTCTAAGGGGCCTAATCAAAACTAAAACAGGGGGGTGCACAAAGAGGACGCTGGGCTTTAGGCAGAAAGGTTGGTCCAAACAATTCCATAATTTTGTTAGGGTTAAACGTGATTTGTTTAGTTGAATTAGGGTTAAGGTTTTGGGAGAACGGCGCTCATGCTTCTTGTATCGTCTTCTTCGTTTACGCTCTTCCTCGTTCGCGCTCTTCTTCGTCTGAGTTCTCCTTCGTCCCAAAGGCCACCGGTATTCTCCATCTCCCTCTTCCCTCCAGCAAAGCATACGGCGATGGATTCACGGTACGATTGTTTTTCGATTTCGTTAAGGCCTTATTACAGTTGCATGTTGTGATCTATGTTCATTTCTGATTCTTATTCTTATTGCAATGATTATTTGAGGTAATGAAAGAGAAGAAGGATAAAAAATTACCCTTGGAGACGGAGGAGAGAGATTGGAGCGTGCCAGGAGGCCGGGACGGCGAGGAATGCGCGCTTGCTTCGGACTACCGGTATTTCGTTCTTATCTTTGCTTGATGATGAGTAAACTGAAAGCTTGTGCAAAAATTCTTCTCTTCTGCCTTTACCTTGCTTTGTTGACCTTGAACGTTTATGTTGCCTTAAGCTAATGTTGAAACGTGGTTTTGACTAGCTTCTTTCTTCTTCTTTCTCGCCTTGCTACTGTATGCTTTTTTTTAATGGCCAATGATGATGTATATGAGGTCTTCGTGTTTGGACATATTATTGTTGAAATTTTTTGACATGGGTTTGATAAAAAAGCTTGCGTTATTCTTGGGTTTTGCTTTGGTTGGATGGACAGGGGTTATGGTTTTAGGCCATGGTCTTGACAGGTTTTATGGTTCTTTAGGCCATGGTTGTGAAATGGTTTTGGACAGTAGATTCTTTATGGTTTTGATATGGTTTGATATTTGAATTGGTTTTTTGGTTTGACAGTAGATTGAAGGTTTAGGCCATGCGGGTTTGATATTTGAATTGGTTTTTGGTTTGACAGTATATTGAAGGTTTTGGTAATGGTTATGTTGGTTCTACTGGTTTTTATGCAGTAGGCTATGGTATATGCAGGTTTATCATTTGGTTTTAGGCCATGGTGTTTATGGTTGTATGCAGGTTTTACAGTAGGTTCTACTGGTTTCTTGTTTTTAGACTTGGAGAAAAATGGCTTTGTATCTTTGTTTTACAGTTTGAACGTGGAAAGCTTGTGCAGGTTATGAACTCTCTTTTTTCTCTTGAAGGGGTTCTTGTGTTATGTTATACAGTTTTCTTGGCATCTCCTTTATGCCACAGGTTTTGAATTATTTTACTATATCCTTGGTAATTCTGCACTCTTACTGTTACAGCAATTTTGTTTGATATCTTATTTCATGCTTCTTTCCTCTTACTGTGTTACTGCTGTAGTTTTGTTTTGTATCCACTTCTGCCTAAACCAAAACCTGTAAAACCATCTTTCTATCTCTCTTCTCTCTCTTAAGTACCATTTGATATCAAAATGATGTGTACTTTATTTGGTTCTGAAAAAGCAGGCTGGAAGATGATGAGAAAAAATGGAAAATATACTTGCTTGCATATATTGATTTGAACTGCATATTTCTTTTTGACTTGCAATGTAACAGTAGGAGCCTATTTGTTTTGGCCTCTTCCTATGTGCATGGCAAGGTTTACGTTGGCTTTTGGTGGGAAGCTTGCATATGCTGTTGATTTTGTATGCTGTGTATATTTTTGAAATATGCATTTTTTGACAAAAGAAATTATACATATTTGAAATATGCAGTTGGCCCTTTTTTAAAATGCAATTGATTTTAATTATGCAGTTTTGAAAACAAAATGAATTTGTGCATGTTTTTAAATTGTGCATTCATTTATGAAAATAAAAATTCCTCCCTTTTTTGTGAACCGGGAGAAATCCCGTGATTTGCAAAAAAGGGTAAACTGATTCCAGCCGTTTGCTTTTAATGATGAACGCTTAAGATTAATTTTCTGCTTTTAATTGTTTATTTCTGACTTCTTTTCTTTAATTCTTTGCAGGTAAAATAAATCAAATGAGCAATTGGATAGAAGATGAAGATTTAGAATATTAGAAAATAGTTTTTATTTTACTTTAAACTTTTATGTAATTGTCATTATAAATACAATATTTAAATAACAATTGTAATAAATAGAATAAAGTGAATAAAATTCTATTATTTCCCAATTAATTCTTTTTCTTTCCAATTATTTATTTATCGTTATAATTCTTTAAATTGTATAATAATTGAAAATAAATTTCAATTACTTAAATTCAGAATAATAAACAAATAAATAAATATCATTGATCAATTAATAATTTCAATTATTTAATTCGTTATTCATAATTTTCTAAATTATAATAATTAAAAATAGAATTTCAATTATTTAACTTAGAATGATAAATAATTAAATAATCATTGTTGACCAATTAATAAACCTCTTTTCAAATGTTTATTTCATTATTCATAAATCTTTAAATTATATAATAACCGAAAATAGATTCCAATTATTTAATTTTAAGATAATAAATAATTAATAAACATTGTTTGATCAATTAATAAACCTCTTTTCCAATATTTATTTTATTATCTATAAACCTTTAAATTATATAACAATTGAAAATAAATTCCAATTATTTAAATTTAAGATAATAAATAATTAATAAACATTGTTTTAGCATGAATCGATTAATAAATTTAGCGTTAAAAAATAAACAACTCTCGACTCGAAAAAGTTATGAATTTTTAAAAATCAAAAGATCAAAACGCTTGCAATGTAATGATGCAGATGGGAGATGGTATCTTAGGTCAAAATTTGGGGTACAACAGCTGCCCCTATTTAAGTTTCTTCTATCCGGAGATATGAAGATTGAAATCTTCGTTTCGACGAGATTGAAGGTACTTAAATACATAATTACGCAAATTTTGTCCTAGGATGCCGCCCTTATGTTTGATATGAATGCAGTGATTGAATTCACAGAGAAAGATAATGTATGAAACAAGACAATGCTGGAGAAATCAAACACCATCAAAACACAGAGACATGGATTATACACTACTGGGGAAACGAGCTATCGACTTCAAACGACAGACTCTTGACAGCGAATAAAATTGAGGGAGTACGACCTCTGACCCTAACAAAGAAGGCATCTTGCATAGGCCATAAACAGATTATTGACCCAAAATAGTGAGTTCACAACTCAAGGTCGAAGATAGACGAAAAGTAACCAATCTTGCTGATGATGGATTACCGACTTCTGAAGGTAATGATTCATGACAAGCTTCTCTGCGAGATTTTCCGAGATATACTCATTAATGCTGAGATAACATGGTTGTAGATGCGCAAGTCGCTCAAATAAAGAAGCGGCCATTTGCTGTCGTCCAAAGAAAATACCGATAACGTACAAGCTGCTCAAATAAAGAGGCTGCCACTTGCTGTCGTCCAAAGAAAATACCGATAACGTACAAGCTGCTCAAATAAAGAGGCTGCCACTTGCTGTTTTCCAAAAATAATAATGCACAAGTTGCTCGTGAAGAGCTGCCGCTTGTCGTTTTCCACAAGATAAAATGACGTACAAGTTGCTCGTGAAGAGCTGCCGCTTGTCGTTTTCCAAAAATAATAATAATGCACAAGTTGCTCGTGAAGAGCTGCCGCTTGTCGTTTTCTGACGATGTCTATAACGTACAAGTTGCTCATGAAGAGCTGTCGCTTGTCGTCTTCCAATAATAATAACGCACAAGTTGCTCGTGAAGAGCTTCCGCTTGTCGTTTTCCAACGATGATAATATACGTACAAGTTACTCGTGAAGAGCTGCCGCTTGTCGTTTTCCGCAGAGTAACTCAGAAAGAAGTTGCGATGGCACTGGAAGAGAATAAAATCTTCGTCAAAGAGAATCATGAATCAGTCCATTCCCGAGGAGATCACATATAAATGTGCAAAATAAATGCACCATCTGTCTAGGTCGCGATTTCACTGGGAAAAATCATGAGATAGCCTACGCAAGAGACAACAACTTCATCCAGGAATAACTAGAGAGGAAACATTCAAACAAGACTCTACCCAATGAGAAAGCAATTCGATTGGGGAATTCATCCTATCCAGAAATGGACAAGGTGAGCTAAATCAAAAATCATCCATGAGGATTAGCTCAGTTGGCGAATTTAGAAAGGAAGCATATTTTCTGCCTAAGCTAACCTTCTACTTGGAAAGAAACATGTACGTTATCTGAATAAACAAAATACAACCCAAAAACCGATGGCAAATGTGAATATGTATGCGTGATATAAGTGTAAATGGGTAAATGAATGTTATGCTGACAAAACAAACAGATGGAATATCCTGAAGACGATAAAATGTCACGACAAGATAGATACTCGGCCAATCTTAAAAAGACGGAAGATAACTGGAACTGGAATCACAAAGAAACGTCGGAGCGTATCACGCTACAAAGCTCAAATCTACTGAGGAGAAAAGTACTCAAATCCAAACTTCTAATACCAATAGACCACTGGCAAGAGACAAAGCGTACCACACTTCCGAAATCTCCCAAATGAAGATAACCAAAACAACACTTAACTGGAACAACTGGGGAGTCACCAAACTCAGCACCACTAGGACCAAGAGTGTACACAACCAACACCTCATGACGGTTTTGAAAGAAAACAAGCTCATCATGCAAGGATAAATTACTGTACTATTTTGCATTTCATGGCTTGACCATTCTTGGAACAAACTGTTAATATTCCTTTCGTTATTCACGACACATTTTTTAAATAAGAATACTTTAAGTAAATTTGTTTCAAGTATTTCCACAAAAATTAAAATTTTGCCCACAAAAGGTAAATGCTCAAATTTCATTAATAATATGGTAGTTCGCTAACAATGCGACTCCAACGGTTTACAAAAGTTTGGGAAATAGTTCATGAAATAAAAAGGTTACACAAAAACAATGATCGCTATTCTCCCTAACAACTTCGAATTCCAAAATGTGCTCAAATGCCAAGACTGGTCTGACCAAAAGCCTGCCTAAGCGAAATACTTCTTGACTGTATCGGCGTTCATGGGACGCGGGAGTTCTTCACCGTCCATATTGGTGAGAATCAAGGCACCTCCAGAGAAAACTTTCTTAACGACATACGGTCCTTCATAATTCGGAGCCCACTTGCCCCTAGAATCAGGTTGGAAAGATAATATCTTCTTGAGCACAAGGTCACCTTCTCTGAACTCGCGCGGTTGAACCTTCTTATCAAAAGCCTTCTTCATTCTCTGCTGATACAATTGACCGTGACACAACGCTGTCAATCTCTTCTCTTCAATTAAATTCAACTGATCATATCTACTTTGACACCATTCAGCCTCAGAAAGCTTAGCTTCCATCAACACTCTCAGAGACGGAATCTCAACCTCCACGGGGAGTACGGCTTCCATACCGTAAACTAGGGAAAATGGGGTTGCACCTGTTGAAGTCCGAACTGAAGTAAGGTATCCATGTAAAGCAAACGGAAGCATTTCATGCCAATCTTTATAAGTTACCACCATCTTCTGGACAATCTTCTTGATATTCTTGTTAGCAGCTTCAACAGCCCCATTCATCTTCGGTCTGTAAGGAGAAGAATTATGATGTTCGATCTTGAACTCTTCACAAAGCTCTCTCATCATCTTGTTATTCAAATTCGAACCATTATCAGTGATAATCTTGCTCGGGATACCGTACCGACAAATGATCTGATTCTTGATAAATCGGACTACCACCTGTCTGGTTACATTAGCATAAGATGCTGCTTCCACCCACTTAGTAAAATAATCGATCGCTACCAAGATGAAACGATGACCATTTGAAGCTTTGGGTTCAATCATTCCAATCATATCAATTCCCCACATAGAGAAAGGCCAAGGTGAAGAGATAACGTTGAGGAGGGTCGGCGGCACGTGCATCTTGTCCGCATAAATCTGGCATTTATGACACTTCTTCACATACTTGCAGCAATCAGATTCCATTGTCATCCAATAGTAACCAGCTCTCAACATCTTTCTAGCCATCGCATGTCCATTGGCATGAGTGCCAAAGGATCCTTCATGTACTTCTTGCATCAGCATGTCCGCTTCACGTCTGTCTACACATCTGAGCAAGACCATGTCATAATTCCTCTTATACAAGACTTCTTCATTGAGAAAGAAATTGCTTGCTAATCTTCTCAACGTCTTCCTATCTTTATTGGATGCCCCAGGCGGGTACTCTTGAGTTTAAAGAACACGTTTAATGTCATAGAACCACGATTTGTCGTCGGTGACCTCTTCTACTGAGAACACATGAGCAGGTCTATCGAGGCGCATAACTCTGATTGTAGGCACATCGTTCCAACCATTCACTCGAAACATTGAAGACAAAGTAGCTAAAGCATCAGCCATTTGGTTCTCATCTCTAGGGATATGATGTAATTCCACCTTATTGAAGAAGGTCAACAATCTTCTAGCATAGTCTTTGTAAGGGATCAAACCAGGATGACGAGTCTCCCATTCTCCTTTGATTTGATTAATCACCAATGCCGAATCTCCATAAATATCAAGAATCTTAATCCTTAGATCCACCGCCTCTTCGAGACCCATAATACACGCCTCATACTCAGCCATGTTGTTCGTGCAGTCAAACTTCAATCTCGCCGTGAACGGGATATGAGTACCTCGGGGAGTGACAATGATTGCCCCAATTCCATTTCCATAGGAATTCACAGCTCCGTCAAATATCAAACCCCAATGCGATTCGGGATCAGGTCCTTCTTCAGGTAACGGCTCTTCACAATCTTTAGCTTTCAAGTACATAACATCTTCATCTGGGAAATCAAACCTGATGGATTGATAATCGTCAATTGGTTGGTGAGCCAAATGATCGGCTAAAATACTCCCTTTGATTGCTTTCTGAGTGTGATACTCAATGTCATATTCAGATAACAACATCTGCCAATGGGCTATTCTTCCAGATAAGGCGGGATTCTCAAAGATATACTTGATCGGATCCATTTTGGAGATCAACCAAGTGGTATGGTTAATCATATACTGGCGCAGACGGCGAGCAGCCCAAGCTAAGGCACAACAGGTTTTCTCAAGCAATGAGTATCGAGACTCACAGTCTGTGAATTTATTACTCAGATAATATACAGCATGCTCCTTTCTTCCAGTCTCATCTTGTTGACCAAGCACACATCCCATGGAATCTTCCAATATAGTCAGGTACATAATCAAAGGTCTTCCTTCCACCGAAGGAATCAAAATGGGAGGTTCAAGTAAATATTCTTTGATGCTATCAAAAGCTTTCTGACAATCTTCTGTCCACACACATCCTTGGTTCTTTCTGAGAAGCTTGAAAATCGGCCCACAGGTAGCAGTCATATGAGATATAAACCTAGAAATGTAGTTCAGTCTCCCAAGGAATCCTCTTACTTGTTTTTCCGTCTTGGGTGCGGGCATTTCCCGAATAGCTTTGACTTTATCAGGATCTACCTCAATACCTTTCTGACTGACAATGAAACCCAGAAGTCTTCCAGAACGAACACCAAAAGTGCACTTGTTGGGATTCAGATGGAGTTTGTACTTTCTCAAACGCTGGAATAACTTCAACAAATGCTCCAAGTGATCTTCCTCAGTCCGTGATTTGGCAATCATGTCATCCACATACACTTCGATCTCCTTATGCATCATGTCATAAAACAAAGCAGTCATGGCTCTTTGGTATGTTGCGCCAGCATTCCTCAAACCAAACGGCATAACCCGATAACAGAAAGTTCCCCAAGGTGTAATGAAAGTTGTCTTCTCCATATCTTCTGGTGCCATCTTGATTTGATTGTAACCATAGAAACCGTCCATGAACGAAAAGACTTTGAACTTGGCAGTACTGTCGACCAAAACGTCAATGTGAGGTAATGGGAAGTCATCCTTTGGGCTAGCTCTGTTCAGATCTCCATAGTCTACACACATCCGAACTTTGCCATCTTTCTTAGCAACAGGCACTATGTTGGCTAACCATTGAGGATAGACCGATGTAACAAGGAAACCTGCATTAATCTGCTTCTGAACTTCCTCTTTGATCTTGTCAGCCATATCGGGACGAGTCCTTCTCAACTTCTGCTTGATTGGCGGACATTCAGGTCTCAACGGTAAACGATGCTCCACAATATCGCTGTCCAAACCCGGCATATCTTGGTAGGACCAAGCAAACACATCAACATACTCTTTGAGAAGCTCCAACATTTTCTCTTTGACTTCCGGGATAAGCAGTGCTCCGACTTTGACTTCCTTTCTATCTTCTTCATCACCCAAGTTGACCAACTCTACAAGTTCTTCAAATGGTTGAATGACCTTCTCATCATGCTCAAGCAAACGGGAAATTTCAACAGGGATCTCTTCGTCATCCTCCTCTTCGGCTCTGAACACAGGGAATTCAAAGTTGGGAGAGGGCATATGATCATTGTTTTCGATGGTTAAGTCATGGATTAATCTGCACATATGATTATGCTTTATTTTAGAAATCGATTTGTGCAAATAAAACAAAAAGTTATTATATTTTCCTATTACTACCAATTAATTTTCATTATCATTTCCCAGAAAAAGTGAAAAAAATAAAACAGTAGTGGACAAAATAACATTTTATTCATTGACGGGAAATATTTGAAACAAAGGGCCCAGACATTTCTCTTTTGCCTTGGGCAGAGCAAAAGGAATTATTTTTCATAGCCTGACACAAAATACTCTTCGCCTTGGGCAGAGCGAATTTTTTCAAAGAAAAACAAAACAAAACATTACTCGGAAATGTGCATAACAATAGGAACATCAACAGCTATCCAGTTTTGGCAAGCCAATCCAGGCGTCACAAAATCGGGCAAATCTTCCTCGGAATCGTCATCTATGATAGCATCAACCTCAGGATGTATAAACCCTGCACTTCGGAAAACCTCTTGAATCGGACGAACAACCACCTCCTTCTTGACTCTTGCAGACACTGGATGAAAACCAAGACCTTCCCCAGACTTGTTCTCGGGCAAAGTCAACACCTGGCCCCATCCTTCGGCCGAACCACTTTCCACCACTCGCCGCGCATCCTCAGAAGAAGAAATGGATGCCCCTTGCTTCTTCACTGCATTCTTAGCAACAGAAAGACCTTGGAACTGGGTTCCAACATCCTCGTCAGCATCAATAAAAGAGAATGATGATAAATGGCTTACCACCATAGCCTGCTCTCCCCCAATCATCACTAGCTTCCCATGCCTCACAAACTTCAGTCTCTGATGGAGCGTGGAGGTGACTGCCCCTGCATCATGGATCCATGGACGACCCAATAAGCAACTGTAGGCAGCACGAATATCCATCACTTGGAAAGTGATTTGAAAAGTATGGGGACCAATTACTATAGGAAGATCCACTTCACCAATGACTGTCTTCCTAGAACCATCAAACGCTTTAACAATTAATCCACTAGGTCTCATGGGAGCACCTGGATATGAGAGCCGAGATAACATAGTCTTGGGCATCACATTCAACGACGAACCTGTATCTACCAACACACTTGATAAGGTATCATTTCCACAACTTACTGAGATGTGCAAAGCCATATTATGGTTTCTCCCCTCCTCCGGGAGTTCTTCATCACTGAAACCAAGATTGTTACACGAAGTAATATTTCCCACAATTCCATCAAATTGGTCAACCGTCACATCATGATCCACGAACTCCTGGTCCAAGACCTTCATCAAAGCTTCTCTATGGGCACCAGAATCTCTCAGTAAAGCAAGCAAAGAAATCTTGGAAGGAGTTTGCAAAAGTTGGTCCACAATCTTATATTCACTTCTCTTGATAAGCTTCAGAATCTCATCATCATCAGGGTGAGGGATAGGTTCACTGGATCGGCCTATCTCAACCCTTGGTTCAACATTTCTCACTGGAATTTCCGCCGGTGTGGGCCTCCTGACTTGAACTTCTGGTCTCTTCAAAGGTACTGCTGCAAAAACACGTCCACTTCTCGTAACTCTACTCACATCAGCAATGTTAACAAAAGACGGTCTTGTCGGTATAGAGACTTCTACCCCATTCTCAATCATTGTGGAATTATACTTATACGGTACAGCTCGGTATGAGCTGTAAGGCACAGGACCAGGTGGGTAAATAATCAAAGGATCAACAGGTGCAGTCTGACTGTCGTAAACGATCTCTACTGATTCAGGCAAATTGAATTGTGGTATGATAACATTCACTTCATCCTCCGGATCTCTGTCATACGTAATAGTGATAACTCTCTGGTCTAGCAACTTCTGAATATCCTCCTTCACAATAGGACAATCAACCTCTCTTGAACAAAACTCACAAACATCATAATCATGCTGATGCCTAACAAAGGCAAGTCTTCTTAAACTCTGATGTAACCTGATCAACGACTCTCTTATGTGCTCAACTTGAAAAACTCGAAACTTTCCCGGACAACCTTCCACCATATTCACTGAAGCTGCCCCATGTCGAGGCAAAGGATTATCTCTAACATTTGGATTAACATCCTTGAAAGACAAGATACCATTCTTAATCAACCTCTGCACGTCCGCCTTCAGAGCAAAGCAATTCTCAAGGTTGTGCCCCGGCGACCCTTGATGATATTCACAAAACTGATCCGCCTTGTACCACGGAGAAGTACTATTTGGTGCGACAGGAGGAGGCTTCGTCGTTATGAGATTCTTTCTGATAAGAGCAGGGAACAATTCAGTATAAGTCATAGGAATGGCATCGAACTGCGGTTTTCTTGGCGAGCGGTTCTGATTGTTGAATGGATAAGCCTGTTGTCGAGGCTGCTGCTGAAATGGCTGTTGTTGAGTTGGTGGGGTTTGATGAGCTGGGGTCATCAAAGCTGGGCGTACAGCCGGAGTGATTGCCGCAACGTGAGAGTAACCTCTCCTTGGTCTCCCTGGGAACAAAGCGCTGACATCCTGCTCTTTTCTTTTCGGGAAAACACTTCCAAACTTCTTAGTACTGCTAGACGGACTTCCTTCTTTAACCAAACTCTCTTCACGAATCCCTTCCTCTAACCGCATGCCCATGCTTACCATTTCGGTGAAGTCACTGGGTGCGCTGGCTATCATTCTTTCATAGTAAAAGGAACCTAAAGTCTTCAAGAATATCTTCGTCATCTCTTTCTCCTCAAGAGGTGGATAGATTTGAGCAGCAATTTCACGCCACCTCTGGGCGTATTCCTTAAAAGATTCTCGGTCTCTTTGCGACATTGCCCGGAGTTGATCCCTGTCCGGCGCCATGTCAACGTTATACTTATACTGATGGACAAAAGCTTCGCTAAGATCGTTGAAGTTGCGGATCCGAATACTGTCTAAACCCATATACCACTTTAGAGCAGTACCCGTCAAACTATCTTGAAAATAATGAATCAATAAGTCATGATCATCGGAATACGTACACATCTTTCTCACGTACATTGTCAAATGACTTCTAGGACACGAGTCACCCTTATATCTCTTAAAGTCTGGCACTTTGAATTTTGCTGGAATCTTGACATTCGGAACTAAACAAATGTCGTGCGTGTTCTTCCCAAACAAATCCTTCCCCTTTAACGCTCTAAGCTCCTTCTGCATTTCTTGGAACTGATCTTGAAATTCCTCCATCCTATCAAAAAGACCCAAACTTTCAGCAGGCTCGGCAGGATAAGTAGGTTCATTCAAGTATGGCACGGAATGAACCACAGGAGCGACAGTTGTCATAACCGGTTGCGGAAAAGGTGTTACAGACGGGATTACTGGCGGCATGGCAGTTGTCTCTGGTGGAGGAAGAGACAATACAGGTTGAAACAAAGGCTGTACGGCAGGCTGATACCCCTCTGGCACAAAGTTGTAAGGCATTCCCCACGGAAAACCTTTCGGCATCTGATGCTGAAGCGGAGAGTTGATTTGAGTAACAGAGGTTGGAATGGTGACAATCTCGGAAACCACTGGAGTTGAAGTCTGAGTCTCAGCAACTGCAGTCGATGGCTGATTCTGAACAACCACCAAACTTTCCACTAACGCAGTTAACTTTTCCATCTCGATACGAAGGGTAGCAACTTCCCCATGAAGCTCATGATTTTCCTATTCCAAATCTTCCATTTTCCTTTGACGATTGGCTCGAGTGTCGTATCGGTGAGACAGCTTGACAACCTTTGGAGTGGAAAAAGAAACAAGGATAAGACTCTAGAAAACACGCGAAATGGAATGTCGAATGATGCATGATGTGTGATGCAAATGATGATTCATTTTAATAGTTTTTCAAGGACCTTCAATAATTTTGCACACATCAATGGTAAAGGACTTTGGAACAACAAAAACTCAGTCCATTAATTAAAAAGCGGTGAATTACAACTTACAACTTTGAAACAACAAAATAATAAATTACACTTTGGGATAACAACCCAAAAATAAAAGCAGTAACTTACAACTTTGGAACATGAAGCCCATAATAAAGCAATAAATTACAACTTTAAAACATGAAGTCCATAATAAAGCAATAAATTACAACTTCGGAGCATGAAGCCCTTAATAAAGCACTAAATTACAACTTCGGAGCATGAAGCCCTTTTACATAGTTTTACAAAATGACATCAATAAAATAAAACTAAAAGCTAAAGATCACTCAGAATCATCAGATGAAGGACCAAACACCAACTGTAACCGGAGCTTCTTGATCTTCTCTTCATAAAAGTCTTCCATCTCTTTCTTCTCAGCTACCAGTCGATTAATGATTTCCTTCTGCGGATTAGGAACAAGAGCAACGCTTACCGAACCTTCCTTCTTTCTCTTCCTCTCACTAGCATACTTCTTCAGTAAAGCATCCTTTCGACGAAGCTTCTCATCGTGATCAATGAACCAGCCGTCTTGAATAAAGAGTAAATCCTCATTTTCCTTTAGTTGTCGAGTCAGGACCCGATTCTCATATTCAGACATATTATACTTTTCTTTCCAAGCATCTCTCTCAGACTTCATCCTAGCCAGATTTCCTTGGTATTCTCCTATATTCGCGATAGGGATAACAACAGATGATGATGCAACGGTAGGGAATAAAGGTTTCTCAAGTTTATAGGGCATCTTGAGAGCACAAGCCCTAGCACGGACCCACTGTAGGTAAGGCTCCAAAGAAACGGCACCCCTATGTCCTAACATATCTCTCCCTTTCCTATGGATGTGGTGCCAAGCTCCTTCGATCTCCCTCTTAGCTGCCTGATGATCTTGTCCTTCCTGTAGAAAGAAACCACTCACATGGATGTTGTTTGGCTTATCTCTCATCGGGTACCCAAACTGACGGCGTGCGAGAACAGGGTTATAGTTGATTCCACCTCTCGTACCGAGAAGAGGCACGTTAGGAAAAGCATCACAGCTATCGATGATCTTCACGTCATAGTAAACTCGATTATACCAATCAATGTCGAAATGAGTGAGAGCCATAATCTTTGACGCCCAACGCGGTTCCTTCTCGAGATCCCAGAAAACATCAGACCCAGGTAGATGCGAAACATACCACTGATACAACAACTGTGCACAACAAATAATCATTCCTCCTTGATAAGAGTTTCGAAGATGAATGGAGTAGTAGGTATCTCCTAGCAGCGTAGGGACCGGATTTCCAATCAAGAAAATTCTGATGGCGTTGATGTCCACAAACTTATCAACGTTAGGGAACAAGAATAGACCATAAGCGAGTAAAGAAAAGACGTCTTCAAAGGCAATAGTATCTCTTATTTCAGCGAAATGACGAGCTTTCTTCAACAAAAACTACGCAGACAAACCTCGGATTCCCCCTTTTGTAGTCATGTTCTCCTCTATCTCTGACTTCTTCAAGTGGGTGATGGTCGCTATCTCGTAAGATTTGGGCTCCTCTTCTAATCCAGAGAAAGGAACACAGTCGGTGATCGGCAAACCAAGTATGTAGGAATACTCTTCTAAGGTGGGCATCAACTGGTAATCCGGAAAGGTGAAACATCAGTACCAAGGATCGTAGAATTGAACCAACGTATTAAGAATGCCTTCCTTCATCTTGCGCTTCATGAGAGGTATAATGGACCCATACTTTCTCTGAAAATCCGTCGGGTTCTCGATCTTCGGAATCAAACTCTTCAGTTCTTCAATCTCGGGCTCCTTAAAACTAAAGCTTCGAGTGTTTCTCCTTCCAAATTCCATAATAACCTGAGATGTCTGCAAAAATCATTCCGAAGTTCCTTGAAAAACAAGTTTTTTACAAAAATGTTGATGAATGCATGAATGAATGATAATGCAACAGTTACACACAAGCTTTCAAACATGGGGTTTACAGGCTCAACGTTTCAGCATGGAGTCGAGGGTAAAGCCCACCCAAAGGTATGTACTAATGGTTCAATCACACCTGTAAGACAAGGTTCTAAGAGTTCCCAGAGTCTACATTCCTCCTTCGGATATTACCAACATCTTGATTACTCAATAATTAGCAATATTCTCAAGAGAAACTCATCCGAGCGTAGCATCGTGTAACAACTACTTCCGAATTACTCCGTTATAGTCTCCGCGCTACACCTAAAAAGGCCAAGATGGGTTAGGGTTCTACAGTCCTCAACTTCTCGGGCTCCTAGGTCGAAAATAATAATGTCTTCCCGATTACTCGGTAAACAAATATTAGGTTCAAGAAGGCCTTCCATTGAGTGGGGGATCTCATGCCTCCTTCTTCGGGATTACTCCCTCAAAGTTAACATGACTGTACCGCCCGTCTTATTCCTTAAGTGTTACTTAATCCGGGTATAGGATTCGTCCTCTGCAAAAACCCAAACACCCCAATTTAAACACATAATCAAACAAATCAAATAATAATAAACAGATAAGACAAATTAGGCTTAACCCACTTAGGGATGGACCAGCAAGAGGTCAATCCATCCCCAGCAGAGTCGCCAATTCTGTAGCGATAAAAAATGTAGTGGGGTAAATCGGAGATCGAATTATTGATTAATTCGTCTCGCAAAAGCAAGAGTCGCCACCGCGCTTTATTGTTTCCAAGGGAAAAGGGGAAAGAGCGAAATAAAACCCTAAATATGCAATGTAAATAATACTTTTTAAAAGTAATAAAAATACAAGGCGTTTTTGAAAAGAGATCTATGGTTCGGGGGTTGGTTATACAATGGGAAGGTATTAGCACCCAATGCATCTATAGTACTCTATAGGAACCTTTTGAAATATCTGTTTATTAAAATTGTTCGTTTGATGAAAAATGAATCGTTTTGGCCGAAAAAGGGATACGGACGGGTTTTTGAAGAGACGACGACCTAATGTCGAAGTTTTTGCTTAAAAGGTATAAGTTTTGAAAAGATTGAATATTTGAGGAAAAATTATCCTAAGTTTTAATGAAATGAGAATGTTCGCGCGATTAGACTTGAGGACATGAAGTCGACAAATTTAATCGTTTTTCCCTTGGAATTATATGTAAACAGAATAATCAAGTAAACAGAAAATTATGATAAATAAATGATTAAATAACAACAGTTAAATAAATGACTAAATGGTGTAAATATGCGTTTTGGATTTTTGTTTAATATTAATGAAAATAAAAATGTTTTAATAGTTTTCATTTTTTACGCATTTTTAATATGGATAAAAGTAATGAGAATTAATTAAGGAAAACAAAAATATTTTTTTAAGTTTTAAGCTTCTATTTTTTTTATATATTTTTTTAGAGTTCTATATGAGGCATTATTTTAAAGAATTATTAAATAATCAAACCTAATGAATACTTAAAAGTTACTAACTTAAACCTAATTAAAAAAAAGGGAATATTTAAAATTACCAAATAAACCTAAAATTAAACTTAATAAACAAAAGGTAAAATGATTAAAATGTTTTAATTAAATATTAATTGATTAAACTACTAATTAATCCAACTAAATTAGTAATAGTTCTAAAAAAAACTAACAAAAGGAATAAATAGAAAAAAAAAGGTGTATATAAAAAAAAAGGCTAGATGAACAAACAAATATGGGCCAAAGGTGTCTAAGGGGCCTAATCAAAACTAAAATAGGGGGGTGCACAAAGAGGACGCTGGGCTTTAGGCAGAAAGGTTGGTCCAAACAATTCCATAATTTTGTTAGGGTTAAACGTGATTTGTTTAGTTGAATTAGGGTTAAGGTTTTGGGAGAACGGCGCTCATGCTTCTTGTAACGTCTTCTTCGTTTACGCTCTTCCTCGTTCACGCTCTTCTTCGTCTGAGTTCTCCTTCGTCCCAAAGGCCACCGGTATTCTCCATCTCCCTCTTCCCTCCAGCAAAGCATACGGCGATGGATTCACGGTACGATTGTTTTTCGATTTCGTTAAGGCTTTATTACAGTTGCATGTTGTGATCTATGTTCATTTCTGATTCTTATTCTTATTGCAATGATTATTTGAGGTAATGATTATGGTTTTAGGCCATGGTCTTGACAGGTTTTATGGTTCTTTAGGCCATGGTTGTGAAATGGTTTTGGACAGTAGATTCTTTATGGTTTTGATATGGTTTGATATTTGAATTGGTTTTTTGGTTTGACAGTAGATTGAAGGTTTAGGCCATGCGGGTTTGATATTTGAATTGGTTTTTGGTTTGACAGTATATTGAAGGTTTTGGTAATGGTTATGTTGGTTCTACTGGTTTTTATGCAGTAGGCTATGGTATATGCAGGTTTAGCATTTGGTTTTAGGCCATGGTGTTTATGGTTGTATGCAGGTTTTACAGTAGGTTCTACTGGTTTCTTGTTTTTAGACTTGGAGAAAAATGGCTTTGTATCTTTGTTTTACAGTTTGAACGTGAAATGCTTGTGCAGGTTATGAACTCTCTTTTTTCTCTTGAAGGGGTTCTTGTGTTATGTTATACAGTTTTCTTGGCATCTCCTTTATGCCACAGGTTTTGAATTATTTTACTATATCCTTGGTAATTCTGCACTCTTACTGTTACAGCAGTTTTGTTTGATATCTTATTTCATGCTTCTTTCCTCTTACTGTGTTACTGCTGTAGTTTTGTTTAGTATCCACTTCTGCCTAAACCAAAACCTGTAAAACCATCTTTCTATCTCTCTTCTCTCTCTTAAGTACCATTTGATATCAAAATGATGTGTACTTTATTTGGTTCTGAAAAAGCAGGCTGGAAGATGATGAGAAAAAATGGAAAATATACTTGCTTGCATATATTGATTTGAACTGCATATTTCTTTTTGACTTACAATGTAACAGTAGGAGCCTATTTGTTTTGGCCTCTTCCTATGTGCATGGCAAGGTTTACGTTGGCTTTTGGTGGGAAGCTTGCATATGCTGTTGATTTTGTATGCTGTGTATATTTTTGAAATATGCATTTTTTGACAAAAGAAATTATGCATATTTGAAATATGCAGTTGGCCCTTTTTTAAAATGCAATTGATTTTAATTATGCAGTTTTGAAAACAAAATGAATTTGTGCATGTTTTTAAATTGTGCGTTCATTTATGAAAATAAAAATTCCTCCCTTTTTTGTGAACCGAGAGAAATCCCGTGATTTGCAAAAAAGGGTAAACTGATTCCAGCCGTTTGCTTTTAATGATGAACGCTTAAGATTAATTTTCTGCTTTTAATTGTTTATTTCTGACTTCTTTTCTTTAATTCTTTGCAGGTAAAAAAAATCAAATGAGCAATTGGATAGAAGATGAAGATTTAGAATATTAGAAAATAGTTTTTATTTTACTTTAAACTTTTATGTAATTGTCATTATAAATACAATATTTAAATAACAATTGTAATAAATAGAATAAAGTGAATAAAATTCTATTATTTCCCAATTAATTATTTTTCTTTCCAATTATTTATTTATCGTTATAATTCTTTAAATTGTATAATAATTGAAAATAAATTTCAATTACTTAAATTCAGAATAATAAACAAATAAATAAATATCATTGATCAATTAAAAATTTCAATTATTTAATTCGTTATTCATAATTTTCTAAATTATAATAATTAAAAATAGAATTTCAATTATTTAACTTAGAATGATAAATAATTAAATAATCATTGTTGACCAATTAATAAACCTCTTTTCAAATGTTTATTTCATTATTCATAAATCTTTAAATTATATAATAACCGAAAATAGATTCCAATTATTTAATTTTAAGATAATAAATAATTAATAAACATTGTTTGATCAATTAATAAACCTCTTTTCCAATATTTATTTTATTATCTATAAATCTTTAAATTATATAACAATTGAAAATAAATTCCAATTATTTAAATTTAAGATAATAAATAATTAATAAACATTGTTTTAGCATGAATCGATTAATAAATTTAGCGTTCAAAAATAAACAGCTCTCGACTCGAAAAAGTTATGAATTTTTAAAAATCAAAAGATCAAAACGCTTGCAATGTAATGATGCAGATAGGAGATGGTATCTTAGGTCAAAATTTGGGGTACAACAGTTTCGAATCTCAGGTCCCCCCATATTGCTTTGTATTTTTTCTCTTCAGGTATTCCAGCGCGTTTCAGGAATTGTGGCGTACCATGGTCCTCAAATCTCAAAGCGCCAGATGGCCCCCAGGCCAGATCTGGTGGTCCAGATGAGATGTCCACCATACTCCCTAGTCAAAGTGCCACGCTGGATCCAAAGAGTCCACCAGGCTTGCATGTTAATGGGCCTCTGAATTGCCATTCTCACCCACTTAAACAGGCCCAAACCCTAAACTCTCCCTATTTTTATTATTTTCTTTTAACTAATTATTGTTATTATTTTATTATTTAATCACTAACCAATTAAAACTTTTTCTTAATAAAATTAAAACCAAAAAATATTTTGTTTATTAAATTAAATTCCAGCATTTTTATTTTTGTTAATAAAATTAATTTAATTGATTTAGTTTTAATTAGGAATAACTTTGATATCTTTTTGCAATAATTAAAATTAATTTAGACAAATAGGTTTTATTAACATTGATCAAATTTATTTGTATTTCTTTAAATATCAAAAATCCAAAAATATTTATTTTCATTAATTAATTAATTTAGCTTATTAATTTAATAATTAACTTAGCTTAATTTCTTTTTAATTCAAAAATAAACCAAAAATCCTTTCTTTAATAATCAAAGGGTCAAAACCCTAGAACTCGCCCGATTCAATTTCTCGCATGCGATCCATTTTATTTCAATATTGTATCTGTTTCCTGGGATCTAATAGTTTAATAGGACGTTACTATTTTATCGCTTTATTTATTTTCCGCATTTTTATTTCAAGGGTTGCTTTTGGAGATGTAAATACCTGACGCGTTGTAATAGTTAGTTTTATTTTCGCAATTTAATTTCCGCAACTTATAAACTGTTAGATGTTTGATAATAGGGAATGCATGACAAGATCGAATGTTTAACCTAAAATCAACATAGATAACCATTGACATGTACAAAGATAAAATTAACTGAAATGGCACACTCCCACATGCGCACTCTTAGGGTACACCTCACTTGGTTGCCTTCGAACGTGGTCATTGAGTATAGGAAGTTTTAGAGGTCGCCCTCTTGTCCAAAGATCATAGTTTCCTCGAAACGGTTGCCTCGGAAAAAATGATCTAAGACATTAGGGTTACCGCTAAGGCGTCCTAACATTGCTTTAGTGACCACACGTCCCTTAATCGAATTAACCCTTAAAACTCCAACGACGGTGCTACCTACTCATCAATAGGAGGATATCATTGCCTAAAGGAAGATAGCATAGCACGATTCCTTTTTCGAGTAGGTAGATGGTTCTTAGATACTTGCTCTTTCCAAAACAAAACAAAACTTTTCACACTTACATTTTTCAAACAAACTTTTTCAAACCCACAAACACAAAGAAAAGCAAATTTTGAAAACATATGAGCAAGTACCTAAGAGCCCGTGGATAACCACGGATAGAAAGGGTGCTAATACCTTCCCTTTCTATAATCTACCCCCCGAACCCGAGAAACGTCTCGAAAAAGGAATTTTTCTGTGCTTTTTTCCTTTCCTTGTTGGATAAAATAAAAGACGGTGGTGACTCTTGCTTACCGCGACATTTTGCGAAAACAAACGCAAAACGCAAACCAGCATTCCAAAAAACAGTCAGTTCTCTCCCACCGTATCACAGAACTGGCGACTCTGCTGGGGAAGCTTTATAAGTGGGGTGTACCTTAGGAATAGTTCATAATGTTTTCAATTGCTTGACTTGTATGCTTTATATTTGTGGGCTTGTATCGAAGTTACTATAGATCCTAACCCGGATCTGGGGGATACCCTTTAGGTAAGTAGCAATAAACTGTGAGGGAACTGTACAGCGTAGACCGATACGGTTGAAGCAGTAGCTACATTGGTGTGGCACTTTAGTATGTACCAATATCCCTTGTGTTGGAACGAGAAGAATATGGGTCTTCTAAGGGGTCATTAAGCACCAACTGACCTTAGAACCTTTAAATTGACCAACTTGGTCATAGAACAGTAGCAGTATGCTACACTCATTGAGACTAAACTCTCGCAATGATTTCGGCCGCAAGAAAAGGTTGCTAAACTGGAATTATGACCGATCGAGGGTAGTCAGTGATATTGAGATCCTCTAGAACCCGGTTACTATTTTTAGGACTGGTTTAAACCAACTGAACTGAAATAGGGTAGTACCTAAGCTCCTTGCCAGCCTGAAATCTAAGGGCTCTCTGTATGACTTGTGTGCCTTTACCATGTTTGCTATTTGTGGATACTTGTGATGTGCTTTCTATCATGACATCATGACATCATAAAATTGCATACATCTTGCATTGGACTAACCTATTTCAAAGACAGGAGGGATTCATCTTTGTTTTGTTTTGTAGGTCATGATGCCCATGCATAGGAATACCATCCGGACCAACTTTGTCCAGGTTCCCACTATGCTTAAAGAATTGATTGCAAAGATGCCTGATACTACCTCCTTCATCAGAAGACATGGGTATCTTCTGAGTTTGGTTACCTCCAAATTGGACGAGAAGATGATGAGTGTCCTGGTCAAGTTCTATAATCCATTGTACCATTGCTTTACTTTCCAGGACCACCAGTTGGTTCCCACCTTAGAAGAGTTCTCTGATATGCTCGGTATCTCTATTCTGGAGCAGACCCCGTTTACTGGTTGGGAGAAGATCCTTAGGTCGGAAGAGATTGCTTCAGCCCATCATTTGACAAAGGATGAGGTAATGGCTAATTGAGAGACTAGAAGTGGAGCAAAGGGCTTTCTGACTAAGTTCTTGGTTGGTAAGGCTAATTATTTCTGGGATAGTCTAGACTTCAAGGCATTCGAAGATATTCTGGCTCTTCTAATATATGGCTTGGTATTGTTTTCGAATCCTGACTCCTTTGTTGATGTGAATGCAGTGAAAATCTTCATCTCTCGTAATCCTGTACCCACTCTCTTGGGTGACATTCTTCATCAGCTTTATGCCCGTACCGCCCGAAAGCGAGGAACCTTGATGTGCTGTGCTCCATTATTGGCGAGGTGGTTTATTTTGCACCTCCCCAAATCAGTGTTGAAGAACAAAGAAGGCATGGGTTGGGCCTATAGGGTTATGTCTCTCTCTCATAATAACATTATCTGGACTGTCAAGGGTATGGACGAGGTGGCTATTATTGATCGTTGTGGGGAATACCCCAATGTTCCATTGATAAGAACCCATGGAGGAATTTCTTATAATCCATGCTTGGCCTTACGTCAGTTTGGGTGAGCCAGAAGAGAAGGACCTTATGAGCTGTTGATGCCTAGTATCATCTTTGATTTTCAAGGGGATAGCAATTAGCAACGCCGCAGATTCATAAGGGCTTGGGATAGAGTTCCCAGATCTGATCCACATGAGTTGGGTCCAAAGACTTCTCTTCCAATGGAGCCATATCTCAGATGGGTTCGTATCCGTGCCCAAAAGCTGGGTATGCCGTATGAAGTCATCTTGCCTATCATTGTTGAAGTTGCTAATGAAGAGGGGGTTCTTACGACCATCCTCCATCCTTACATGCCCACTGACATTGGGGCACTGAAAAGGTCTTGGATGCAGCTGAAAGAAGAACGGGATGCTTACCGAGAAAATTTTAACGAGCAAGAACAGAAGATCCAGAAGTTGACTAGCCAGCTGGAGAATGAGCGGATTCTCAATGATTATGTCCGCACCGACAAGAAGAGACCATGGGAGCACTTACTGTCCTTTGATTATTTCCTTTCCAGTTTTTATTTACTTTTCAGTATTTCCTTTCTTGTAACGCCTCAAGGGCAATTTGTTGAACAATTTGAATTCCAAAGTTTATCTAATAAAAGTGTGTTTCATTTCTTGTTTACAAATTTGAATCTCTCGATATCTTTGAAATCATGTCATACGCATTTCATCCCATGCACTTCATAACAGGTACCCATTACAGGTCTCTTATCTTCTGTGCTGTTTATTTCAGCACTCATCATGTTTGCTGAACCATCAACTGAGCAAGCAATCAAGGCCTTACAGGCCCAAAATGCCCAATTCCAAGAGTTGTTCATGAATCTAGCTAAGGGTCAGCAAGATCTGAAGACCTTGATTCTGAAAGAGAAGAAGAAGAAGAAGAAGAAGAGGACAGTTCTGTTTAACATGGGTCACAGGTTTGGAAACAGGCTACGGGATGAAGTTGATTTGACCACCTCATCTGGAGGGAAAGATAGTCAAGAAGAGAGAAGGGCTCCTAGCCCTGTGGTCTCAGACAACGAGACAGACTTCTACGGAGACCAGTATCCTCCTGTTGAGGATATATACAAACAACTGGAATACTGGTTGAGTGCGATGGAAGTTCAGAAGGTGCCTGGTCTGGACTTAAGTGATCTGGGACTATCATCTGGGGTGGTAATTCCCCACAAGTTCAAGGCACCAGCCTTTTCTAAGTATGACGGAGTTTCTTGTCCGAAGCTGCACCTCCGGTCATATGTAAGGAAGATTCAGCCGTACACCGCTGATAAGAACCTATGGATCAACTTCTTTCAAGACTGTCTCTCAGGGACTCAGCTTGAATGGTTTTACCAGTTGGACGGAGCCAGTATCCGCAGTTGGGAAGATTTGGCCACTGCTTTCTATAGGCAGTACCAATACAATTCTGACCTTGCTCCCACACGTACCCAACTCCAGGGTATGTCAAGGGGAACGGGCGAAGGCTTCAAAGATTATGTTCAGAAGTGGAGGGACCTCGCCGGAAGAGTATGTTTCTGGGGACCTTGTCTGGTCCATTTTTCAACCACCTGATTGGAAGCTCTTCGTCTGGGTTTACAGAGATAATTATGACCGGTGAGAGGATTGAGGATGGTATTAAGGCTGGTAAGATACAAAAGGGTGCTTCATCGAGCATCGAGAAAAAGCCTTTTAAGAAAGAGTCCAGCGTTATCTATAGTTCGAAAAGCCAGAATAGACCTGAACACCGCCAAGCTGTTAATGCGGTTGTCATTTCAAGACCTGCTGGTGCTCCTCAGCACAACAATCAACAAAAGGCCGAGAGACCTCGAAGGCAATTCACTCAGCTTAACATGACTCTGTCTCAGATTCTGCCGCAATTATTAAAGACCAATCTAGTGATTCCAAGGGAGGCCCCGAAGAATCCAAATACAACATCACCGAAGTATAACCCTAATGCCCGCTGTGCTTTTCACTCTGATAGCCCGGGGCATAATACAGATGATTGTTGGTCTTTGAAGAATAAGATACAGGACTTAATTGATGCAAAGGAGATTGAGTTTGAGGCGCCCGAAAGACCTAATGTTGTGACTGCTCCTATGCCCAAGCATGAAGTAAATGCTATAGATGAAGACTCGTTTGTGGTTTCTGTGAACGACATTGTTACCCCTTTGATGACTGTGAAGAAGAACCTTTTGCTAGCCGGTTTATTTCCGGGCTGTGACGAAGGTTGTCGTATGTGTTATGTTCTACCTACCGGTTTCCATCTTTTGAAGTCAGGTGTCCAACGCCTGATGGATAGTAAAGAAATTTTGTTTGAGAAGACTGTTGTTCCATTAGTTCATACTGAAGAAGTTGCTATTATCACCATTTTCGACAATTCTTCCAAGGCTTCCTCGAGAAAGCCTGTTAGAATTACATATGTTCCAAGAACCGCACCATTGATCATCACTATTCCTGGGCCTATCCCCTACACATCTGATAAAGTTGTCCCTTGGCATTACGGGGCAGATATTTATTTTCATAGAGTTAAGCAAGAGTTGGATGCTGATACTGACGTCAGCAATATTGTTGGGCCTGCTAAAGTAACCCGCAGCGTAAGACTTTTCTCCCCTGATATCTCTCCGCCGACTGCCTGAAAACCTGTTGTTATCACACCCGTCAGTGTACCTGCTACTATTCCTGTTCAAGTTCCTATTCTTACCCCTGTCGCCGAGTCATCTGACACTCGTGACAAAGGGATCACCAGTGAGTCTGCCCAGATGGAGGCACCAAAGACAATTACTGTTGAAGCTTCTAGACAAGAGATGGAAGAGATTCTGAAGATCATCAAAAAGAGTGACTATAATGTAGTTGAACAGCTGGGGAAAACCCCGTCCAAAATCTCTATGTTGTCACTGTTGCTATGCTCAGAAGCCCATGCCAAGGCTCTGATTGCATTCCTAAAGACTGCACACGTACCGCAAGAGACGTCGGCTGACTAGTTTAAAGATTGCGTGGCTAGTCTGACTGCCGATAATAGGTTGGGTTTCTCTGACGCCGACTTGACTGCTAAGGGGAAGAATCACAATGATACCCTGCATGTCTCCATTGAATGCAGGGGCACTACTCTTGCTCATGTATTAGTGGATACTGGTTCCTCATTGAACGTTTTGCCTAAGAAAGCTCTAGACCGGTTGGACTACGAAGGGTTGGAGCTGAAGCCAAGCAACATTGTTGTTAGGGCCTTTGACGGGTCTAAGAGGATGGTGCACGGGGAAGTTGATATTTCGATTAAGGTTGGTTCTCAGGTTTTAAACTCTACGTTCTATGTGATGGACATTCGGACATCTTATTCTTGTTTGTTGGGTCGCCTATGGATCCACAAAGCTGGAGCCGTAACCTCAACGCTCCACCAGAAGCTGAAGTACCTGGTCAAAGGGAAGATTATGACAGTGCAAGGAGAGGAGGAGTACATGGTGAGCCACCTCAACTCTTTCCGATATGTAGAAATGGATGGGGAGTTCATTGAGACCCCATTTCAGCATTTTGAAGAGGTTCCCCAGACACTGGCATCAGCTGAGGCTGTTGTTGAAGATTCTCCTATGAAGATGGCTTCCTTTAAGGATGCCCGGGCTGTTGTCGAGAAAGGTGGGTGTGAAAATTGGGGCCGACTCCCTGATTTTACACAGAAGACTAACAAGTTTGGCTTGGGTTTCACTGCAGAGGCTCAGAAGGCTGTTCGGAATGCACGGATCAGAAGACCTCCCGTGTTCATTAGCAACTCGGGAGTGAATGCCATTGAAGACTATGTGGAAGAGTCTGAGTTCGACAGCTGGATCTATCCTACGACCGACGGTGGACCAAGCAACTGGACAGCAAAGGACTTCATCCCTATTTCTTTTGTTACCCAGTAATGAAACTTTTTGTTTTGAATATGTAACAGAGAATATTTTAAACTTTATGGCCCGGTGTCTTACCTGGGGCACCGTGGCTTCATTTGTGAGGGCTTTATGTGTGTCATTTTCATATATCATTAATAAAAGCATTGGACATTTCTTGCATTTCAAATCTTGCGCTCCTTGTTTTTCTTTTATTATATATTGCAAAACAACTATTTTACACACACTCACATATACAGGTCTACATCCACTCTAGATCTCACTGGTAACGACTCTGCTATTGCAAGTTATGACTTCAAAAATATGATCAACTTAGCCGAAGACGAAGGTGAAGATGATTGCGAAGTGCTTGGTGAAATTGCGAGACTGCTACTCCAAGAAGAGAGGGCTATACAGCCACATGAAGAGCCGGTAGAATCAGTGAACCTGAGTACAGAAGAGGACAAAAAAGAGGTCAAGGTCGGCGCAAATCTAGAAGCTAGTGTGAAGCAACGATTGATTCAGATGCTGCGTGACTACGTTGAGATCTTCGCCTGGTCTTATAAATATATGCCTGGTTTGGATACCGATATTATGGTTCACCGCCTGCCTACCAAGAAAGACTGTCCTCCAGTGAAACAAAAAGTACGCCGCATGCGCCCAGAGATGTCTGAGAAAATCAAGGCTGAAGTTATGAAACAGTTTGACACCGGTTTTCTAGCATTTACTTCTTACCCTCGGTGGGTGGCTAACGTGGTTCCTGTGCCGAAGAAGGATGGTAAGGTTCGAATGTGTGTTGACTATAGGGACCTGAATAGGGCAAGCCCCAAGGATGATTTCCCTCTACCTCATATCGACGTTCTGGTTGACAACATCGCTCAGCATAAAGTCTTCTCCTTTATGGATGGTTTCTCCGGTTATAATCAGATTAAGATGGCTCCCGAAGACATGGAGAAGACAACCTTTGTTACTCAATGGGGTTCCTTTTGCTACAAGGTCATGCCTTTTGGACTGAAGAATGTTGGGGCAACGTATCAGCGTGCCATGGTTGCTTTGTTTCATGACATGATCCATCATGAGATTGAAGTATACGTCGACGACATGATTGCAAGGTCCCAAACTGAGGAGGAACACCTTGACCATCTGCAGAAGCTGTTTGACAGGTTGACGTTGTACAAGCTGAGGTTAAACCCGAACAAGTGCACCTTCGGGGTGAGATCTGGTAAGCTGCTGGGTTTCGTCGTAAGCGACAAAGGTATTCAAGTGGATCCGGCAAAGGTGAAAGCCATACAAGAGATGCCAGCTCCCCAAATAGAGAAAGAAGTCAGAGGCTTTCTGGGACGTCTGAACTACATTGCCCGATTCATCTCGCACCTGACTGCTACTTGTGAGCCAATCTTCAAGTTACTGAAGAAAGATCAAGTAGTACGTTGGAACGATGAATGTCAGGCCGCTTTCGAAAGGATCAAAGAGTATCTCCAAGAGCCACCCATTCTGATGCCACCAGTTGAAGGGAGACCCTTAATCCTATACTTGACAGTACTCGACAACTCAATGGGGTGTGTGTTGGGTCAACATGACGAGTCTGGCCGAAAAGAGCATGCTATTTATTACCTTAGCAACAAGTTTACCGACTGTGAGACCCCATACTCACTGCTCGAGAAAACTTGATGCGCTTTGGAATGGGCTGCTCGCCGGCTGAGACAGTATATGCTGAATCACACTACTCTATTGATATCAAAGATGGATCCAATCAAGTATATCTTCGAAAAGCCTGCTTTGTCCGGAAGAATAGCAAGATGGCAGATGATCTTGACTGAGTATGACATCCAATATACGACCCAAAAGGCAATCAAGGGAAGTGTGTTGGCAGAACATTTGGCACATCAGGCAGTGGATGATTACCAATCTATGAACTTTGAATTTCCGGATGAGAATATCATGTTGGTAACTGATTGTGAGACACCTGGACCGGATGAAGGACCTGAGGAAGGATCCTGATGGTCTATATACTTTGATGGAGCTTCGAACGCTTTGGGTAATGGAATTGGCGCCGTGATCATATCTCCTAAAGGCTTTCATACTCCGTTTACCGCCCGACTATGTTTCAACTGCACCAACAACATGGTGGAGTATGAAGCATGCATCATGGGTCTCCGAGCAGCAATTAGCCTAAGGATTAAGTTTCTAAGTGTCTTCGGAGATTCCGCTCTCGTGATCAGCCAGATCAAAGGCGAGTGGGATACAAAACACCCGAACCTTATTCCTTACAAGTAGTATGTATTGACGTTGCTTCCCCATTTCGAGGAGATAACCTTTAAACACTTCCCGAGAGAGGAGAATCAGTTGGCGGACGCTCTAGCTACGATGTCTTCTATGTTCAAAGTCAATTGGGACAACGAGGCTCCCTGGATCATCATCGAAAGATTGGACGAACCTGCAAATTGCTGTGATATTGAGACTGAAGAGGTAATAGAAAAGCCCTGGTTTCATGAGGTGAAGAGTTATCTTGAAGCTCAGGAATACCCCGAGGGTGCATCTATTAATGACAAGAAGTTTTTGAGGAGGTTCGCAACAAAGTTCTTCATCAGCAATGGCATCCTCTACAAGCGTAACCATGATTCAACCCTACTGTGTTGTGTGGATAAGAATGAAGTAGAAAGGATCATGGCCGATTTACATGAAGGTACTTTCGGAACTCATTCCAGTGGACACACCATGGCAAAGAAAATCCTACGGGAGGGATATTATTGGTCCACAATGGAAGCCGACTGTTATCAGCATTCTCGGACGTGTCACAAGTGCCAAGTCTATGCTGATAAGGTGCACATACCTCCAGTTCCTCTGAACGTCTTGACAGTTCCTTGGCCTTTTGCAATTTGGGGCATTGATATGATCGGTGAGATCAGACCTACGGCATCCAATGGGCACCGTTTCATCTTGGTAGCAATTGATTACTTTACGAAGTGGGTTGAAGCAGCTTCATTTGCTACTGTAACCAAGAACGTCGTGGCACGGTTTATTCGGCATAATCTGATCTGTCGATATGGTGTACCAGAGAGGATCATTACGGAAAATGGTACCAATCTCAACAACAAAATGATCACTGAGCTCCGCAAGCAGTTCAAGATACAACATCACAACTCTTCTCCCTACCAGCCGAAGATGAATGAGGTTGTCGAAACGGCTAATAAGAACATTAAGAATATTGTGCAGAAGATGATAGTGACATACAAAGACTGGCACGAGATGTTACCATTTGCTCTTCATGGATACAGTACCTCAGCACAGACGTCAACAGGGGCAACACCCTACTCCTTGGTATATGGCATGGAGGCAGTCTTGCCCATTGAAGTTCAGATACCCTCTCTTCGGATCATGAAGGATGCAGGTTTGAGTGAAGATGACTGGATTAAGACCCGGCTTGATCAGCTGAACCTAATCGACGAAAAGAGACTTAGTGCTATTTGTCATGGTCAAACGTATCAAAAATAGATGATTAAGGCATTTAACAAGAAAGTTAGACGACAAGAGTATCAAGTTGGGGATCTGGTAATCAAGCGCATTATATTACCTCAAGGTGATCCCAGGGGCAAATGGACCCCTACTTACGAAGGGCCATTTATGGTTAAGAACATTTTCTCAGGAGGAGCTATGATTCTAACCACCATGGATGGTGACGACCTTCCTCACCCCGTCAATGCAGACATAGTGAAAAGATACTACACATAATCAAAGACCCGCTAGGTTGACTGGCCTAGGCAAAAATAAGGGCTTCCCGGCGAACCAAAAGGGTTCGGGCAAAAATAAGGGATGAAAATGAAAAAATTTGTACACCCGGCAAGTCGAAAAACTGAAAAGACGACATGGGCAAAAAAGGGTATCCCGGTGGGCTGAAAACCAGAAAGGGCGGTCCAGGAAAAAATTAGGGATCAAAGTGTAACACTGTGTCTCATTGGATCACCTTGCATCCAGACTTCGGTATCGGCTATTAAGCTCGGACGACACTAATCAATCGGATCTACCTTCAACCAAGTAGCAAAGTGATGAGATGCTCAAGGACATAAGGGCGATAACAGAGTTGGAACCCAGTGGGATCATTCACATAGTTGTTTTGTTTAGTTTTTTTTCACAAATTGTTTAAATTCTATTGTTCGTCGGTGTTATCTTACTAGGACGTCAGCCCCTTGTACAGAAACGCCTATTTACAGGCCAAACTTCAAAATCAATACAATTCATTTTCAAAGAAGTTTCAAACTATTTTTCCTTTATCTGTTTTGTTTTGCAAAGAACGTCCAATGTTCGTTTTTGATATATGCATTTGACATTAATTGTTGCTCATGAATATTTACATGCGAAACAAAAGACGATTACGGGTAATAGCAGAAACAGGGGCAATAAAATTTGTCCAAGTTGTATAGTTGCTTTGTCCATCGGGTACAAAGGTAGATTCAGCTGAAGAATATGGCTAAGATACCTTCACTCCCCGTAGAGTAAGACAGTAATGGTAGCTCTCCCCCAGCTAGGACTTGAAACTATGAGCAAATCAGCAATGCTCTCCCTAAGCAGATTTGATCTACCATCAGCACCAAGAAGGCTTGATACCCCCGGCAGTCTCAATATTCCCTAGCGGAGTATAAGAATGTTCCCCGACAGAATACAAGATACCCCCAGTGGAGTTAAAATTTTCCCAGCGCAGTCTGAAAAAGCTTCCCCAACGGAGTTGAATCATCATCCCCAGTAGACTCTGGAAGTTTATCCCCAGTGGAGTACAAAAATAAATTTCCCCAGCCGATTTCAAAGGATCATTCCCAACAGAATTCAGAGCATTATCCCCACAAAAGTCTAACAGGTTTATCCCCAGCAAGTTGCAACTGAAAGATTATCCCCAGCGGAGTCCTTTCCTTTCACAAACAGGAATTCAATCCTCAATAGATTCAATATCACCAGCAGAATTTATCAGTGGAATTCTCAGCAGAGCATCTCTTCCCCACAGAGTAATCTCCTCATCGATTTATTCCCCAACGGAGTTATCTTCTCCCACGGGTTTATTCTTGTAACCACCTTCGTTCACCATCCCCAGTGGAAATGAAGAATCCAGCTATATTCTCCAGCAGCTATCCGGGATTTATTTTCCCCGGCTAAAACATTACATTTCCATACATCATGATACATGCATATACGCATCATATAATGCAATCTCATTTATTTTGAGAACATCATTGTTTGATCCATATCATGCATTGCATATAACTGACCTTTACCTTTCAGGAAAGATGCAGTTAAATTCTCAGCTATATCAAAAGACCTCCTCTGGTTCAATTAGATCGCCGCGAAGATCTCCCTGATTCGTATTCCAGTTGAAGTTATTCCAAGACTTTTGTCTGGTCCAGTTAAATCAATTCGAAGATTTTTCTGATGCCGATCCAGCCAAAGTTAATCCAAGACCTCCTCTGGTTCAGTCAGATCGACATGAAGATCTCCCTGATTCGTATTCCAGTTGAAGTTATTCCAAAACTTTCGTCTGGTCCAATTAAATTGATTCGAAGATTTTTCTGATGTCGATCCAGTCAAAGTTAATCCAAGACCTCCTCTGGTTCAGCTAGATCAACGCGAAGAAATCCCTGATTCATATTCCAGTTGAAGTTATTCCAAGACTTTCGTCTGGTCTAGTTAAATCGATTCGAAGATTTTTATGATGCCGATCCAGTCAAAGTTAATCCAAGACCTCCTCTGGTCCAGTCAGATCAACGCTAAGATCTCCCTGATTCGTATTCCAGTTGAAGTTATTCCAAGACTTTCGTCTGGTCCAGTTAAATCGATTCGAAGATTTTTCTGATGCCGATCCAATCAAAGTTAATCCAAGACCTCCTCTGGTTCAGTCAGATCGACGCGAAGATCTCCCTGATTCGTATTCCAGTCGAAGTTCAGACCACCTATCAACAGCCTCCAAATGGAATCTGTAAGCCCATTCCCGACATCACCAGTCTAATACCACTTCATGCGAGTGCAAATTTCTGGGCACTCTGGTGTTCAATCATCTTCCACCTTTAGATCACGAAAGGCCCGAAAGCCAATCTATATCCTAAGGTTTAAGAAAATTGAACAGGGGCAGCTGTTATACCCCAAAATTTCCCCTCTCATATCTCTCAAAACATGGCAAGAAAAATCTCCAAGTGGCTCAAGATTGCTCAAGGGTTGGGCATTCAAGTCATCTCCTAAGGCAGTCAATCCCAAATTAGGGTTTTGTGTTGCATCAAGGTCCTTGCATCCAAATTATATAAAGTTATCCCCAATGTCCTAATATGATCTCAAGATCATCCATGTCATATTTCAAGCCTTGCAGAGGAAGTTTGCTCAGTCAATTGCTCAAAGGGTCCAAAAATCGACCGTACTAGGGCAAAAGTCAACTGTGACCCAAATACAGTCAAATTTCAAGATTTTTTGTCAACATTATCATTTTGAAAGCTATTTCATCATTTGATCAAGTGTTGATAATTATTCATCAAGGATTGCTCAAAATTCATCAAGACTCAAAAGTTGCTAAATTAGGGTTTTGTAGGAAAAGTCAACTCAACTTTGACCAAGCATAACTTTCTAATACTTTATGAGAAATCACCCATCCAAAGCTCATTTTGAATAGGATGAAATTTCCTACAATCCGTCTTCATACCCCAAGATCAGAAAATGAACTCACAAGAAGTTACAAATTTGGACATTATAGGTCATTTTTGAAAGTCAACAAAAGCACCTTTTTTTCCAAAGCTTATAACTTGAGCATGGAATATAAAAATAAGATGAGACAAAAGGGTTGGTTAGAGGACATCTAAAGCTTTCTAAAAAGTCCAAGAACACTTCCAAAAGTTCAAAATTGAAGAAGTTATGCATTGTTGAAGTTGGGTTGGCTGATCATTTGGCTCATCAGGCTGTAGATGACTACCAGTCAATAAATTTTGAGTTCCCGGACGAGAATATTATGCTAGTAACTGATTGTGAAAAACCTGGACTGGATGAAGGACCTAAAAAAGGATCCCGATGGACTATGGTCTTTAACGAAGCTTCCAACGCACTCGGCAATAGAATTGGTGTTGTGATTATCTCCCCAGAAGGTTGTCATACACCCTTCACCGCCAAACTATGTTTTAATTGCACCAACAATATGGCCGAATATGAAGCATGCATTATGGGTATCAAGGCAGCTATTAAAATGAGGATCAAGTTCTTACAAGTATACAGAGACTCAACTTTGGTGATCAGCCAAGTTAAGGGAGAATGGGACACAAAGCATCCTAATCTCATCCCTTACCACGAGCATGTGTTGACATTAATTCCATACTTTGAAGAGATTAGTTTTTAACATATTACACGAGAAGAAAAATCAGTTAGCGGACGTGCTAGCCACCATGTCATCCATGTTTAAGGTCAGATGGGATAACGAAGCTCCTCAGATCACTATTGAAAGGTTAGAAGAACCGACTCACTGTTATGAGATTGATGTTGAGGGAGTAGAAGAAAAGCCTATCTCAAAGCTCAAGAGTACCATGAGGGAGCATCCATTAATGACAAAAAGTTATTAAGAAGGTTCTCCGCTAAGTTATTCCTGAGTAATTGATTTCTCTACAGGCGCAACCATGATTCTACCTTACTGCGGTGTGTAGATAAGAAAGAAGCGGAAAATATTATGGAGGATATGCACGAAGGTACCTTTGGTACCCATTCTAGTGGGCATACAATGGCTAAAAATATCCTACAGGAAGGATATTATTGGTCCACTATGGATGCAGATTGTCATCATTACTCCCAAACTTGTCACAAATGCCAAATCTATGCTGACAAAGTACATGTGCCTCTGGTTCCGCTAAATGTCTTGACTGCTCCTTGGCCATTCGCATTGTGGGGTATTTATATGATTGGATAGATTAGACCTATCGCTTCCAATGGACACCGTTTCATCCTTGTCGCCATTGATTACTTCACGAAGTGGGTAGAGGAAGCTTCATTTGCTTTTGTTACTAAGAACTTCGTGGCACGGTTCATCAGACATAATCTTATTTGTTGGTATGGTATCCCAGAAATAATTATCACAGATAACAGTACTAACCTCAATAATATTATGATCACCAAGCTCTGTACGCAGTTTAAGATCCAACATCATAACTCTTCTCCTTACCGACTGAAGATGAATGACGCTGTAGAGGCTGCCAATAAGAATATAAAAAAGATCATACAGAAGATGACAATGACATATAAATACTTGCACGAGATGTTACTGTTTTCTCTCCATGGTTACCGCACCTCAGTGCGTACATCAACAGGGATAACCCCCTTTTCTCTTGTATACGATATGGAAGTTGTCTAACCCATTGAAGTCCAGATCCCTACTTTGCGAATCATGAAGGATGCAGGTTTAAACGAAGACGAATGGATTCAGACTCGACTTGACCAATTAAGCCTAATTGACAAGAAGAGGCTCGCGGTTGTTTATTATGGTCAGATGTACCAGAAACGCATGATAAAAGCTTTTAACAAGAAAGTCAGATATCAGGTATATCAAGTGGGTGACCTAGTAATCAAGCGCATCATCCTGCCACAAGGTGATCCCAGGGGAAAGTGGACTCCTACATACGAAGGACCATTTGTGATCAAGAACATATTTTCTGGTGGAGCTATGATATTAACCACTATGGATGGTGATGACCTTCCGCACCCATCAAACACGGACATAGTTAAAAGATACTATACATGAAAAGAGACCCACTAGGTTGACTGGCCAAGGAAAAAATAAGGACATCCCGGCAAACCAAAATGTTTCATGAAAAAATTAGGGAGATATACATAAAAAAAATTTGTACACCCGACAAGTCGAAAACCTGAAAAGGTAGCATGGGCAAAAAAGGGTATCCCGGTGGACTGAAAACCTGAAAAGGCGGTCCAGGAAAATATTAGGGATTAAAAGCGTAGGACTATGTCCCGTTGGATCACCTTACAGCTAGACTTCATTATCGAAATTGACAAGGTTGAATGGTATGGATTAATCCAGTCAGCTTTGACCAAGCAGCAAAGAGATGAGACGCTCGAAGATATAAAGGCAATAGCATAATTGAGACCCAATGGGATTATTTCACATAGTTGTTTTCTCTTTGTATACTAATTTGTATGAATTTCATTTTTGACGACATTCTCTTATTAGGATGTTCGTATCTTTGTACAAAGACACCTGCTATAGGCAGATGTTTTCAAATTAATACAAAACTATCTCTTTGAAAGTGCAAAACTACTTGCTTTTTATTTTTCTATTTTGTTTGCAAAAATGTCCAGTGATTATTTTTGAACATATATGTTATACCCCAAAATTTTCCCTCTCATATCTCTCAAAACATGGCAAGAAAAATCTCCAAGTGGCTCAAGATTGCTCAAGGGTTGGGCAGTCAAGTCATCCCATAAGGTAGTCAATCCCAAATTAGGGTTTTGTGTTGTATCAAGGTCCTTGAATCCAAATGATCTCAAGTTCTCCCCAATGTCCTAATATGCTCTCAAGATCATCCATGTCAGATTTCAAGCCTTGCAGAGGAAGTTTGCTCAGTCAATTGCTCAAAGGGTCCAAAAATCGACTTTGCTAGGGCAAAAGTCAACTGTGACCCAAATACTGTCAAACTTCAAGATTTTTTGTCAACATTCTCATTTTGAAGGATATTTCATCATTTGATCAAGGTTTGATCATGATTCATCAAGGATTGCTCAAAATTCATCAAGACTCAAAAGTTGCTAAATTAGGGTTTTGCAAGAAAAGTCAACTCAAATTTGACCAAGCATAACATTCTCATACTTTATGAGAAATCACCCATCCAAATATCATTTTGAAGAGGATGCAATTTCTTACAATCCATCTTCATACCCCAAGATCAGAAAATGCACTCACAAGAAGGTACAAATTTGGACATTATAGGTCATTTTTGAAAGTCAACAAAAACACCTTTTTTTTTCCAAAGCGTATAACTTGAGAATGGAATATAAAAGTAAGATTAGACAAAAAGGGTTGGTTAGAGGACATCTCAAGCTTTCTAAAAAGTCCAAGAACACTTCCAAAAGTTCAAAATTGAAGAAGTTATGCATTGTTGAAGTTGGGCATTTTTGCAAAATTACCAAAGGTCAACTATCCCCAAAACTCCAAATTTTATCAAATGGGCCCGATCTTTTCCACTTGATTTGATCTTGTCACACTACACACGTGTCCTATCTTCATCCTTGAGCCCATTTATCAATTTTCGTATTTTATTTTATTTTTATTGAATTATTCCATTTTAAATCAATTTAAATCAAATAAAATCACAAAACTTGATTACAGGAGATCTTTTTCTATTTTCAGGACCTAATCACCGTCAATGACATGATCAAACTCGTATCAAGCATTCCATGTGCAAAAAGATTGGATTTTTGGCAAAATTGGAAAGCTTTCAATGGTGGATCAAATCAAATCCCATGACATCAATGTGCAAGGATTCAATCCACAAATGTTAACCTAATACATTGCAGCATACATATACAAGTGAAAGCACACGAATTTGAGGGCTAGAGGCTGCAGAATCATCAAGAACCAAACTTGAAAAATTGCCAAAAATTGTGAAACTGAAATCGAGCTTGGAGGCGTTTTCAAAGGCAAAGCTCAACACTAATCCATTGCTGGACAATCACTGAACCTCCTGCAATCAAAAGAAAGCTATCACACCCTCTCAAACACACTGTAAGTGATACGCGACCTCCCTCTGAATTTGATTTCGTGTTTCAAAATTTATGCATCATTACAAGAAACTAATGGCATATTTGCAATCACTAGACAATTTCCAAGCTTTCCATATTATTTGATTGTATTTATCTGCTCTATAACGCAAAACGCCATTATAGGGTTTCCTAGGGTTTTTTTAGGGGTTTTTGTTACAGGTGAAATTAGGCCTATTAATGGACATAGGCATGACCGGAGGAGAAAGGCAAGCATAACCATGGCCTTGGATGGAGCTTATATGGCCTGAGATGGATTTTTGAATTGACCTATGCCTTTAGCTGAAGATTTAAATCCACAGGTAATTTTTGTGCAAACCTGAGGACAGGGACGACAACGTGTCCCCATCTGATTGCCCCATTCAAATATTTGCGCGCTTTTGTTTTAATTCTGGCATATTAATTATGTTTCTTATATTATTATTATTATTGAATGTATTAACAACAAAAACGCGTTGGCCTAGTGGAAAGAGGAGCTGGCAACGATCAACATGACCTGGGTTCGAATCCCAGGTCCCCCCATATTGCTTTGTATTTTTTCTCTTCAGGTATTCCAGTGCGTTTCAGGAATTGTAGCGTACCATGGTCCTCAAATTTCAAAGCGCCAGATGGCCCCCGGGCCAGATCTGGTGGTCCAGATGAGATGTCCACCATACTCCCTAGTCAAAGTGCCACGCTGGATCCAAAGAGTCCACCAGGATTGCATGTTAACGGGCCTCTGAATTGCCATTCTCACCCCCTTAAACAGGCCCAAACCCTAAACTCTCCCTATTTTTATTATTTTCTTTTAATTAATTATTGTTATTATTTTATTATTTAATCACTAACCAATTAAAACTTTTTCTTAATAAAATTAAAACCAAAAAATATTTTGTTTATTAAATTAAATTCCAGCATTTTTATTTTTGTTAATAAAATTAATTTAATTGATTTAATTTTAATTAGGAATAACTTTGATATCTTTTTGCAATAATTAAAATTAATTTCGACAAATAGGTTTTATTAACATTGATCAAATTTATTTGTATTTCTTTAAATATCAAAAATCCAAAAATATTTATTTTCATTAATTAATTAATTTAGCTTATTAATTTAATAATTAACTTAGCTTAATTTCTTTTTAATTCAAAAATAAACCAAAAATCCTTTCTTTAATAATCAAAGGGTCAAAACCCTAGAACTCGCCCGATTCAATTTCTCGCATGTGATCCATTTTATTTCAATATTGTATCTGTTTCCTGGGATGTAATAGTTTAATAGGACGTTACTATTTTATCGCTTTATTTATTTTCCGAATTTTAATTTCAAGGGTTGCTTTTGGCGATGTAAATACCCGACGCCTTGTAATAGTTAGTACACGGTCATTGAGTATAGGAAGTTTTAGAGGTCGTCCTCTTGTCCAAAGATCATAGTTGCCTCGAAACGGTTGCCTCAGAAAAATGATTTAAGACATTAGGGTTACCGCTAAGGCGTCCTAACATTGCTTTAGTGACCGCACGTCCCTTATTCGAATTGACCCTCAAACTCCAACGATGGTGCTACCTACTCATCAATAGTAGGATAGCATTGCCTAAAGGAAGATAGCATAGAACGATTCCTTTTTCGAGTAGGTAGATGGTTCTTAGATACTTGCTCTTTCCAAAATAGAACAAAACTTTTCACACTTACACTTTTCAAACAAACTTTTTCAAACCCACAAACACAAAGAAAAGCAAATTTTGAAAACATATGAGCAAGTACCTAAGAGCCCGTAGATAACCACGGATAGAAAGGGTGCTAATACCTTCCCTTTCTATAATCTACCCCCCGAACCCGAGAAACATCTTGAAAAAGGAATTTTTCTGTGCTTTTTTCCTTTCCTTGTTGGATAAAATAAAAGACGGTGGCGACTCTTGCTTACCGCGACATTTTGCGAAAACAAACGCAAAACGCAAACCAGCATTCCAAAAAATAGTCAGTTATGTCCCACCGTATCACAATATGCATTTGAATGTGATTACCATTTACAAATACACGCATAAAAACAGAAAAATAGTTGCTAAGGGTTTTAAGAATCGGGACAATGTCGAAAATCCATCTGTAAATCCCCACAGAACACCCCTAGGGAATCATTTTCACAGAATTCATCATCAGCAAAGGTACATTCCTCGGTAGGTACAGAAACAAGGGCATCTTCTCGCAAGTCACTGCCGTATCTTTAGCGTATAGCCTAATGGTTTCAGATATTCCAACATTTCTTAAAAAGATCGAGAGTTTCAATCATTTCTCCAACATCTCGGAGCATCCCACCGTATGGTTTACAAGCTTCTTGGGTCCCTAGTAGGGTTTTAATAAAATCACCAAATGGTTTATAAAGTTTTCTTTCCTCAAGTAGAGTTTATTTCTCTAGCTACGGAACCCATCTCCCAGAAAATTCAACTTCAGTGCATAGCAAGGAACTACATTCTTCATCTCCAACAGCAGTCAAGGATTTATTTTTCTCAACTCAACAACACTGCAAAGAACAACTGATACGTTCACATATTGCATTCATACATCATTTTTACAAGCGTCATAGCATATACATACAAAATACATATAGCACAGTCTCATTTATTTTGAGAACATCATTACCCAATGCATTTCATGCATCATGACATTGCATGCAGCTAACTCTTTACCTTTTCGAGAAAGATCAACAGACGAATATCATCAACAATTTTCAATAGTTCCAGATTAATTCCTGAAACCAGACAGGGCAATTATCTGTGAACAAACGATTGTAGATCAATTCTCGAAACAAGACGGGGCAACTATCTACAAGACCAGGTTAGAGATTAACTCCTGAAACCAGACAGGGCAACTATCTCAACAACCAACAAAAGCAGGTTCCAGATTAATTCCTAAAACAAGATGGGGCAACTATTTGAGATAACAAGTTAAAGCTATTGTGAAGCCTGGATTTCGACCAAATAAACAGTTTAAGTTGTTGTGAAGCTTGGAATATGACCAGATAGCAGTTAAATCTAAAACACTGTGAAGCCTAGAATCCGACCAGGTAACAGCTCAAGGTACTGTAAAGCTTGGATTTCGAACAAATAAACAGTTAAAGTTGCTATAAAGCCTGGAATACGACCAGATAACAGTTTAACTTATTCAATTACTGTGAAGCCTGGAATATGAGCGGATAATAGTTTAACTCCATTTTTTCTATGAAGCCTGGATCCGACCAGATAACAGATTAATTTCAGTAAGTTGTTGCGAAGCCTGGAATCCGACCAGATAGCGATCAACTTCATCCTTTCATCTAAGTTACTACGAAGCCTCTATTTTGACCAAATAACAATATAACCTTAAATAAATTACTATGAAGCCTGGAAACCGACCAAATAACAATTAATTTCATATTCCCCAGTAATTCATTGTGAATCCTGGAATATGACAATATAACAGTCAACTTTATTATCCTCAGCAAATTACTGTGAAGCCTGGATTTCGACCAGATAACAACTAACTTTCATCTCACCAGTCAAGAGATAACTCCCCAGTAGAGTAATGGACAACTAAAGTTCCTAGACTCTATTCCCCAAACATAAATCAATATTCTCCAACGGAGTCCTTCTCAAACATCAAGAACAGGATTCCCCACAAAGAGACCTCTTATGGCTCAGAGTAAATCGACCAAAGATTTATTCTGATACTTCTTCCAGTTCAAAGTCAACATTTATTTTGGATGGCATCTATAAGCCCATCTCCGAAGACTCTCCATCATCTTCTCCAAATTGCATATGTAAGCCCATTCCTGATATCATCAACCAAAAGCATCACTTCATGCACATGCAAGTGCAAATTTCTGGGCACTCTAGTGTTCAATCATCTTCCACCTTCAGATCACGAAAGGCAAACTAGCCAATATAAATCCTCAGGTTTAAGAAGATTAAACAGGAGAAGCTGTTGTACCCCAAAAATTTCCCTCTCATTTTATCCAAGACATGCTCATAGAGGTCCTCAATTGCTCAAGGTTGACCAAGATTTAGCCAGACAAATTCTCCTCCTAAGCAATGAACTTCCGACTAGGGATTCACTTCTCATAAATAATTTTGGGTTGAAAAGACTTTAAGTGATTTCCATGGTCCTTAATATGTCCTCAAGAATTCTCATGCCAAGTCTCATGCCTTACACTACAAGCTTGCTCAGTCAATTGTTCAAATGCTTGATAATCAACTATATTAGGTCAAAAGTCAATTGTGGCCAATATACAGTCAAAATTCAAGATTTTTGGTCAACATCAACATTTTGAAGTAATATCCATCATTTTATCAAGGGTTGGTCATTATTCCTCAAGAAATTATCCTAAATCATCAAGAATCTAAAAGTGCAAAATTAGGGTTTCCTAGAGAAAGTCAACTGAACTTTGACCTAGCATAACTTTCACATGCTTCATCCATTTTTCCCCAACATAAGCTCATTGTGAAGAAGATTTAATTCCCTACAACTTTTCTTTTGTCCTCAAGTTCAAAGAATTCATTATTGGAAAGACATGAGCTAATACATTACAGGTCTTTTTGAAAGTCAACAAAAAGGCATTTTTTGTCAAGGCAAGTCATATCAAGATAAATCCTCTAAATGAAAAAATGGTCAACATAGATATTTTAGGGGACATCTTGAGCACTCTAAAAAGTCAAAGATCATCTCCAAAAGATAAAAATTGATTAAATTATGGTTTTCACAAATTGGGGAATTTTGAGGAATTTCAAAAAGTACACATTGAGCAAATTTGTATTTTTAGGCCAATGGGCCTAATTTTTGGACTTCAAGCATGATCATAGTTTCTTAAAGGACCTCTAAGTCCATTTTTGCATGGCTTTGATTTTACTTGCATTTATTTTTATTTTTATTTAATTTAAAATTAAATAAATGAAGATAAAATGCAAGAATAATGGGCCATGACATTTGGGTTTGGTTTGATCTATTAGAAGGCCCATATTTTCACGCAAGATGCATCCAAAGGGACCAGGTCCATGCAAGGGACCAAAATGGTAAAGATCTCATATTTTTGGCATTTTTTCCAAGTCTTGATTTCTTGGTTTTAAACCAAGTTATTACTCTATTTCCTCCCACATTTGTTTATTCTCCTCACTCCTCTTATATATACTGGAGCAAGGCAGGCCAAGAAAACACGAATACATAGCCTGAGAAAAGCTCCACAAAATTTCCGAAAATATATCAAAATCGTGAAAACTCAAAACCAAATTTCTAGCCTTCGTTGGTCAAAAACAAGAATTATAACGTGTCCCTGAGATTCCCAGGTCTCATCCCTGCTCATCACATGACCTGAAACGTCCTAGAACAACCTATCCAAATCCACCGGTGGTAAGGAATTTTCCTATTTTCGAATCTTTAATTGCAGGAATATTTAATCTTTTTTGATGATACAAGTATACTTGTAATGGAGTTTAGGGCATGATTGAATGGTCGCATGTCATTTTTCATGTAAAAAACGCATAGTACCATGTTTGACCATCGCTAGGGTTTTGCGTTCGAATCCAATGATACACGAAGCTTTAGAAAATTTAGAGGCCATATTCATGATCAGGAGACTTTATAAGTCAATCTGTTTGTTTTGTTTTTTATTTCATCATGTTTTGCAGGGGATCTCACCGGAGAAGGCGGTGGAAACCACCGGCTCTGGTGGTTGGACTTACCAGACCCAGGTCAAAGGGTGGCGTAGCTTAATAGCATGTTTTGATTGGTTCGTTCAAATACTTGGACCCCACTAAAACTCGCGCAATTGACAACTCAGCAGCTTGACTTGTTTTGTATCATATTATTATTGTTTGATATATTCTCTCGGATGTAAATTCGTACCAACGGTTGAGTGTGTATGTGTTAAGGCGTTGTGTGTGTGCAAGGGAAGGGGTTCGATCCCTTCCTCTTTCACATTATTTTTCCTAATTATTCTTGCAGATCAGGTGTTAAACAGGCTCTCGTACATACCATGTGATTCACGTCTGAGCCATTGAATTCTAAGACAAATGGATCCAGCCTTCCCAGAGCGCATCCCCACCATGGACCACTACAATGATACGCACCAAATCCGTGCAGGAATTTGGGCTTGTTGATTTTTGGGCCTAACAAGATTTCAAATCTCACACCCCCATTTTACTTTAAACGTCAGGCCCAATAGTTTTTTTTTATTTTCTTATCATTTCATTTTTTTTACTTAATTGTTTTTGCTTTTTTTGAAACCATTTTATTTAAACTATAAAATCAGAAGAAAAAAATTATAAAAAACTTAGATTTAGATTTTATTTTTCATAAATTAATTTAGTTAATTATTTTGATTTCATTTCATAAATTAAAAACAATTTAGAATTAGGTTAAAATTTTAATATTTCCTAAACAAAAATGCCAAAAATATTAGGTTTGTTTTAGAATTAATTTTAATTAATAATTTTCTTTTCTTTCTTATTTTAATAAATTAGATTTAATTTAATTTAATATTTTCCCCAAATAAACAAAAACAACAGAGTTTCTTTTAATTAGAATTTTCTAGGGTTTAAAACGTCCTTTCTAATTAACGCACGTTTAGCATTCTCGCATTGTCATTTTCCTATTAATGTATCTTCTTATGGATTGTAATAGAATAACTAGGACTTTATTTACTGCTTTTATTTCCCCATTTTTGGACTTGTAATTGTCCCCTTCCCCGAAGCCATGTAATAGTTAGGTTTTAAATTCCGCACTTTTAATTCTTGTACATATATTAACTGTTTAGATGTATGGTAATAGGATTGCATGGTAAGAGATTAAAAACAAAATGTTAGCAAATCTAACATCAAGATAAATAACTGAAACATAACGCATTTGCACATGCACACCTCTAGGGTATTCCCACTTCGATTGCCTTCGAATTAAAACAGTCACAACTCTCAAAATGTGAGAAACTTTAGTGGCTACCCTCTGGTTTAAAGATCACAAAAATAACCCTCTCCATGTTGCCTTTGTGACTATAACGATGACCCTTCGAATGTCCCTCAAAAATCCAACGATAGAGCTACCTACTCACTAATAGTAGGATAGCACTATCTAAAGGAAAAGAGGAAAAGAACGAACCTTTCGAGTAAAGTAGATAGTTCTTAGATGCTTTCTCCAAAACAATTTCTCACATACACAAAACTCTTTCCAAAAACATTTCAAAACCCTTCGTATACGTTCTCAACAATATGAGAAACATTACGAAGTTCGCCGCACTAAGGCGTCTTTTTAAAATACTTTTTCTAACAGGCAAAACACAAGGTATTTTCAAATAAGCTAGCATCTAAGAGCCATAGATAACTACAGATGGAAAGGGTGCTAACACCTTCCATTTCCATAATCTACCCCCTTACTCAGAAATAATCTCGAAAGGTCTTTTTCTATTCTTTTCACCCTTTCCTTTGTTGGATAAAAGAAAAGTCAACGGCGACTCTTGCTTATTGTAAAATTTGTGAATACAAACGCAAAACCAGTATAACAATCGGTTCTACAACCGTATTACATCAACTTTTGATACCAATCTTCATTTTTCCTTCTTTAACGAAGAAACCACTCTTTATGACTCAACCATTATCCTCCCTGATCCAATTTCTCCCTCTGATCATGAAATGTCTGAAAGGAAGGTTTCTGATAATCGTGGAGCCATTGAAATTTCCACAACTGAACCTTTCATTTTTTCTGAACTTTTTGATATGACTGAACCAAATCATCCTGAACCTACCCAAGCCTGGGTTGTTTATGAAAAACCTACTTCTAAAACCTTGGATGAATGCATTAACATTTTTAGAATCAAGGCTAAGGAAAAGGTTGCCAAATTAATGGCAGAGGCAAGTATAAGTACTGAGCCTCAAGATATCTTATGAATTGGATGCCTTCTGAAGTGTATGTCTTCTGAAGTTGAAAGAATAAATTCTTTTGCTGAAGCATCCAGAGTTTAGGATGTTCAGATGGTAACTGAAAGAAAATAAACAAGAGATAGAGTCAGATTTGTTGAACTACTTGCTGCAAAAAAAAAAAGAAGCAGAAGCTAAAGCTCTAAAAGAAGAAGAGGAAGCCAATCTTAAGGCTAAAGAGGCAAAAGAAGCCAGAAAAGCTAAAGAAGCCAGATTGGTAGAAGAAGCTACTAAGGCTAAAGAAGATGTCATGGTTGCTTCATCTTCTGATACTGCCATTGTGCGTTTGTAAAACGCAATTGGTGAGATTAGAGAAGAATAACAGGTGTCTAGAGAAAGCATCATTGAGAAAAAAGGCTGTAAATGAGAAGGTTCAAAACATGCTACAACAGATTTTGTAAAAGATTTCTACTCCTGCTCCTGAACCCTAGGCTCTTGGATTTTATTTTTCCTTTTGCTTCTAAACCATAGGACTATGCTTGCTTCTTACTTTCTATGTTTCTTCTAATTATTTGATGTCGGTAAGTCTTTTCTTTTTGGATATTAGTCCGTTCTACTTCCTTTGATTTACTTATCATGTAACTGTTTGAATTTGATGAATTTTTCTTTTGACTTATCAATGAAACTTCTTATCTTTTCCTGTTGTTTCTTTTGGTCTTTATGTTTTTCACACATAATTACCTTTCTGATTATGAAAAAAAGGGGGAGAAATTAAATGAACTTAATTTTGATTTCAATAATCAAGTTCTGAAAATGTTCTCTGAAGAGATCTGCTTACATTCTAACCCAGCTAAACTTCTTTTTCTTTTAGAATTGTTTTTCTTTTTCAGGAAATGAGAACTCTTATTAAAGAAGATCAGAAAATACTATGCAAGAATTATGTGTACCTCTAAAGATATGTTTTGAAAATCTGGAAGTTGTCTTAGTGACATTAAAGTTTCAAAGATTTCAATTTGATTTCATTCTCATTGGCATCTAAAGTCAAGATTCAATAAGAAGAATGATAACGAGAAATCGTATCATATAATTACTACATTTTTTTATCGATTTTCATAATACATTAACTCGTTTAACTCCCGATTGTTCCGAGCTTTCATGTCTTTTCACAGGTACAACTTGTTTCAAATCAAATTAGTGAAAAAGGATCACATGAAGAAAGCTAACCAAAAATCAGAAGAAAAAGAACTAAATCTGCAGAATTTGATGTTGTGACGGCCGTCACACCCCATTACGAGCGTAACGCACTCACAACTTAAAGGACGATCGTCACACATCATTGACGAACGTAACGCACTATTTAAGCGCATTACGACCGTCACCTCCTCATGACGACCGTCACACGCGTAATTCAACGTTATGCATAACAGGAGACGTGGGCAACATAATGGATGGTTTTCTTCTCCTACAATTTCTCAAACTTCAGTAACGAACCGTCCAAGTCTTCCTCCACTCAAGCAGTTCCTAAATTCTCTTAACTTCAAAAATCCTCTTCTATAAATAGGAGGCATTTTAATGGAACAGGGTCGGAGAAATTTTACTATAGAGCCAAACTTTTTCCTTTCAGCATTATTTTATTTTATTTGCTTTTGAACCAATATACCTACTGTATCGTTCAGTTTCTACATTTAGTTTCCAAAAGTGTTAATTCTTCATCTAACAATTAACACGGTCATATATTTCAATTAATCGCAAGGATATTGTACGCATCAAGATTACCACAGCAACATATTTACAGGTTTTTATGCAATTGGTTTTTATTATTCTTATGCTATGTTAGTTATTTTTATGAATTGTATTTTACGTTGCAAGGTTATTAAATATATTATGTCCGGCTAATTTTGTTTGTACCGGTATGTGACTCCTAAGCACCGAAGGAATTCGGTGATAACTTGGCTAAAAACTTTTATAAATAATTTCTGGTTTCCAATTTCCATATTTAACTTAACTACCCTTGTCACGAGAGTGAAAGGATATTTAACACGATTTTGCCACGAGAGTGGGAAATTAATTAAGGCAAGAACCTGCATGCGAGAGCTGGGGTTCGACCCAGATAGTGGTAACGAAACATTAATTTTTAAATACACGAGAGTGTTTTAACAAATTAATTAAACTCGAGTTGTTTTCAAAGAGTGTTATTAAATTTAAAGTGCATCCACTAGGTTTAGTAGCATAACTTATTTCATGAACACGAGAGTGTATGTCTCAAGTTTTTAAACAATTCGTTTTTACTGAAATACTTTATATGCCAAGCGATTCACCGAGTTCCCGAAGTCCGACTATCACATACCGTTATAGCTATTACTATTCTTTTTAATTAAACTCTTTTTCCTCCAAAACCAGATATTCATCGCTTAGTTAAACAATTGTAACATTAGATCGTATGCGATTGATCCTCAGTCTCTGTGGGTTCGATAATCATTTAAAACTAGAACGACTAAACTGTATACTTGCAGTTAGTATCCCAATAGACTTATAAAGTCCCGATCAAGTTTTTGGCACCGTTGCCGGGGACTGATTAGTCTATTTAGTACGATTCTTTTGTTGCACGTTTAGACTAGGCAACAGAAACCCTCTTCCGATTTGTATGCCAAGGACTTGTTCACAAGGCGAACCACTTGACAAATCGACGGACGAACCTGAACGCATCATTTCCATAAGACGAACAGTCAGAGATTACTGTTTAAATCACGTTATTCCTTTACCAAAACCCAAAATCAAGATTGATTCCGAAATAGATTCTAATTCTTCCTCTGAAACCGAAATTAATTTAGAAGTAGACATGGCCGAAGAACGAAGGACTCGTCCACTGAAGGAGTACGTATCTCCATCACAACAAGAACCCCACAATAGCATTGCTACTCCAGCAATTAATCGAAACGATTTTGAGTTGAAACCGTCATTGATATCAGCTATCCAACAACGCCAATTCTCTGGAAATCCTACCGAGGATCCAAATGAACATCTTACAAAATTCGTTCAATTTGCCGACACAGTTATAGCAAATGGTGTTTGTAAAGATGCAATAAGATTACGTCTTTTTCCTTTTTCGCTAAGAGATAAAGCTTGGGCTTGGTTGCAATCCTTGCCGTCAAATTCCGTCACTACGTGGGAAGGACTTAAGACTGTATTTTTAGCACGATATTTTCCCCCAAGCAAGACTGCTGCATTAAGAGCTCAAATCAATGGATTTAGGCAGAAGGATACTGAACCGCTATTCGATGCATGGGAACGCTACAAAGATATGATGCGAATATGCCCATATCACGGATTAGAAAACTGGCTGATTATCCATACATTTTATAATGGACTCTTGTACAACACAAGACTCTCTATAGATGCCGCCGCAGGTGGTACACTAATGGACAAGCCTTACGACGAAGCTAACCAACTCATTGAAAATATGGCCCAAAACCACTATCAGTGGGGAGGAGAAAGAACACCTGTGGAGAAAACTCAAACCAAAAGTGGGATGTACGAGATTAGTAGCCTAGATAAAGTTAATGCTAAGATAGATGCTCTTACCCAAAAGATAGAAATCTTGACCTTACCTCCTGCAGCCACCGTGGCTGCAGTTACCCCAAACTGCGAAGTTTGTGGAGTTCCTGGTCATGTTGGAACCGAATGTCAAATCCTAGCAGGAATATCAGTTGATCAGGTGAATTACGCTCAAGGTAATCCTTATGCTAATACCTATAACCCTGGTTGGAAGAACCATCCTAACTTCTCGTAAAAGAACAATAACGCTTTATATGCACCTGGCCAAGCACCCGATGTACCTCCAGGTTATCAAAAACCCGCTGCTAATGTTCCTAACATTCCTAAGAAGTCTAACCTTGAAATCCTAATGGAAAATTTTATCGCTAATCAAGCTCAACAAAACAAAGAATTTCTCAATCAAAACGTTCACACCAGTGAACAATTGAAGCTATTAGCAAACAAGGTAGATGCCCTAGCAACTCACAATAAAATGATAGAAACCCAAATCTCCCAAGTAGCACAACACCAAGCTAGTTCTGCTGCACCTGCTGGTACGTTTCCTAGACAGCCACAACCCAATCCTAAAGGACATGCTAATGCTATCACATTACGAAGTGGGACAGCACTTGATAGACCGGTAGATCCTATACTCCAAAACCCGACCAAGTATCAAAAACCTGAAAAGGAAGCAGAGAAATCGAAAGAACAATCTGAGAATGTAGAAGAAGACGCAAACGAGAGCAGAGAGATTTCATAAAAACCTTACGTACCTCCACCGCCATATAAACCACCAATTCCATACCCTCAAAGACTTGCAAAATCCAAAAACGAGGGGCAATTCAAGAAATTTGTAGCACTTCTGAAATAATTAAACGTCACTATTCCGTTTACAGAAGTTATAACTCAAATGCCGTCATATGCTAAATTCCTAAAAGAAATATTGTCTAATAAGAAAAAAACTGTTGAAAACAAAACCGTTATGCTAACTGCCGAATGTAGCACCATAATTCAAAATAACATGCCTCCAAAGCTAAAGGATCCTGGTAGTTTCTCCATACCATGTGTAATTGGAAAATCTGTCATAGACAAAGCTCTATGCGATTTAGGAGCAAGTGTTAGTTTAATGCCCTTATCTATTTGCGAGAAGCTCAAACTAGGTGACATGAGACCTACCAAGATGTCCCTACAACTAGCTGACAGATCAGTCAAATTCCCTGTTGGTATGCTAGAAAACATTCCTGTCTGAATAGGACAATTTTACATACCTACTGACTTTATAATAATGGACATAAAGGAAGATTCAAATATTCCCATCATATTATGAAGGCCATTTTTAACCACTGCAGGAGCCATTATCGACGTTAAGAAAGGAAAGCTTACCTTCGAGGTAGGAGAAGAGAAAGTAGAATTTATTCTTTCCCAATTCTTCAAAGCCCCTGCTATAGATGACTCATGTTGTTTCCTAGATATTATTGATGAATGTGTCAAAGAACTAGAAATCCAAGAAGACACCTATTCTAGGATATTGAAAATTCTGACACCAACTATCTTCAAGGATGATGACTGGAGACGAGAATATCACGATGCCAGCCTAAGCGAATATTTCGCCTTAACACCCGATCCTACCCCAACTGATAAGAAAACTGGTATAGAACTCAAAACGTTACCCAAAGATCTGAGGTATGAATTTTTAGATAAAGAACTCGAACGGCCAGTTATAGTCAATGCCAATTTAGGGAAGATCGAAACCGAAAAACTTATTAATGTGTTAAGGAAGTATCCAACCGCATTAGGATATAATATATCAGATCTAAAAGGAATAAGTCCTTCTCTCTGTATGCACCGTATTATGCTAGAAGAGGACTACAAGACTTCTAGAGAACATCAAAGACGAATAAATCTTATCCTAAGTGAAGTTGTAAAGAAAGAAGTGCGGAAACTACTAGAGGCAGACATCATATACCCAATATCAGATAGAAACTGGGTCAGTCCAGTTCACGTAGTACCTAAGAAAGGAGGTGTTACGGTTATAACAAACACAAAAGGTGAATCGGTGGCACAATGTACCCAAACAGGATGGAGAATGTGTATTGATTACAGAAAACTAAACAAAGCTACACGCAAGGACCATTTCCCATTACCATTCATTGATCAAATGCTCGAGCGCTTAGCTAAACATTCCCATTTTTGTTATCTTGACGGATACTCAGGATTCTTCCAAATTCCCATTCATCCTGATGATCAAGAGAAAACTACGTTCACATGCCCCTATGGTACCTTTGCATACCGTAGAATTCCATTTGGACTATGTAACGCACCTGTAACTTTTCAACAATGCATGATGGCGATTTTCGCAGACTTTTTGGAAGGAATTATGGAAGTATTCATGAATGATTTTTCTGTCTGTGGAGAAAGTTTTGACGGATGTTTATCAAATCTTGAGATGGTACTGAAACACTGTGTCAATGTCAACCTAGTGCTCAACTGGGAAAAGTGTCACTTCATGGTGAGACAAGGAATTGTGTTGGGGCACATTGTACCAAACAGATGGATTGAAGTCGATAAAGCAAAAATCGAAATTATCAAAAACCTTCAACCACCCAAAACAGTTAGAAATAAGAAGTTTTCTGGGACACGCTGGTTTTTACCGACGTTTTATAAAAGATTTCTCTAAAATCACTAAGCCACTAATTGAACTATTGATGAAAGAAGTCGAGTTTATTTTCGATGATAAATGCTTAAACGCATTCGAGACGCTTAAAGAAGCCTTAATTTCAACACCTATAATGCAACCTCCTGATTGGAACCTACCATTTGAAATAATGTGCGATGCGAGCGATTATGTTGTAGGTGCAGTCCTAGGACAACGCAAGGATAAAAAGCTTCACGCTATTTACTACGTAAGCAAAACACTTGATCCCACACAAATGAATTACGCCACTACAGAGAAGGAACTCTTAGTTGTTGTATTCGTATTGGACAAATTTCGTTCCTACTTAGTAGGCACCAAAATTGTTATTTACACAGATCAGGCTGCGATCCGATACTTGCTAAGTAAGAAAGACGCCAAACCACGACTACTCAGATGGATCTTACTCCTACAAGAGTTTGACTTGGAAATAAAAGACAAAAGGGGGACTGAAAACGTGGTAGCAGACCATTTATCAAGATTGGATAGAATCCAAACCGAGAGTGCTCCCATAAACGAAGATTTCCCATATGAACGCCTTATTGCTAAACTAGAGATAACTCCTACCGACGATTTAGATCAACATGATGAATATTTAACAAATGCGGTAGTAGAAGCCATTTGTACCAACACCATATTACCATGGTACACTGATTTCATTAACTACTTAGCCGCCGGTGTTCTACCACCCGATTTAACATACCAACAGCGGAAGAAATTCTTCCATGATCTTAGACACTACTTTTGGGATGAACCACTACTCTTTAAAAGAGGCGCCAATGGTATCTACCGTCGATGTGTCCCTAACGATGAAATAGACGACGTCATTGCTCATTGCCATTCCGCCCCTTATGGTGGACATGCTAGTACTTCGAAAACTTGTGCAAAAATACTTCAAGCTGGTTTCTTTTGGCCTACTTTATGGAAAGACGTCCACGTAGCAATTATGAATTGCGATAGATGTCAGCGCACAGGAAATATATCTAGACGTGACAAAATTCCGCAAAAAGGGATTCTTGAAGTTGAAATTTTTGATGTATGGGGAATTGATTTCATGGGACCGTTCCCCGCATCCTTTGGAAATAAGTATATATTGGTAGCTGTTGACTACGTATCAAAATGGATTGAAGTCGTAGCTGCACCCACAAATGATACATGAGTGGTACTTAAATTATTCAAAAATGTTATCTTCCCACGATTCGGTATACCAAGACTAGTAATTAGTGATGGCGGTTCCCATTTTATCTCTAGAATTTTCGAAAAACTACTTTCAAAATATGGCATTAAACATCGCATAGCCACACCATACCATCCTCAAACGAGTGGAAAAATGGAAGTGTCAAATAGGGAAATTAAACAAATCCTTGAGAAAACCGTAGCCACATCTAGAAAGGATTGGTCCTCCAAGCTAAATGATGCTCTTTGGGCATATAGGACAGCTTTTAAAACCTCTATCGGAACAAGCCGTTTAAATTAGTTTATGGAAAATCTTGTCATTTGCCAGTAGAATTAGAACATAAAGCTTACTGGGCCATTAAAACTCTTAACTTAAATTACAAGACTGCTGGCGAGAAACAAATATTAGATATCCATGAATTAGAAGAATTGCGTTTAGACGCTTATGAAAATGCTAGAATCTATAAGGAAAGAACAAAAAAATGGCATGATAAGCGTATCTCACAGAAAGAATTTAAGGAAGGAGACATTGTACTCCTATTCAACTCTGGACTGAAACTCTTCTCAGGTAAATTACGTTCCAGATGGTCAGGACCATTCGAAATTAATAAAGTTTTCCCAAGTGGTGCGATAGAAATTAAAAGAAATTCTATCGAACCATTTATAGTCAATGGCCAGCGCTTGAAGCATTATTTTAACGTCGGAAATCTAAACTATTCGGCTTATCTGGAGTTAAGTGAGCCACCTACCCCGACACCTAACTGAGTAGGTACAGTCTGTCGAGCTATCGACGTTAAACAAAGCGCTTAGTGGGAGGCAACCCACCTATTTGTTTTTACTATTATTTATGTTTGTTTTTATTTTTGATTTTCTTTTCCGTTTCTACATTTATTTCGTTTAAAGTATTATTTTCATTATTTCTAAAAAAAATGTATACAACTGCTGCTGATTTTCAAACAACTTTACAGGTTTTCTGAAAAAGTCTTTTTCTATCCTACCTTCTCCCCTGATTTGCTTCCCTCCCTTTACTATATACTATGGAAACCACTTTTAGAGGCATGAACCAAATGAGGAGGTTTGAGGAATTATTACACAGAAATATTGGTATGACCTTATATTATGATGAACCCACAATGGACACTTTAGGCATTAAGGATAGTGTCCATTATCTGTTTAGCCAGCTGGGGTGGGAAAAATCCCACATTAAATCTAGGTTTGTTACATACCGCGAGCTCACCCTTGAGTTTCTGAGCTCCTTAGTTCATATACCCGAGCGCGGTTTCAGAACTAGAAAGGGATTTATAGCCTTCAGGTTATTTGGTATTGAATTTGCTTACACCCATAAAGAATTAGCCGACCTTCTAGGATTCCCTAGCGGGCCTTTTGCTTTTTCTATCACCCAGGCAAAGTTAATGGATTTTGAGCTAGACTATTTTTGGCGGACTTTAACCGGGAATTACCACCCTGAGCCGGATAGCATGGATAATAATGAAATACACAACCCCGCTATCCGCTATTTCCATAAGATTCTAGAACATACCATTTTCAGAAAAGAACAGAACCGCACTGCCGTATCTAAAGATGAGATATTTTTGCTGCAGTGCATGACCCAGGGCCGACCTGTAAATGCAGTGCCATTCTTGATGCATACATTTACCCGCATTGCTGAGAACCCTAGAGAGACAATCATCATAGGAGGCCTGGTTACCATGATTGCTAACGCCCTCGGACTTAGATACCAATTACATAGGTGCACACAATTTGGTTCAATCCGCCCAATGAACATTGATTTTTGTTTCCACCTACGAATAATAGGTAATCTAGGTCCTGCACCCTTCGAATACTTGATAAGGGATGAAGTAGTCACAGTATTTACACTTCCTAACCATGCCAAAACAAGTGCCCACAATCGCAACAATTGGTTGTATGAGCTTAACCCTCCCGACCACCCTTCGACACCTGAGACACCCCAATCCTACCGAGTTTACGATACCACAATGTCTGATGAGAGTGACCCCGAGACCCCTCCTGGTTACCATGATGGTAACAACATCATAGAGGATGTTGATGCCCCTGCAATAACAAAAGGAGAATATGCTAAAAATTTGAATAAAATATTTTCTACACTGGATGTTTACCATACGAACATCAATGGAATCAAGAACGAGTTGAAGGGTATGCGTATGGACGTGATAGGATTAACTGATATAACTGTGGAGCAGTTTTATCACATAAATGCAGCTTTCGAAGATTTGAAGACGCGACTGGGATGAAGCAGCAGAATCAGCACTTATTTTTACCTCGTGTTTTATGTTTCTAGGCAGTTTATGATTTCATTTTAAACAAGTTTACTCTTTACAGTTTTTAAAGTTCTGTTAGAAACATATATTTATTTCAATTTCAGTTTATTTTCATTTCGATTTCAGTTTATTTTCACTTTATTTTATTTTCAGTTTATTTTCATTTTTCATTAAATTTACTGTGTGTTACATCAAATATTATATTCACTGATCATACTATCATTTTTCAAAATTTTGTTATACGATGTATGTTGAAAATACTCTGCATGTATTGAATTACTATGTTATAATGTTTTGGAATTATACGATTTCGTTCATTTCATAAATATGAGTCTTTGCACCCGTAACGATCGTAACGTCCCCATGACGAGCGTAACACGCGTTTCACCGCGTTACGCCCGTCATCCCATTGTGACGGTCGTCACGCGCGCTCAATAGCAGACTCTGTTATTACATAATCCGTTCCACTTCCCATTCATTCTTCCCTTTTTCCCAAAACCTTAACAGTACCCATTCAAATTGTTTCTTAAATTCCCACTCCAACACTTAAACTCCATCAACCCACTACTCAATCCACATTCCAAACCATTTTCACGATTCAATCTCTTACATGCAATATGGCTATCAACCAGAAAATCCCCAATCTCACTTTCAGATCTGGCGAGCATGGTGAAACCCAACGACTCAAATTCCAGAAGTTCCAGTGTCGCGGTCTTCAACCTACTCGGTATGTTGACCTTGAATGTTTGAGGAATTTGGGATTGCTAGACAGTGTCCAACAACTTTTGCAGAATGTGAACTTATGGAACCTGTGCCGCCAACCGCAACCCATTTACGAAACTCTCACCTTTGAGTTTCTGAGTTCCTTTGCATACATTACCCCCACTGGTGCCACAAACCAACTCTCAGGCGTGGCCAAATTTCGTATGTTTGGCACTGAGCATCAGCTGTCCCAAACTGATTTCGCACGACTGCTCGGTTTCTGTTCTGACGAAGGTGTCCACCTCCGGGTGCCAGATAATTTCGGCGAGGAAGCTTTTAATTTATGGCACAGTATGACGAAAATTCGTGCCGGATCTTACGACCACCTCAACGCCACACATATTCATAATCTGGATATCCGATACTTTCACCGCATCCTCTACAACACCATCTTCGCCCGAGACAGCAATCACAAGCTCAACTCCAAGGAGCTCTTCTTCATGCATTGCGCATTCACCGGCCAGAAGATTAACGATGGCCCATATTCACTCTATTTGTGCTAGAGGCGGAAAACCCTTCTATTTCAGAGGGATTGCCACTTCTCTTGCCATAGCCCTGAATTATGGTGTCGCTCTCACAAATATGCCTTCTATGGCACCGGCATTGCTGACTCTGGACCACTGCAAGGCTGCACACCTCATCTACGAGCGGGAGGATGGCATATTCCATCCTGTGATCAGAAACATTGTTTATCATAGCATTACTTTACCTTGCAGGGACCGAATCAATCCACAAAACAGAGCTAACTAGCTATTTGATCCTGCAGCTCCCGAGGGGCGTGTTCCTACTCACAAAGACCAGCCTAATGCCCCCGCAGACGAAATGCAAGAAGAGTTAGACATTGTTGCCCCCGTCCACGACATCCCAAGACCTTCATCCGCACTACCTCCTATTACTCTTGAAGAAGTTCTCTGTGCCATCCATCTACAAAATCAAATGAGTGTCGCACTTGAAAGAAGACAACAAGAACAATACGACTATTTATGTGCACAAAACACTCAGATTCTGACTGGCCAGCGGAGCATGAACGAGAGGTTGGATGAGGCCCTGTCTTAACTTAGTGCCTTAAGGTTGGACGTCAGCACCCTTGGCTACCAGGACACTGACACTGAAGCCACTCCTACTAGGCGATCACGCACCAGGAGTAGAGGACGTGGCCATCAGTAGTTTTTCTTATTTTCTAAGTAATTTACTTTTTCTGTCTGTTTTTCTTTCTGTTTATTTCTTGTACTTATATTTCCACGCCTTTATGCCGCAACATTGAGGACAATGTCGGATTTAGTGTGGGAGAGGTACCTTTCCATCTACCATAAACAAGTAATTTTTTACGTTATTTCTCAGTTTAAATTCTTCCCCGCTTTATTTAGCCATACCGAAAATTTTTGCTTTATCTTCGCATCAGCCCGACATACCTATCTTAACGAAATCCTAGTTAAGGAAGCCAAGAACGATTCAACAAGATCGATACGGTTATGACACCTTAGACTTCCTACTTACGCGATCCGTTTCAATGACCATTATACCTATATCTTTAGTTTTAGTTCTAAAGTAACCCCCTAGTAGTTTATACTAGCAGTCAGCACCGTCTTGACACAAACCACGTGGGGAGCCGATGAATATAAGTGTTTGATGCATGATCAATGAAATATCCTTCTTATCTCGCTGCTAAAAAGAAAGAAAAATTTGCACCAAAATACAAGGTCGCATATAAGAGATGAGAAAATAATGAAGGAGTCCATTGTTGGTTGGTTCAGAGGTATCTGGTTCTGAACTTGGTAGGGCGTGCTACGGCTCGATCCCCCACAACCCCCAATTTGGATAACATATGTAGGGTTGCCACATTCGTGTACCAGACCCCGTACTAAAAGGATCAAAGTCACTAACCGGTTACTCCATTACGTGCGTGCTAACACAAAGGGCTTAATGTGATTGCGCTAGAACAAAACCGGGTGAAATAGATAAGAGAAACTTTGGGCAGAATTAAAATGGAACTATTGGACAGTCTGTTTGAAATGAAAGTCCACGACTTAGCCTATTGCTTATGTCATTAGCGTATCGTTGGTGTTTCACTTAAGTATCGGTCGAACTGACTAGGATTTCCCGTAATTACTTTAAAAATCAAAGGTATGTCATGCATGTGCGCTTGATAAAACTTGTCTGATCCTTCTAAATGATTATTTGCTTGAGGACAAGCAAAGGTTTGAGTATGGAGGAATTTGATAACGAGAAATCGTATCATATAATTATTACATTTGTTATCGATTTTCATAATACATTAACTCGTTTAACTCCCGATTATTCCGAGCTTTCATGTCTTTTCACAGGTACAACTTGTTTCAAATCAAATTAGTGAAAAAGGATCACATGAAGAAAGCTAACCAAAAATCAGAATAAAAAGAACTAAATCTGCAAAATCTACATAATTTGATGTTGTGACGGTCGTCACACCCCATTACGAGCGTAACGCACTCACAACTTGAAGGACGCTCGTCACACATCATTGACGAACGTAACACACTATTTAAGCGCATTACGACTGTCACCTCCTCATGACGACCATCACACGCGTAATTCAACATTATGCATAACAGGAGACGTGGGCAACGTAATGGATGTTTTTCTTCTCCTACAATTTCTCAAACTTCAGCAATGAACCGTCCGAGTCTTCCTCCACTCAAGCAGTTCCTAAATTCTCTTAACTGCAAAAATCCTCTTCTATAAATAGGAGGCATTTTAAAGGAACAGGGTCGGAGAGATTTTACTACAGAGCCAAACTTTTGCCTTTCAGCATTATTTTATTTTATTTGCTTTTGAACCAATATACCTACTGTATCATTCAGTTTCTAGATTTAGTTTCCAAAAGTGTTAATTCTTCATCTAAGAATTAACACGGTCATATATTTCAATTAATCGCAAGGATATTGTACGCACTCAAGATTACCACAACAACATATTTACAGGTTTTTATGCAATTGGTTTTTATTATTCTTATGCTACGTTAGTTATTTTTATGAATTGTATTTTACGTTGCAAGGTTATTAAATATATTATGTCCGGCTAATTTCATTTGTACCGGTATGTGACTCCTAAGCACCGAAGGAATTCAGTGATAACTTGGCTAAAAACTTTTATAAATAACTTTTGGTTTCCAATTTCCATATTTAATTTAACTACCCTTGTCACGAGAGTGGAAGGATATTTAACACGATTTTGCCACGAGAGTGGGAAATTAATTAAGGCAAGAACCTGCATGCGAGAGCTGGGGTTCGACCTAGATAGTGGTAACGAAACATTAATTTTTAAATACACGAGAGTGTTTTAACAAATTAATTAAACTCAAGTTGTTTTCAAAGAGTGTTATTAAATTTAAAGTGCATCCACTAGGTTTAGTAGCATAACTTATTTCATGAACACGAGAGTGTATGTCTCAGGTTTTTAAACAATTCGTTTTTACCGAAATACTTTATATTCCAAGCGATTTACCGAGTTCCTGAAGTCCGACTATCACATACCGGTATAGCTATTACTATTGTTTTTAATTAAACTCTTTTTCCTCCAAAACCATATATTCATCGCTTAGTTAAACAATTGTAACATTAGATAGTATGTGATTGATCCTCAGTCTTTGTGGGTTCGATAATCATTTAAAACTAGAACGACTAGACTGTATACTTGCAGTTAGTATCCCAATAGACTTATAAAGTCCCGATCAAAGAAGTTCTAAGAAATCAAGATCTCAATTGTTATATTGGCATCAAGATCTCAATTTTTCCATTGGTATCCAGAGTCAAGACTCTCAAGATCTCGATATATGATCTATTGGAACCAAGGGGAGTTTTACTCAAATGGTTCAGAGTCAGGATATTCAATCTTCATCAAGTCATTGACTCCGGGGGAGTATCATAAAAAGGATAAGTATTCCTTACCTTTCTATTTTCACTTTTTTCTAATTATATGGAAAAAAATTGTGTCATCAAAATACATAGTTTTGTCATCATTAAAAAGGGGGAGATTATAAGAACAAGATTTGGTTCTGCAATATTTTCTAAGTTTTGATAATAACAAATGAGTATGTTTGCATGAACAATTTTGATACTCTAATGTTTGTTATTGTAGAGTACTTAACAAATAGTTTCTGCCTATGATGGATGGCGTGGCCAAGATGTTAGAAGAGAATTCGTTCTGCTTATACGCTACACAAGTTTTGTTAAACACTAGCAAGACACTCCAGAAGGCTCTGAAGTGTAAGCTATGATGTTTGTCTAAAGAAACCAGTCAGAAGATTTGAAGATAAAATTTTCTACTTAAGTCCAGATGCTGAAGACTCATGTTTCTGAAGACAACATGTTCTAAAGAAATAGTCAGAAGATCTGGAGACAGAAGTTTCTACTCAAGTCCAGATGCTAAAGACTCAAGTTTCTAAATACCCAAGGTTCTAACGATAAGGTTTCTAAAGACCAAGTGCTGAAGACTCTAAAGAAAAAAGTTCTAAAGATTCTAAAGACTTGAAGTTATAAAGACCCAAGGATCCAAGAAAAGGTTCTCACAACCAAGTGCTGAAGACGTAGTTTTGAAGACTTTGAAGATTTAAAGTTCTGATGACCTTGTGTTATGTTCTTGCTTCTAAAATCATGCTCACAAAAGCCTCTGAAGTGTAGAAGGAAAGAAGATAATGTTAACGTGGTATAAATAGTACATGGTACAATCAATATTTCATTCCACTACCATGAAAGGACGAACTCATTTCACGATCTCGTCCCCCACGTTACTGTTCAAGCTGCTAGCATTTATGGAAATCCCAAGAGTACCCCTCAACAAATATATTATTTTATTGGCTATATAAAGTCTTGAAGACTAAGAGAGAAAGCTGACAATCAATGAAATATCCATGCACAAAGTGTTGTTCATAGCTTTCTTATTTTTAGTCATTGTTCTTAAAATAGCTTAGATATTCAGCTTGTGTAGAAGCAATATTCTTATAAACAAAACTTGTACTCAAACAGTTGTTTGATTTTTCCTTAAGGGACCGGGTAAGTCTGTATCCTTAAGAAGTCTAGGACTTGCGAGTTTTAGAGGTTGTTAGTCACTTACGGATAGCTTGTGCATTGTAATAATCAGGTTGATTATTGTTTAATATTCCTTAAGGGACCGGGTAGGTTTGTATCCTTAAGAAGTCTAGGGCTTGCGAGTCTTAGAGGTTGTTAGTCACTTGCAGGTAGCTTGTGCAAATTGTAATCAGTTTGATTATAGTGAATTAAGTCCTCGATTGAGTGATGCAAAATCACCTTGGCGGGTGGACTAGACTAGCTTGATAATTTTCAAGTGAACTAGTATAAACATACATTGTTCTTTACTTCCTGTTCTTACTTATTGTTATTATCAAGAGTGGAGGAAAAAGGATTTTAACTTAAAGGGGAATACTTTTAAAAGAAAAGTTTTTGTTTTAAAAACCAATTCAAGCCCCCCCACCCTTTCTTGTGTTTTTCACACCTTCACTTATCATGACAGTTGGTTAAGATGTTGTGACATCTTTCTCAACATCAGTCTAGAACCATGTTTTAGCAAAATTACTGCCAAACCTAAAACCATGGATTTAACATATTTTTAACGTATGTAGGTTATTTTTAATTTGTTTTTCAATGGCACCACTTCCTAAATAATTAATTGACCTAGCTTCTACAAAAATTTAAAGGCAAGGTTCATCATAGAGTGATGATGAGAAATAGCCGATGATGAGAAAGGTTTCAGATACTTTCAATTGAGGAAGATGGAAAGGTAATAAATTTATGAGTAATAATAATGTAGAGATATACATTTGTGTTTCTTACATGATATTTTTTAATCTCAACCGTTTATTTTTATCTAAGAGCTGGTATTTATTCCTATCATTCTCATATAAGAGAAGCATTCTCATTAGATATGCCTTCATCCTCTCTCTCTCTCTCTCTCTCTCTCTCTCTCTCTCTCTCTCTCTCTCTCTATATATATATATATATATATATATATATATATATATATATATATATATATATATATATATATATATATATATATATATATATATATATATATATATATATATATATATATATATATATATATATATATATATATACTCTTTTTCCCTTTATTCAGATTTCTTCTTTTGTATAGTTCATAGGGAGTCTGCTTTAGAATTTGTCGTATCAAGACACGATTCATAACATAGCAACTGGTATTCACAACATCAGCCTAGAGTTATTTAGGAAGATTGATCTCATTGAGCACCGTCCTTGCAAGCTAAACTAGATATATGTTTTTCATCTTTATTACCCAATTTTGGTGGGGAGTTCATGGAGTGGAAAAGGTGTGTCGAATACTATTCTCATTACAAATTTTTTCGAATTCCTCATTTTGGAATTCTTGGCCATGATCACTTCTTATATATGTGATGCTTACTCCTTTTTCGTTCTAGATAACTTTGGCTAGTTTTTGAAAGGAAGCAAACCTGTCTATTTTCTTAGATAAGAATTTTGTCTAGGTATATTAAGAGTAGTCATCTACAATAACAAGGGCTTAGACGTTTTAACCTAGACTTTCATTTCTAGATAGGGCAGAGAGGTCCATCTGAAGCAGTTGCAAGGAACGGGCAGTAGAAACTATATTTTTAGATTTTAAAGAGGCCCTTACTTTCTTCCCCTTTTGTCACACATCACATAATCTATTCTTTTCAAAATTTAAGTTTGGCAGTACATATACGACATCCTTGTAGACCAACTTGTTTAAGTGGTCCACATGGATGCACGCTACTCTCATATGCCATAGCCAAGATTCATCCTCATTACTTGGAAGACATACATCATTTGAAGGAATTTTATTTAGATTAAATGTGTAGGTATTTCCACTTCTTGAGCCAGTGAATAAAGTTTCATTTTATTTTGATTTTATGACCCAGTAACCAGAAGAATCAAATGTTACATTGTTACCTTTGACACAAAGTTGACTTATGCTGAGAAAATTATGCTTAAATCCTTTTAGCAAAAGGACTTCCATACTATTTGGTTTGAGGAATTACTGGTGGTTCTAAAACCTAGAATTTTTCCTCTATTATTATCCCCATGTGAGACAAATCCTCCTTCTTTTAGAAATAAGGTGGAGAATAAGGTTTTGTCACTTGTCATATGCTTTGAACATCCACTATCAAGAAACCATTTAGAGTTTGAGACTGTAAAGTGTTTCTACAAAGAAAAAGTTAGTTCTTAACTTTAGATACCCATATCATCTTGGGTCCTTATTTGTTAATTTCATAATCAGATTTCTTCATTGTCTTAGAAATGTAGGAATTTTCATATTTAGATGATACTTTAGCTTTATGTTCATAATTTTTTTATAGAAGTTTGAAAGGGGGTGTCTTTATTTACTTTCATATATTTTTCTAGTGAAATAAACATAGCAATGTGACCTTCTTTACTGCAGTAGTTGCATTTCAATGTTTTACAATGAGATGTGTTTTTTGTCTTACATATGTTCTCAAAGTTATTACTATTGTTATTTGGCTCATAACCTAATCCTGCTTTGTTGTAGGAGGCTCTTTGATTTCCTAACCAGAGTTCTAAGTTGTCTCTCCCTTTGTTAAACTTGACAAGTGTTTTTTGAAGATCGCAAACTTCATTTTTAAGTTGTTGCAGCTATCCTGCGTGTCAGGTCCATTATATTCATTTGAAATGGAAATTTTTGAATGAGGTCTTCTTATTTCTTTGTAAGACGTTATATTTCCTTTCAAGGATTTTCTTTTAAGATTCAAAAGAGGAGATGGTATCCTTGGATGCAAAAACAATTTTCTCTAGTTTGTTTGTATCTTTTTTTAACTTTTTACATAGTCAAAATAAGTCAACATAGGAGAATTGAGAGGTTACCTCATCATCTTAATGCTTTGCCATTAGACAAATGTTGGATTTTTCTTCTTTATCACCCGAGGATTCCATATCAGTATCTTCCCATGTGACATAAGCTTTCTTCTTTTTTTTTCTTATGAATTTTTAGTTTCCTTTTTGAATAGAGGACACCATGGTTTGATATGTACTTTCTTTCCACAGTTGTAACATGTTGGAATGAATGTTATTTTTCTTCATCTTTTCTTTGCTCTTTTGTTTTCTTTTTCTCATTCTTCAAAAATCTATTGAAGTTATTCACTATGAGAGTCATGTCACCATCCAAGTCGGATTCTTCAGCTCTAAGTGTCAGGCTATTTCTTTTCTTTTCTCCTTCTTCGTCTACGGAAAGTCTTTTGAGTTTCATTCCATAGTCGCCAAATCCTTAGATTCACAAATCACATTGACTTTGGGTTTCCAACTATGGTTTAAGCATCTGAGAATCTTTATGACTAATTCCTCATTTGAGAATGTTTTTCCCAGAGTTCTGATATGACTCACGATGTGAGTAAATCGTGTTTGCATTTGACTTATGTTATCTTCAGGTTTCATTCTGAAGAGTTCATACTTATGAGTTAATGTGCCAAACCTTACTCTATTTACCTCTCCTGGGTAATTTGGAGGATGTCTTACATTTCTTTAGCAGTTTCGTAGTAAGAAACTTGTAAGAACTCATCAAGACTGAGTACAGCAGTGATGATATTATTAGCTTTTAAACCACGTTGCACATTCTCTTTATCCTCTTTGGACCAATCCTTTTCATGTTTGTCTACTACAGCACCAGTAACCTCGTGTGTATGGACAAATGGCCATTCTTTCACAACCTTCCAAATAGCACGATTTGTCCCTTCTATGAAAAAATTCATTTTCTCTTTCAACAAACTATACCCTTCTCTATTGAAGGATGAAGATTTGTATAGTGAATAGCTTGAAGACATTTTTCCTCCTGAAATGATTAGTCAATTATAGAAGTTAGGCTTTGATACCACTTGTTGGACAAGTGACTTCAAGCAAAAAAGAGGGATGAATGGTGGTATTTAAAATTTGTGATTAATTTTATACCTTTCTCGATTAAGATCATATTAATAATTTAGGTGATAAATTTTCAGCGGGGATAAAATAATGAAAGTAATTTGCAAAAAATAAAAGGATATAAATAGAAAAATTGCACAAGAGATTTATACAGGTTTTGCCGAACATCAGACTAGTCATGTCCCCAAGAGTTCTTCTTGAGATTTTGACTATAAAATTTTGAGTTTTTGAAGGTTATGCCCACAAACCTTACTATAATTCGTTCTTGAGATTTTTAAAGGAATATCCCCAACCAATGATAACTTTTACCCCAGGCTAAGCTAATTAACCGATTAGAGATTTATGGATTATCTTAATAACTAAAACAAAACTTTTTTCGACAAAGCTTAAGAGACCCATCACATATATTTTAGGAAATTTTTATCTCACGAAGCAAACTCAATCTCTTAAGAGTATGGCACCCTTAAGAATATAAACGATGACACGACCATTTACAAAAAAATCTTCCTCACAAGCAAAGATTCACTTACTAGCACTAAGGCAATATAAAGTGAAAATAAATATTTTCTAGAGAGAAAGAGAAAGAAGGAAATTAGAGAGATACATTCCAAATAAATAGTAAAATGTTGGAAAGTGGCGTGATTTAAAGTGGAGGCGTGCCTCCTTTATATAGTTGTTGGAAAAATCAGAAATGGAAATAATCCATGGGTCGAATTAATGAGCCAATTGATTGGCATAAGGCTCCAATCGATTGGCCAACCCAAATAGGAAGTTTAGATATAGAGTCGTTGTAAGTCATTAATGTGTTATTCTTATCATTTGGTTAATGGACTAGCACTCTTCCAATCGATTGGCTTAATGATCCTATTAATTGGCTAGCTCAAAAAAAGTTTTTCCAATCTATTGGCTTAATGCTTCTATCAATTGGCTGGATCAGAAAAATTTATTTCAATCGATTGGCGTAACTTACCAATTAATTGGTTAGTTAAAAAGTTGTTTGAAAAAGGTTTGGACACTTTTTAATCACTTGTCTTGATTTATAAAATCATTTTTTAGTTAAACACATTCGAGAAAATATTTTTAGGTGTGTGTGAGTTTCCTTAGGACTTTTAAGCTACTTCCTTACTTTTACAATACTAGGTTCACTCAGACAGACAGACAGACATGACATGGCAAGCTTTTAAACATTTCTTAAAAACTTAAAGATTTTTGCTAGATAGTTTCTGATTGTACAAGAACTTTGATGTTGTGTCATTTTGTTGATGACTCATAAGATGCTTTATTTGGTTATAGTATCATCATTGAGGTTGAAAGCTATTTCCAAGTGTCGCCATCGTCAAAACTTCAGATGGATCTTCTGAGAAACTTTTATCTTCATAACCTGTAAGCACATAGATTCACAAATTGGAGTTGAAAACATATTAGAGATGGTATTTTCTTTGTTGCCTATACTTATCAAGCTCAGGTAGAACTTATTAACTATGGCTTCTTTATCTCTTTTTCCCTTGGTTGAGATCTTGACTTTGCCTCTTATCTAGGTCAATTGAGCTCCCTTTAAAGCAGTAGTGTTTTCTTGAAAGCTTTTGCATGATAAGTTTTCTTCTTGAGAGAATCTACATAAGAGGGGGGTGATTGTTGACCCTGGTTGATTGTGTCTCATGTCCTATGTGCGAGAGTTTGATTGAGTGGACTTCTCATTTATTTTCTATACTTGTGATTAGGGTTATCTTTGTAGTATATGATATTTAAGTAGTCGAGCTAGTAGATGGCTATTTTTAGCGATTTTAGGCTTCTTTTTTAGTTTTTTCTCTCCTTATGACGTAGGTCGAATAGTAGAGGTGGTTTTATTATGGTTTGACATACAGTTGTTTGGTCTATTTGCATTGCTTGAGATAACACTATTTTTTACGATTCTTCAAGAAACATGAAAGAAGTGGAGGAAAACAAAGATTTTCTTGTGTTAATTTGGTTTCTAGTTAGATTGTGGTGAATTCATGTTCTTCCTATGACTACATTCAGAACTCGTGCCTTAACAAATAATAGAGGATCAGGAGTTTTTTGTCTTGGTTCTAGGATTGATTAGTGCTATCTCGTTGAGATTTTTGCATTGTTGATGGTGGTCTTGATGGTGTGAGATCTAATTGTTAGAATTATCTAATTTTTTATGGGCTACAATCAATTGTTGTTTAATTTGTGAAAAACAGGTTAATCGTGATTCTAATGGGGGTGCATACATAAGTCACTTTATTAGTTAAGTGATTTATTTTAATTAAAGACTGATTGTCTGAAATCTGATTGATGTGGGCAAAAGTGTGAGCTTTAACATTGGACCCATAATGGATAGTGTTCTGGACTGGGCCCGACAGGCCCAAAAGCATTGCAAAGGCCCAGTCCAAATGGACTTACAAGGGCCACGCCGACCAAAGAGTGAGACCGTGTCCGACGTGAAGTCGCTGGCTCGACGATACGCCTCCAGCTCGACATGAGGTGGTCCAGCACCACATTCTGAGGACCAGCTCGACGTTACCTCGAGCACCCCAGCTAGGGCAGACTCAGTCCACTGTTCCCCCAATGATACTCCGAAAAGACCGCGTCTCCGTCCGCCCGCACTTCACGCAGAACATCCAGGAAGGGGACCACGTGCGGGTCCCCACTACGCACGTAGAACCTGGCAGTTCCTCCATTGGGCCAAACCTGCCTGGCCCAATGAAGGAACCTTGGCCCAGCGCTGGGGGCTATAAATACCCTCTGCTCCCAGAGGGTCAGATATTCATCATTCTAACCTTACACTTGCTATTATCTGCTCGTACTCCTACTTACTTCAGCATCGGAGTGCCTTGCAGGTACCCCCCCCCCCCTACCTCGTTCAAAAAAGCTTTCTGCTCAGAGCCAGCCGTGACGGTCCATTTCTGATCAGGTCAGATCAGATAGGGACTAAGGTTATACATATTATGGTTAGGTCTCCTCTGTGATCACGAAATCAGAAACATAACGGACGGCTCTACAACTTGCTTCATTCAGAGTTGTGAACGGGAGTGTGAGATACAGAGGAAGATTCGGTCATTCATCTTTTCAGAATTCCAAATCAAGGAGACAACAACAGCAACCCTTATTCTCAAATCATGTCTACAACAAATAAGCATAGATGTTCTAATTTCATATACTCAATCTATAAAATTTTCCGCTTACATGTCATATCAAAGCTTGAATTATATGAGTTAGACTCAATTGTTTGCAGTTAATTTATAATTATAAATTGAGGGTTCAATTTATTTTGATTTAATCTTGAAGAATTGCTGAAATCAATTTCAATCTCAAATTCATTTTTACAAACCAAATAACATTATTTATGTAAAAATCTTAATTTAGGTTACTAGTTGCGATACCAGTTGAATTGCGATGTCGTACATATTGGGTTGTATGTTAACAATATTTCATATATTGTTTTTGTTTTCATGTTCTGTTTTAAAATTAAAGTTATGCAATCAAACTTGTAAATCTAATTTCACATGTACTCAATCGTTGATTTTTTTAAACTTCTTTTAAGGCACTGTTCACGTTATTTGTATACATACAAATCCAATTGTATTTACGATATATTACAGTAGCTATACACTGTATAATATATCAAATTGAATTCAGCTCATGGAATGATTTTTTGCCTTCACATTATATGAAAATTTCTTTACGACACAGTATGAATTCAATTGGTTTTATCATGCAGTAGGTATAATATATGTTTGGGTTATGTGTGGTATGATGTCGTAAGCCATCTCAGAACACAATTATCAGTGAATATTGGTTTTCATTCTCTCTATACTTGCAATAAGTTGAATCTATGATGTGAATAAGAATGCTATCAGAAATTAAGAAAGTTTTAATTTTTCCTAAATTAAGTTTTCCAATAAGGAACAAAAACTCCTTCTGATAAGGCATACTATTACCTAATCTATAGATTTGCATAATTTTGGGTTAAGAGGCATACCTAATCTATATTAGGCAATCATATTTGAATTTTGCTAAGCGGATTTATATTAGAGATACAATAAAATTTGGTTGATTTCTATGCAAGAATTCTATAAATTATTCTATGATTACCACTAAAGTGAGTAACTCTTTTTAATTTATAGAAGTCTCTTCGTAGTTTGAGGAATGATCTTCAGTAATTATAATTATTCACTTCTCAAAGGAGGACAATTATATATAGATATTTTGGTTAATTAAGGATATAACTATTGGAAATGCTTTGGTTTAAGGGATTTATCTGTCCAAAAGAGATAAACTTCTAAACCTAATGTATGCTCACTAAGTAGCTTATTTTTGAAATTTATGGATGAAGTTGTTGGATGTGCTTTGGTTTAGCGAATTTATCTATTCAAAGGAGATAGATTTTCAAACCCAATATAAGCTCATTGAGTAACTCATTTGAGGTTCTGAACTTGGTTGTGACCTGGGTTTGCGCATTCCACTCAAAGGGGATTGCATGATAATATTGATCTCTTCGTGATAGCTTATGTTCATTAAAGTTATATCTTGTCTTTAATATTTGTTCTAATACATTCTGATTTTGTCTCAACAGTGACCTTCTCTATGAATAATTATTATGCTTCTATTGAGATCATGAATAGATCTAATTTTAATAAATAGAAGAAAGACTTAGAGTTTTCATTAGGGATTATTGATCTTGACATGGCATTGTATGAAATCAAAGCTGTGATCAATGATTAGAGTACATCTGAAGAGAAAGAAAAATTAGCTAAATGGTTGAGGAGTGACCGACTTAGCTTGTGTGCCATGAAGAAAACCATTCCTGAACATCTGATAAGTGGATTTCCTGAGAAAGAGAATGCTAAAGAATATCTTGTTGCTATTGGAGAGAGATTTCAGGTATCTGATAATGTTGAATCTGGACATTTACTGAAACAACTCACGGACATGAAATATGATAACAATGGAGGTGTTAGGGAGTTCATTCTTAGAATGGTTCATGTCCAAACCAAACTGAAAATCCATGACATTGATCTTAATGAGAATTTTATTGTGTCTCATGCCTTAAACTACCTACCCGCCGAATTCACTCAAATTAAAACTGCCTACAATATCTTTGGTGATAAGTGGACTATCAATAACCTTATTACCAAATGTGTAGCTGAAGAAGAAAAACTCAAAAAGAAAAGAAGTGATTTAGCCCTTCTGACTGTTCATGTTAAATCTCATTCTGATAAGAATTCTTGGAAAAGTAAAAAATACTAATAGTGCTTCTCATAGAAATCCCTAGTTTAAGGAACCAGATAATGGTAACCACCATGACGTAGGAGGTCATAAGCCTGTTGCTTTTAAGAAATCCTTTTGGTGTTTTTGGTGTAAGGAAAAGGGGCATAAAAAAACTGATTGTGATGCTTTTAAAGCTTGGTTAGACAACAAGAACAAACCTGGAGGGGTTGAGCAACCAGTGGAGACCAAATTTGAGAGAAAGAAAACTCAGGTAGGAAATGATCTTGAAGTAATTTTGGAGCTAGTGGGAGTGAACGTGTAAAAAACACAAGAAATGGGGATTCGAATTGAGTTTTTAAATAAAAACTTTTCATTTAAAAATATTCTCCTTTAACTAAAATATTGTTTCCTTCACTCTTGATAATAACAATAATTAAGAACATCAGGTAAAGAATAATGTATGTTTATACTAGTTCACGTGAAAACTACCAAGCTAGTATAGCCCACTCGTCAAGGTGATTTCGCTTCTCTCAATCGAGGACTTAATCCACTATAACAAAACTTATTACAATTTACACAAGCTACCCGCAAGTGATTAACAACCTCTAAGACACACAAGTCCTAGAATTCTTAAGGATACAGACCTAATCGGTTCCTTAAGGAAAATCAAACAATAATCAAACTGATTATTACAATGCACAAGCTACCCGTAAGTGACTAACAACCTCTAAGACACACTAGGTATAAACTCTTAAGGATACAAACCTAACCGGTCTCTTAAAGAAAATCAAACAATTGTTTGAATAAAAGTTTTAGTTATAATGATATTGCGTCTACACAATATGTAAACTATTTTAAGAACAATGACTTAAGAATATGAAAGTTATGAATAACGCTTGTGGGTAGATATTTCGTTGATTGTCATCTTTCTCTCTTAGTCTTCAAGCCTTTATATAGTCAATAAAATAATATATTCGTTGAGGGGTACTCTTGGGATTTCCAGAAACATTGGTAGCTTGAGCAATAACGTGGGGGACAAGATCGTGCAACACCTTCGTCTTTTCATGGTAGTAGAATGAAACGTTGATTGAACGATGTACTATTTATACCACGTTAATGTTATTTTCTTTCCTTATGCATTTCATATGCCTCTACGAGCATGAGTTTAGAAGCGACAACATAACACAAGGTCATCAGAACTGCGTCTTTAGAGTCTTTAACACTTGGTCGTGATAACCTTTTCTTAGAACCTTGGGTCTTTAGAACTTCAAGTCTTTAGAATATTTAGAACTTCTATCTTCAGAGTGTGCAGTACTTGGTCTTTAGAACCCTTATCTTTAGAACTTTGGGTCTTTAGAAACTTAAGTCTTTAGCATCTGAACTTAAGTAGAAATTTCTGCCTTCAGATCTTCTTATTGTTTCTTTAGAACCCATTATCTTTAGAAACATGAGTCTTTAGCATCTAGACTTAAGTAGCAACTTCTGTCTTTAGATATTTTGATATGTTTCTTTAGAACACAATGTCTTTAGAGGAACGAGTCTTCAACATCTAGACGTAAGTAGAAACTTATGTCTTTAGATCTTCTGACTTGTTTCTTTAGACAAACACCAGAGCCTACACTTTAGAGTCTTCTGGAGTGTCTTGCTACTATTCATCAGAACTTGTGTAGCGCATAAGCGGAATTAATTCTCTTCTAATGTCTTGGCCACGCCATCCATCAAAAGTAGAACATGTTTTTTAATTACTCAAAAATGGCAAACATTAGAGTATCAAAATTGTTCATACAAATATACTCATTTGTTATCATCAAAACTTAGAGATAATATTGTAGAACAAAATTTTGTTCTTACAATCTCCCCGTTTTTAACGATGACAAAATTTATTTTATATAATCAGAAAAAGTAAAAATAAAAAGGTAAGGAATACTTATCTTTTTTATGAAACTCACCCTGAGTCAATGACTTGATGAAGATCAAATATCCTGACTCTGAACCATTTGAGTAGAACTCCCCCTGGTTCCAATAGATCGGATATTGAGAGTCTTGACTTTAGATACCAATGAAAATGAGATCAATTGAAATCTTGAAACTTTAATGTCACTAACACAGCTTCTCAATTCTTGGAGTCTGATTCCAAATTTAATGAAAATGAGATCAGTTGAAATCTTGAAATTTTAATCTCACTAAGACAGCTTCCAGATACTCAATTCTTGGAGTGTTATTTAAAATTTTAATTCTTGGAGTTTGATTCTAGTTTTCAATTCTTTGAGCCAAGTCTAAAGCCAACAGGTTAGACATAGGCCATGCATAATGCTTTCAGATCTTTGTCTTTAATAAGATTTCTCATTTCCTAAAAAAGAAAGCAATTGTAACAGAAACAGAATTTTAACTGGGTTAGAATGTAAGCAACTCTTTTCAGAGAACATTTTCCGGAACTTGATTATTAAAATCAAAATTACGCTCATTTTATTACTCACCCTTTTTGTCATAATCAAAAAGGTAATTATGTGTAAAAAAACATAAAAACAGAAGAAGATAACAAGTTTCATTGATATTTGAAAATGATTAAAATTAAAGGGGAAACAATAGAGTGAACGCAAACAAGAAAAACTATCTAAATTTCAAACACGTCACAACTCTCATCAAATAGGACATTGCCTCTGATGAACGGGTTTCTTCTAACATTTTCAATTACTTCAGCTAACTCAAATAGTTCAGATAATACATGTCTATAAGGAATGAATGACTTTTGAGATTTTCTAGATACAAGGATTGATAGATTCATAGGATTAAATATTATTGCTGACAGATGAATTAGATTACTTTTGCAAAGGCAATAAAGAAGACACATATCCCTGGGAAACTTTTTATCAAGATCTTATCCTCTATAATGAATGTTTTTCAATAAGAACTGAAACCAGATTTTTGCAAGAAGTTTCAAATGATCTGAATTAAGGGGCTCATATCTAAAGGGAGAATTAGGAACACTTGGAAACACATGAACATTCATGCAGAAGTTGGGTAAAAGTTGACTCTAGATGGCTTCATCAATGGAGGAGCGAGTGATGGTAGTCGAAATACGAAAGATATGAGAATGAATGAAGTTTCCATCAGGACTGACAAAAACATGAAGCTAGAAATTCTTCACGAGGTTAGGATAAATAGGACCTCTAAGCATTGTTGCATACCCATACCATCCTTGGTTTTTAATAAAATCATTGATGAAACCATCATCTGACACATAGTTGGGTCATTTCTCTTTGATTACTTCGAGAAGATTTTCATCTCCTTGAAAGGTTCTAACAACCATGGTATGCAGAAAGGCTTGAAAAATAAACAGTTGAGGATGATACAATGATAATGACTTGATGAAAGACTATATATAGAGAGATATAAATAGTCAATCAAGTCGTTCCAGAAATGAAACGATTGAAACACTCAAAGGAATTAATTTCGAGAGAGAGAATCAAATGATGACATATACTACTAAAAGTAGGGAATGAAAGGAGAAGTATATCAAAAGTTAAGATAGAAGAACACGAAAACATTTAATTGGAGCTCGACAGGGAAGATCTTAGCAGTCATATCAGACAAAACATAGAAATTTGACATTAAACAATTGTTCTCAAGACACAAAAGATAGGAGTAGTTAATAAATGTAATCATGATTAATCAATTCCAAGAAAATATTTTATCTTGCATTACCTAGGTAGAGTATGATAGACACTAAGTCTATTTAGATGGTGCGATTGATATTCTCAGTATCTAGAAAAACCACGAAAGTTTCCATCTAAGCAGAGATTTTTCTAACGGAAAAATCTTCTGATGACTGAGGTAAAAAAAATTAGAAGGCCTCTGATTGAGTTAGAATCTTATCACTTCAGATTGCTACTAAAACACATTTGATTCTAATGACATCTTACTCTGGACAAAGATCCATTTAACAAATGAATAGCTTCTAACCTAGCGACTGGTGTGAAGGTTTCTGTATAGTCTATCCCTTCTTGTTAACTATAACCTTGTGCAACCAATCACACTTTATTTCTGAAAAATTCACCTTTCTCATTGAGTTTGTTTCTGAACACCCATTTAGTTCCGATGACATGGACACTTTTAGGTTTCTGAATGAGATCCCAAAAATCATTCTTTGAGAATTGGCTGAGTTCTTCTTCCATATCTAGAATCCAATCTTTATCTAGAAGGGCTTCCTCAATGGATGTAGGTTCTATTAAAGAAACTAAACCCATAAGCCCTTTATCAGAAGGTTTGAGAGTCGATCTTGTTTTAACTGGAGCATCTTTACTTCTAAGAATGAGATCATCAGGATGGAAGGATGTGATTATGTATTTCCTTGGTTGAGGTTGATCATAAGGACTATCAACAATATCAAAAGAAATAGCTTCTGATTCTTTATCTTCTTGAACCTTCTCCTTTGGCTCAGCGAATATTATAGTTACATCTGCAAGCTTTTCACATAGCTTTGACTTTTCATAGTCAAGCTTATCATCGAATGTGACATGGATTGATTCCTCCAAAATTCATGATTCTGTGTTATAGACTCGGAAGCCTTTAGAGCATTCAGAGTATCCTAACAACATACACTTATGCGCCTTGGAGTCAAACTTACCCAAATTCTCTTTAGTGTTCAACATATAACATATACACCCAAATGGATGGAAATAAGAAATGTTGGACTTTCTATTCTTCAATAATTCATAAGGATTCTTATTCAAAATAGGTCTTATGGATATTTTATTTTGAATATAACACGATGTATTCACTGCTTCTTCCCAGAAGTGCTTAGCCATCTAAGTTTCTTGGATCATGGTGCAGGCTATTTCTTGCAGTGTTCTATTTTTGCTTTCTACAACTCCGTTTTGTTATGGAGTTCTAGGGCAGAAGAAATCATGAACTATGCCATTTGAATCAAAAAAATTTTCAAAATATTTGTTTTCAAATTCTCCACCATGATCGCTTCTAACTCTGACTATTTTGCAGTCTTTTTCATTTTGCACTTAGAAATAGAAAGAAGAAAATACAGAGTATGACTCATCCTTGTGTTTCAAGAATTTTATCCATGTCCATCTGCTATAATCAACAACAATGACAAGTCCATATTTATTTCCATTGATAGAAGCAGTTTTCACTGGTCCAAATAAGTCAATGTGAAGAAGTTCTAATGGCCTAGAAGTAGAAATAATATTTTTAGCTTTGAAAGAGGTTTTTGAAAACTTTCCTTTCTGACAAGCTTCACAAAGAGCATCTGAAGTATACTTCAGATTGGGCAAGCCTCTGACTAATCCAAGTTTATTTAGTTGAGAAATGTTTCTGAAGCTAACATGACCCAGACGTCGGTGCCGGACCCAATGCTCTTCTTGAACAGTCAGAAGGAATTTTACATTTTTATTTTTCAAATCTGATAATATTATTTTGTAAATATTTTTCTTCCTTTTGCCATTGAACAGAACTGAGCCATCCTTCTGACTAACAACTTTACAGGACGTTTGATTAGAAATGACATCATAACCATTGTCACTAAGTTAACTGATTGACAACAAGTTATGCATTAGACCCTCGACTAAGAGAATATTGTTAATAAAAGGGAGTCTACCATTACCAATAGTTTCATAACTGATGATCTTTCCCTTCTGGTTGTCTTCAAAACCAACAATGCCTCGAGACTTAAGTTCCAAATCTTAGAACATATGTCTTTCGCCAGTCATGTGTCGCGAGCATCCACTGTCCAGGTACCATGATTGGTGTTTCAGTGAATCCTTCAAGGACATCTGCAACATAGATTATCTAATCCTTAGGTACCCACTTTATGGGTCCTCTTTTGTTAGAAGTTCCATAGGTTCTGAAACCTTTGGACTTTTGTGCAGCAGAACAATCATGTGAAATTTGTGCATGATGCTTTGGTTTAGAAGTTTCCTTATGTATCTGTGTTTGTGCTACAGTAGTATCAGAACCTTCTTGTTCTGGACATTTCAAATCTATGCCAGCTAGCACGAAATTTTCAGAAAGAGGTTTTGGTTTTGACATATAGAGTCTCGTCAATTTTCTTTGATGGTCCTGAATATCCCAAGCCTCTATTTCCATTTCTACTAACACCACAGATCATTAAAGCTATTTTTCTTCTATATATGATTTTAACAAGGAAGTGTTGAAAAGCTCCATCATATCTGATTACTTCGTAGGTAACAGATGTGTTAGATAAAATCTCTTCTTCTAATCTAGACACTTTACTTTTCAGAGCAATGTTTGATTTTTCTAAAACAAATAGTTTTTCATTTAAGTCATAAATGTTTTGCTCATCTATAGTAGTGTTCTCAAAAGTAGCTAAAAAACTCTTATCAAGATTTTGTGTTTACTTAGAAGAATTTGATATCTTTTCATTAATTCAGATAAACCAATTTCAAGTTCAGAACGAGGTAAGCAAGAAAGTACATTTTTGTCGTCATTAGAGTCTGACTCATAATCAAGTGTTAGTTCATATTCTGATGTTGCTTCTCTTGTGCTGGTCCTGGCCTTGAATGCCACATTTACATGCTCTTCATCACAATCTTCATCTTCTGATTCTGATTCATCTCATGTTGCCATGAGACCCTTTTTAGCTTTATAAGCCTTCTTAGGCTTCTTGTCTTTCTTGAGCTTTGGGCAATCATTTTTGTAATGTCCAGGCTCGTTGTATTCATAACAAGTAACTTTTTTCCAAAAGCATTTTTCCGACTAGAAGTAGATTCACCTCTTCCCTAACTCCTTCGTTGACTTATGAATTTTCTTTTTCTATGCTTCCAGATTTGAATAATGCTTTGTAGACTTTAGAGCAACTGATTTTACCCTCTTATGAGGTTTATCTTGATCAATCTCTATTTCATGACTTCTTAAAGAGCTAATCAGATCCTCAAGAGAGGTGTTGTTCAGATCCTTTGAAAGTTTCAAAGCAGTTACCATGTATCTCCATTTGACAAGAAGACTTCTGATAATTTTCTTAACATGATATGTTGTAGAGTAACCTTTATTCAGAACCTTAAGTCCTGCCACAAGAGTCTGAAATCTTAAAAACATTGTTTTCACAGATTCGTCATCTTCCATTTTGAAGGCTTTGTACTTTTGAATTAAGGCCATGGACTTTGTTTCACCCCAAAATTTGCCCTCTCATTTTACTCAACACATGCTCATTAAAGTCCTCAACTTGCTCAAGGATACCCAAGAATTAACCAGACAAATTCTCTCCTAAGGCAATGAGCCTCAAACTAGGGTTTCCTTTTTCATCAATATGTTTGGGTTCCAAGGGTCCCAAATGATTTTCATTGACCTAATATGTACTCAAGATCATCCATGCCAAGTTTCATGCCTTGCACAACAAGTTTTCTCAATCAATTGCTCAAATGCCTAAAAATCAACTGTACTAGGTCAAAAGTCAACTGTGGCCTTCATGCAGTCAAACTTCAATATTTTTGGGTCAAAATAAACATTTTGAAGTAACATCCATCATTTTATCAAGGGTTGATCATGATTCCTCAAAGAATGCCCCAAATTCATCAAAACTCAAAAGTTGCTAACTTAGGGTTTTTATAGGAAAAGTCAACCAAAATTTGACCAGGCATATCTTTCTCATACTTTATCATAAATTTCCCATCAAAGGCTCATTTCGAATAGGATTAAATTCCCTACAACTCATCTTCATCCCTCAAGTTCAATAAATGCACTCATGGAAAGATATAAATTTAGACATTATAGGTCCTCTTTAAAAGACAACAAAAACACCTTTTGGGTCAAAGCTTATCACATAAACATGGAAGATCCAATTGATATTAAACCAAAAGGATTGCTTAGAGGACATCCTAAGATTTCTAAAAAGTCCAAGAACACCCTCCTAGGGTAAAAATTGAGGAAGATATGAATTATCAAACTTCTCCACATGGGCCTATCTTTTCAAGTTTGGAGCTTGTTCCTAACATGGTCCACGACCCATGAACCACTCCATGCCTCATTCACTTATTTATTTAATTTATTGTGATTTTATTCATTTAAAATTCAAATAAAAAATCAAAATAGATCATATAAGTTGCTTTTGGGATGATTTTGGCATTGAATGAAGATGATATATGTTGTCAAACAAAGATCAAATCGTGCAAGGGGATGATTGGAATGAAAATGGCATGATTTGGCTTGTTTTAGGAACAAATAATGCAAGGAACAAATCAAATATTTTCTCCATGATTTTTCAAGATTGCATATGTTTTTGTTGACCTAATTCCTTCTAATACATATACATAATATTTCCAGACTGAAAAAAGACGAAAAGGCTGCCTCCACAAGTCCAGAAAAACTCCAACTTTTGACAAAAAAAAGTGGTGTTCGAATTCTTATTTAGAAGGGGATTAAAGGTGTTTCAAGACCAACAATCCATTCCTGGGAACCTCCTGAGGCTAGCAGCATCATTTGCACGCATCAACACCCTCAGAATCAACCTACACAAGCATCACAGTTTGCCCTTATTCTTGAATTTGATTCTGACTATACGCGCATGATTAACAATTTATAAGCATACCTTCATGTTTGTATCATCATTTAGAATGTATTTGTATGATTAATTATGAGTTTTGACGCATGTATAGAAAACTCCCATTGTTAGGGTTTAAGGTTGCATTTTAGGGCTTTTTGATACAGGTAAAATCAGGGCCAAAGTTGGGTACCATCATACTCACGAGATCAAACCTAGTTGATCTGTATGCTTGGATTTAATTTATCTTACTTGTTTGAGGTTTTTGAGATTTACAGGGTTACAGCTACAACGTTTGTCCGTAGGTAAAAGGTCATTAGCTAAAATGACAGTCCTACTGAAGGAGACGGTCGCGTGTCAAAGCCCGGTTGGCTAATTTGAATTTGGCACGCGCTTTTGGCATAATGCTTAATATTTTCTTTATGTTTTATTTATGTTATTATCTTAAGAAATAAACCAGCCAGCCCAAACGGTAAAGCCAAGCGCATATGAGAGGAAGGACCTGGGTTCGATCCCAGGTCCAGACATTTTTCTTATTTTCTAATCTTTATATGCAGGATCTCATACATCACTATTCCAAGCCTCCATCATGCACTCTAAATCTCAGCCATTGGATCATCCCTTGATCCAGATCCAGCATCTAGCCACTGCAGACCATGGTGAACCCCCAGAGGACAGCTACACTGAATCTTGCGCAGGCTCTGGGCCAACAAAAATGGGCCTATCACAAGTTTCAACAATGCACCTCCCAGATTACTACTTCACACCTGGCCCAATTTATTTCTTTTTTATTTTCTTTTGTTTTATTTATTTGTTTAATTATTTTTACAAAAAAAAAAATCATTTTTTTTATTAAATCAAAAAATCACAAAAATAGAATTAGGGTTTTTTATAATTAAAATTATTTTTTTAAAAAATTAATCATTTTTAATTATTTCAACATTGATTATTTTATTAAATAAAATTAATTAGAAAATTAGGTTTAATTTGCAAACTTCAATTATTTTTCTCAATAAAAAATACAAAAATGTTTCCTTTAATTAATTAGATTCATTAGGATATTTAATTCTCGTGTTCCTCCTCGCGCGAGTTTTTATTTATTTATTTTTCAATTAATCTAACTGGTGACGGTTTGTAATAGTTCCAAATTAGGGTTTATTTACTGTTTATCCCCAAGTTTTGGTTATGTAACCCCCTCCCCGAGGCCTTGTAATAGTTAGAACTTTAATTTCTCGCACTTTTAAATTTCCGCAACTATGAACTGTCTAGATGTATGGATAATAGGCTTGCATACAAAAGACAAATGAAATTAAAACAGTAGATCACCTTAATTGTGCAAAGATTAAATAAACTGAAATCAAACACATGCACATGCTCACTCCTAGGGTTTTCCTCACTTCGGTTGCCTTCGGTAAACGGTCATGAAGCATAGGGAATTTTAGTGGTCGCCCTCTAGTCCCAAAAGATAAAAAATGACCCATCCAAATGTTGCCTCAGAAAGATCTTTAAGACTCTAGGGTAACTACTAAGGTTTCCTAACCATTGCTTTTGTGACCGTAATTGTCCCTCCGAATGTCCCTTAAACTCCAATGATGGGGCTACCTACTCCTTAATAGTAGGATAGCGCTGTCTAAAGGAAACCAAAATGAACAGTATTTTTTCGAGTAGGTAGAAACTCTTGAGTACTTGCTCAAAACAACAAAAAACCTTTTACACAAACACTTTCAAAATAGTTTTCAAAAACAACTTCGTCACACTCTTGAGGACATATACAAGGGTTATCACGAAGTTAAACAAAAGCTTTTCAAAACACACACAAGCAATTCCAAAATGATAAAGTACCTAAGAGCCCATGGAAAACCATGGATAGAAAGGGTGCTAACACCTTCCCTTTCTATAATCTACCCCCCCCCCGTACTCAAAAACATCTCGAAAAAGGTTTTTTCTGTTCTTTTCCCTTTTCTTTTGTTGGATGAAATAAAAGTCTGTGTCAACTCTTGCTTACCGCGACATTTGAGAATACAAACGCAAAGCTAGTATTAACAGTCGGTTTTACGACCGTATCACAGAATTGGCGACTCTGCTGGGGAATCACTAATAAAGTGGGGTATACCTTAGGATCTAGGTCATTTTAATTGCTTCTCTTGCTTGTCTTGATTGATATACTTTTAAGGTAATCTGTTTGGGTTATGTAGATCCTAAAACCGGATCTAGGAGCACCTTTTAGGTAAGTAGCAATAAACTGTGAGGGAATTGTGTGGGGTATACCGACACGGTTGAAGCAGTATCTACGTTGATGCGACACTTTGGTTGGTACCGGTAGCCCTTGAGTCAATCAAGGAGAATACGGTGTCGTCGTGTGGTGTCATAAAGCATCGACTGACTTTAGAACCTTTAATTGCACAACTTAGCCAGTAGGACGTAGCGAGATAGCCGACTTTGGTGTTTTCCCAAGGTCGACAGATACTCGATGCTGCACTCATTGAGGTTTGACTCCTGAGTTTTGTTCGGTTGCGAGTCAATCGCCTATTGAACGAAGCTTGGGGGAAAGATCAGTAATATTGAGATCCCTTAGAACCCAATTACTATTTATAGGACAGGTTGAACAAATCCAGCTTCAAGAGGGTATGACCTTAAAACTCATGCAGGCTTTAAACCTAAGGACTTGGTGTGACTTGTATGTTACTTGCTATACATGTGATTTCTTAGCATAATCATGACATCATAAACATGGCGTATCATACTAACCATTTCAAGGATTTTCTAGGGCTCATCTTTGCTTTGTTTTGTAGGAAATGGCATCCGTCCGTAGGAACACTATCCAGATTAACCTTGTGAAAGTACCTCCTCAACTAAAGGACTTAGCATTAAGGGTTCCTGAAAGCTATCCCTTCACTGAAAAACATGGTCGGCTTCTCAACTTGGTCACTTTAAAACCTGATGAAGAATTGTTAAAAGTGTTATTTTAGTTCTTTGATCCTTTGCACCACTGTTTCACCTTCCCGGATTACCAGCTAATTCCTACTATGGAGGAATTCTCTCGGTTATTGGGGGTACCCATTCTTGATCAGTTACCTTTCAATGGTACGAAAAGACATCCAAAGCCTGGAGATATTGCTCGAGCTCTGTCCTTATAATGGCCCGATGTAGTGAAAAATTGGGAAACTAGGGGAAGTGTCCAAGGAATCCCGGTTAAATTTCTATTCAAGAAAGCTCAATGTTTTTGGGATACCCTAGATTTACAAGCTTTTGAAGAGGTATTGGCACTCCTCATCTACGGGATGGTACTATTCCCTAACACGGACCAACTCGTAGATGTGAATATGATTAGGGTTTTTCTGTCTCATAATTCGGTGCTTACATTACTTGGGGATATTCTACACTCTGTGCATGCTCGCACTCTAAAGAGAAGGGGGACCCTCCTGTGTTGCACCCCTCTATTGGATAGGTGGTTTATTTCTCACCTACCCAGGTCTATTTTGAAGAATGAGCAGGGTGTGAAATGGTCTTATAGGCTGATGTCTCTTACACATTCAGACACTCATTGGTGTTCACGGTCCTCGGAAGATGTTACCATCATCGATCGCTATGGTGAATTCCCTAATGTCCCTCTCTTAGGAATTAGGGGAGGAATCACTTACAACCCTTGTTTGGAGCTGCGACATTTTGGATATGCAAGAAGGGATGGTCCTCATGACACACTTATCCAAGGAATCCTCTTTGACTACGAGAATGATGCTCGGGGTTACCGTAAAAGGTTCATATGAGCTTGGGGGCATGGTACATAGAGTTGATAGCAAGACACTAGGGCATAAGAACTCAATCCCTCTTGGCCTTATCTCAAACGGGTACGAGCCCGTGCTTAAAGTCTTATGATGCCTTACCCTGCTGTCCTACCAACGATTATGGAACCAGTTGCTGAAGGAGACACTTCTTATCTTATTCTCCATCCTGACATGCCAACTGATCATGAGGAATTACAAAAATCCTGGGTTCAACTTAAAGGGGAGCGGGATACGTTTGAGACTCAATTCTACGCTAGCGAGAAGAAGGCCTTGGAATTGACTAGGCTACTTAATGAAGAGAGGAGTATAAACGCCTACATTGCACCAAAGAGGATGCGCTCATGGGAGACCTAATTTTCTTTTTGCTTTAAGTTTTTTTTTATTGTAATCCTAAAAGGCAGTCTTTGTAACGACTCGAACTTATTAATACAATTAACGTGTGTTTCTTTTGGTTAAACAAATTTGAGTCTTTAAGAGTCCTTGAAATCATTGCATACGCATATCATCCATGACATTGCATAAACAGGTTTCATAACAGGTTTCTCATCTTCTGCGCTGTTTATTTCAGCAATAACGTCTTATGAACAAAGCATCAAAGATCTCCAGGCACAAAATGCCCAATTTCAACAAATGTTCGTAGCTTTGGAAAAAAGGCAGGAAGATCTGAAGGCCCTTATTCTGAAAGAGAAAAAGAAGAAGAAGAAGAAGACCATTGGTGTCCTGAATCTGGGCAGAAGATTTAGGGGATCATTGAAATAAACGGTTTGTGATACGGTGGCAGAACCAGACTGTTTTTAGGAAAATGCTGGTTTGCGTTTTGGGTTTGTGTTTGCAAAATGTCGCGGTAAGCAAGAGTCGCCATCGACTTTTATTTTATCCAGCTGGAAAGGGAAAAAGCACAGAAAAAATCCTTTTTCCAGATTTTGAGTACCGGGGTAGATTATAGAAAGGGAAGGTATTAGCACCCTTTCTATCCGTAGTTTTCTACAGGCTCTTAGGTACTTGCTCATCATTTAAAAATTTCTTCCGTGTTTGTGTGTTTTGAAATTTTTTTGTTTAACTTCGTTTTAACCCTTGTATCAGTCCTCAAGAGTGTTACGAAGTGTTTTTGAAAAATTGGTTTGAAAAGAGTTGTGTAAGTGTGGAAAAGTTTGTCTTGAGCAAGTACCTACTAGCATCTACCTACTCGAAAAAATAATGTTTCCGTTCTTGTTTCCTTTAGAAAGCGTTATCCCACTATTAGTGAGTAGGTAGCACCGTCGTTGGAATTGTAAGGGTCAATTCGAAAGGGACGTACGATCACTAAAGCAATGTTAGGACGTCTTAGGAATAACTCTAATGTCTTAAGATCATATTCGAGGCGACATTTCTGAGGCGACCTTTCCGAGGCAACATTTCCGAACGGGACTTTTGATCTTTGTTTAGACAAGAGGGTGACCACTAAAACACCCTATACTTAATAATCGTTTACCAAAGGCAACCGAAGTGAGAGTATACCCTAGGAGTGCGCATGTGCGAGTGATTCAATTTCAAGTTATTATCTTTGTACATTTAGGGTTAGCTAACTGTTTTAAAATCATCATACATTCTTATCATGCAATCCTATTATCATACATCTAACAGTTAATATTTTCAAAAATTAAAATGTGAGAAATAAAACTACGCTATTACAAGGCTTCGGGGAGGGGGATTAATTACATAGCCAAAAAATCGTAAACGATAAATAAATGAAAATTCCTAATTAAGCTATTACATCCCATGTGCAGTTACATTAATATTGTAAAAATAAATAAATGCGCGATGAATCGAGAATGAAAGAAAACTAGGGTTTTGACCCTGTCTAACCTAATTAAAAGAAAAATCACTTTTTGTTGTTTTTGATTATTTTAAGGAAAGAATAAGGTTTTAAATTAAATACAAACCTAATTACTAATTAAATTATATTTAAGAAAAATAATTATTTTTGACCTATTTTTATATTTTGTGATTTTTAAGAAAAGAAAAATAGAAATTAAATTAAACAAAAACCCTAATTTCTAATTTGTTTTAATTCATTCACAAAGACAAATTAAAGTTATCCTAAAATTAAATAAACTAATTAAATTAATTTTTGATAAAAAAATAAAACCTAAATCTAATTTGATGAAAATTGATTTTATGATTTTTGATAAAAAAAGAATTAATTTTTGTGTTAGTAAAATAAAATAAATTAAATAAAAGAAAATATAAAAGAATAAAGAAAAAGAGTATTGGGCCTGGTATCCAAAGCAAAAAGGGGGTGCCATTAGCAGCTTTTAGGCCCAAAAAACCCGATCCACGTTTGACTTCCATGATCCAATGTTACGCTTTGACTAGGCCTATGGTAGGCCTTCATGTGATGGCCTTTGGATTTGATCTGCTTTAGATCTAATGGTTGCAAGCTGAATATCCATGATGGTCTTTATGCCTGTGCACACGCCTGATCATGTAAGTAAAAATAATGTGAAATAACATGGGGGACCTGGGATTCGAACCCAGGTCCTATGGCCTTTTCATTCGCCTTAATACCAACTGAGCCAACACGCTTCTTTGAACATCAAATAACAATCAATCATTATATAAAAAAACAAAATAAGAATTATCAGCGTGCAAAATGTTTGAATGGGCGAACCAGGGCACGCCACGCCATCATCTCTAACCTCTCTCCGTTGCTAAAAGTCTGATGACTTTTACCTACGGACAAGAAGCGTAGGTACAAACCCTGCAATTTTCCAAAATCATCTACAAGCATGATAAATGAAATCTAACACTATAGACCAATTAGTCTTGGCCTGGTGAGTATCATGGCACCTTTCTTTTGGGCCAATTTTACCTGCACAAGAAAATCCCCAAACGCAACAAGAAACCCTAACAATGGCATATCTCTATAGGGTTAGCAAAAATGCAATTAACTGTTACCAATAGCTTGCAAATGCTTCCAGGATTCAGAATATATACATGATTCATGCTACAAATGCCTAAATAATGATATTTGATTTCAAGAATATGTCAAGTCCGTGAATCACTTACAACGAGTTTTAGTGCACGAAAAGGCTTGCTCTTGATTGCTATGGACTCCCTGAATGCCCAGGAAATGAAAGTAATGCTTGGCAAGGCTTGAAAGTGCCTTGACTGTGAAAATAGATTGCACTTTTTCTTGATTTTTTTGTAATTTGTTCTTCAACCTACACGCCTCCCGACCTTCTTCTTTTGGTCTTCATTTGTCCAATATATATCAGTGATTGAATTAGGTTTGCAAATGTGCATTCAATCTTTTTCCATTATGGTCTTTGATCATGATTTGATTCCCATAAAGATCTTTCTAAAATAAGCCAAAAACCCAATCTTTTTGTGTACAAACATTCCTTGTACGATTTGATTTTGTTGCTATCTGTATAAGGGACCTGAAAGATACACAAAATCTCAAGGCTCAAATGAATTTGATATTTTCAAGATTTTATTTTGATTTACTTTGATTTAATTGAAATAAAAATCAAAATAAATGGAAAAATAAAAATAAAGGCAAATGGGAAAGATCATGGGTCGTGGACCATGTTACAAACTCAAGACAAGTGCAAAAGGTTGGGCCCATTTGATAAAAATTGCAATTTGAGGCACTTTTGACTTTTTGCAATTTTGCAAAAAAGGTCAACTTCACCAATGCATAACTCCTTCAATTTTGACTCTATGAGGGTGTTCTTGGACTTTTTAGAAATCTTTAGATGTTCTCTAAGAAACCCTTTTGTTCTCATCTCAATTGAGTCTTCCATGTTTATGTATGAAGCTTTGACAAAAAAGGTGTTTTTGTTGACTTTTCAAAATGATCTATAATGTCCAAATTCATAACTTCTTGTGAGTGCATATTTTGAACTTGAGAGCTGAAGATGAATTGTAGGGCATTTAATCTTATTAAAAACGAGCTTTGTATGGTTCATTCTTGATAAAGTATGAGAAAGTTATGCTTGGTCAAAGTTGAGTTGACTTTTCCTACAAAACTCTAATTTAGCAACTTTTGGGTATTGATGAATTGTGAGCAATCCTTGATGAATCATGATCAAACCTTGATCAAATGATGAATAATAATTAAAAATGAGAATGTTGACCAAAAATCTTGAAGTTTGACTGTATGTGGGCCACAGTTGACTTTTGCCCTAGCATAGTCGATTTTCAGGCCTTTGAGCAATTGACTGAGCAAATTTTCTCTGCAAGACTTGAAACTTGACATGGATGAACTTGAGGACATATCAGGATAATGGTGAGCATTTGGGATCCCTTGGACTCAAGTATCTTGATGCAACATGAAACCCTAATTTGAAGTAGACTGCCTTAGGAGAGAGTTTGTCTTGTTAACCCTTGGACTTCCTTGAGCAATTTGAGGATCTCACTTGAAATGTATTGAGAAATATGAGAGGGAAAATTTTGGGGTATAACAGCTTCCCCTGTTCAATCTTCTTAAACCCGAGGATGTAGATTGGCTTGCTTGCCTTTCGTGATTCGAAGGTGGAAGATGATTGAACACTAAAGTGCCCAGAAATTTGCACTCGCATGAAGTGGTATTTGTCTTGTGATGTCGGGAATGGGATTATAGATGCCATTTGGATATTGATGATGGAAGATGGTATTATAGATGCCATTTGGATATTGATGATGGAAGATGGGCTTAAAGATTCCATCCGAAGGAGTGTCGATCGCCTAAGAAATTCCTTAGCGAGAGCTTGTATACCTGTTGTTGAGGAGGATTCCGCTGGGGAATGTTGTTCTTTGTCTTGAGAGAAAGTTGAATTTTAGGAGCTTCGGTCATCCATTATTCTACTGGGGAATCGTTTCTTGGTTGAAGAGGTGAAAATAAACTATTATCTGGTCGTGATCCAGGCTTTATAGTGATAAGATTGACTATTATCTGGTTTGTGCTCCAGGTTTTACAGTGACTTACTGGGGAGACGAGATTAAACTTGCTATCTGGTCGTAATCCAGGCTTCACAATTTCTCAATTCTTATCTGGTCGTAATCCAGGCTTCAGAAGGAATTCAGTTGTTATCCGGTCGCATCCGGGCTTTAACTTGAATTTAGGGCACACTAATATTCGGTCGACTCCGGGCTTCTTAGTAATTGTCCAAATAAATTGCTATTTGGTCGAAATCCAAGCTTCATAGTGTCTTGTACCTCTATATGGTCGTAATCCAGGCTTCACGATGTTTCATACCATTATCTGGTCGAATCCAGGCTTCATGGTGTCCTGTACTGCTATCTGGACGATTCTAGGCTTCACAATACCTTACTTCTTATCTAGTCGAAATCCAGGCTTCAGAAGAAATCAAGTGGTTATCCAGTCGCATCCGGGCTTCCATTTGATTTTAAGGCCTACTAATATCCGGTCAATTTCTGGGCTTCATAGTAACCGGCCGGGTATACTGCTATTTGGTTGAAATCCAAGCTTCGTAGTGTCGCTTATTGTTATTTGGTCGTAATCCCAGGCTTCGGTGTCTTTTACCGCTATCTGGTCGTAACCCAGGCTTCGCGATGTCTTATACCATTATCTGGTCGAATCCAGGCTTCACGGCATTTAGAGAAATCAAGATATTATTCGGTCGAATCCGGGCTTCATAACTTGCATTAAAGGTATACTACTATCTGGTCGACTCCAAGATTCGTAGTATTGTTGGATGCTATCTGGTCGTAATCCAGACTTCACAATAACTTGCATTGTTATCTGGTCGTTCTCCACGCTTCACAATACCTTGCTGGGGATTAAAATGTTATCCGATTGAATCCGGGATTCATTGCTTAAATTTAAGATAAACCACTATCTGGTCGATTCCAGGCTTCGCGGTATTCGATACTGTTATCCGGTCGTTTTCCGGGCTTCACAATATGATGGAGAAATCAAGATATTATCCGGTCGGGTCCGGGCTTCATAGCTTGAACTTTGTGAGATTTTGATTGTATCTTTTCCTCAAAGGTAAAGGGTTAGTCGTATGTAATGCATGACATGTATCGAGCAATGATGTTCTCAACATAAATGAGATTGTGCTGTATGATGTGTATATGTATGTCATGATGTATGGATGTGCAACGTTCTTGTGATGTTCTTTAGCTGGGGAAAATAAATCCCGAACTGCTGCTGGAGAGTGCAAGGAGTTAAACTCTTCGTTCTCGCTGGGGATAACGATCGAAGATGATTTGAGAATAAATTGGCGGGAGAATTACTCGGCTGGAGAATAAACTGGCCAGAAAATGACTCTATGGGGAAGAGAGATACTCTGCCAAAAGATCTGCTGATTTGGAGAAATAACCTCGGTTGGGGATGAATTACCGTTGTTGGGGATAATGAACTTTGTTGGGGATAAAGTTTCTGTTTGTAGAAGAAATAAACTCCACCGGGGGTAATCTTCTAGTGCTGGTGATAGATGAACTCTGCTTGGGGAGAAGTAACACCAATGTTTTTAGATACCTCTTACTATGCAGGGAGTGTATGTACCTTTAGTCATATTCTTCAGCTGGGTCTATCCTTGTACCTGGTGGATAGAGAAACTGTAAGGTTTGGACATTTCTTGTTTGCCCCTGTTCCTAGAATTACGAGTAATCGTCTTTTGTTTCGTATGTAAATATTTATGAGCAACAATTATTTTCAAATGCATATATCAAAAATGAATTATTGGACGTTCTTGCAAAACAAAACAGAAAAAGAAAAACAATTTTGAAGTTTATTGTAAAATGAATTGTATTGATTTTGAAGTTGGCCTGTAATAGGCGTTTTGTACAAGAGGTTGACGTCCTAGTAAGAGAACACCGCCGAAAGATAGAAATTATACAATTTATGAAAAACCAAGAAAAACAGCTATGTGAAACAATCCCACTGGGTTCCAACTCTGCTATTTCCTTTATATCTTCGAGCGTGTCATCACTTTGCTACTTGGTTGAAAGTATATCAGATTGATTGGCATCGTCCGAGCTTGATAGTCGATACTGAAGTCTGATTGCAAGATGATCCAATGAGACATAGTGTTACGCTTTGATCCCTAATTTTTTCCTGGACCGCCCTTTCGAGTTTTCAGTCCACCGGGATACCCTTTTTTGCCCAAGCCGCCTTTTTAGGTTTTCGACTTGCCGGGTGTACAGTTTTTTCATTTTCATCCCTTATTTTTGCCCGAACCCTTTTGGTTCGACGGGAAGCCCTTATGTTTTCCTAGGCCAGTCAACCTAGCAGGTCTTTAATTATGCGTAGTATTTTTTCACTATATCCGCATTGACGGGGTGAGGAAGGTTGTCCCCATCCATGGTGGTTAGAATCATAGCTCCTCCTGAGAAAATGTTCTTAACCACAAATGGCCCTTCGTACGTAGGGTCCACTTGCCCCTGGGATCGCCTTATGGCAGTATGATGCGTTTGATCACCAGATCCCCGACTTGATACTCTTGTCGTCTAACTTTCTTATTAAATGCCTTGATCATTCGCTTTTGATACTTCTGACCATGACAAATAGCAGTACGTCTCTTTTCATCGATTAAGTTCAGTTGATCAAGCCGGGTCTGGATCCAATCGTCCTCGCTCAAACCTGCATCCTTCATAATCCGGAGAGAGGGTATTTGGACTTCAATGGGTAGGACTGCCTCCATGCCATACACCAAAGAGTAGGGTGTTGCCCTTGTTGACGTCCGTGCTGAGGCGCGATACCCATGAAGAGCGAATGGTAAAATCTCGTGCCAGTCTTTGTATGTCACTGTCATCTTCTGCACAATCTTCTTGATATTCTTATTAGCCGCTTCAACAACCCCATTCATCTTCGGCCGGTAAGGAGAAGAGTTGTAATGATGTATCTTAAACTGTTTGCAGAGCTCGGTGATCATTGTATTGTTGAGATTTATACCATTTTCCGTAATGATCCTCTCTGGTACACCATATCAATAGATCAGATTGTGTCGGATAAACCGCGCCACGACGTTCTTGGTTACTGTAGCAAAGGAAGCTACTTCAACCCACTTTGTAAAGTAATCAATAGCTACAAGAATGAAACGATTCCCGTTAGACGCAGTAGGTCTGATCTCGCCGATCATATCAATGCCCCACATTGCGAAAGGACAAGGAGTTGTCAAAACATTTAGAGGAACTGGAGATACATGCACCTTATCAGCATCGACTTGGCACTTATGACAGGTCCGAGAATGCTGATAACAATCGGCTTCCATAGTAGACCAATAATATCCTGCCCGTAGGATTTAATTGCCATGGTATGTCCACTGGAATGAGTTCCGAAGGTACCTTCATGTAATTCTGCCATGATCCTTTCTACCTCTCTCTTGTCCACACATCGCAGTAAGGTCAAATCATGGTTACACTTATAAAGAATCCCATTAATTATGAATAACTTTGTAGCGAACCTTCTAAAGAACTTCTTATCATTAACAGATGCACCCTCGGGGTACTCCTGAGCCTCAAGATACCTCTTTACCTCGTGAAACCAGGGTTTATCTTCTACTCTTCAGTCTCAATGTCATAGCAATGTGCGGGTTTATCCAGTCTATCAATGGTAATCCGGGGAGCTTCATTGTTCCACCTGACTTTGAAAATAGAAGACATGGTAGCTAACGCGTCCGCTAACTGATTCTCCTCTCTTAAAAAGTGTTTAAAGGTTATCTCCTCGAAGTGTGGGAGCAATGTCAGTACTTACTCCTTGTAAGTAATAAGATTTGGATGTTTCGTATCCCACTCGCCTTTGATCTGACTGATCACTAGAGCGGAATCTCCGAACACCCTCAAGAAATTAATCCTTAGATCAATAGCAGCTCAAAGGCCCATGATGCACGCTTCATACTCCGCCATATTGTTGGTGCAGTTAAAACATAATCGGGCGGTGAATGGAGTATGACAACCTTCAGGGGATATAATCATGGTGCCAATGCCATTACCCAACGGTTTGAAGCTCCGTCAAAATACATAGACCATCGGGATCCTTTCTCAGGTCCTTCACCCGGTCCAGGTTCTTCACAGTCGGTCACCAACATGATGTTCTCATCCGGGAAGTTGAAATACATGGATTGGTAATCATCCATGGCCTGATGCGCCAAATGATCCGCCAACACACTCCCCTTAATTGCCTTCTGGGTTGTGTATTAGATGTCGTACTCAGTCAAGATCATCTGCCATCTTGCTATTCTTCCGGACAAGGCAGGCTTTTCGAAGATATACTTGATTGGGTCCAACTTTGATATCAATAGGGTAGTGTGAGTCAACATATACTGTCTCAGCCGGCGAGCAGCCCATGCCAAAGCGCAACAAGTTTTCTCGAGCAACGAGTATCGGGTCTTTCAGTCGGTAAATTTTTTGCTAAGGTAGTAAATAGCGTGCTCTTTTCGGTCAGACTCGCCATGCTTCCCCAGCACATACCCCATTGAATTATCCAGTACGGTCAAGTATAAGATCAAAAGTCTTCCTTCAACTGGAGGCATCAAAATTGGTGGTTCTTGGAGGTATTCCTTGATCCTTTCGAATGCGGTCTAACATTCATCATTCCATTTTACCACTTGATCTTTCTTCAGTAGCTTGAAGATCGACTCACAAGTAGCAGTCAGATGTGAAATGAATCGGGCAATGTAATTCAGACGTCCCAAAAATCCTCTACTTTCCTTTTCCGTTCGGGGAGCTGGCATCTCTTGTATAGCCTTCACCTTTGAGGGATCCACTTGAATACCTTTATCACTAACAACGAAACCCAGCAGCTTACCAGACCTTACCCCGAAGGTGCACTTGTTCGGGTTCAACCTCAGCTTATACATCTTCAACCTGTCGAACAGTTTTTGGAGATGATCAAGATGTTCTTCCTCAGTCTGGGACCTTGCAATCATGTCATCAACGTAAACCTCAATCTCATGGTGAATCATGTCGTGGAACAAAGCGACCATGGCGCACTGATAAGTTGCCCCAACATTCTTCAACCCGAAAGGCATTACCTTGTAACAGAAAGTACCCCACTGTGTAACGAAGGTTGTCTTCTCCATGTCCTCGGGAGCCATCTTAATCTGATTGTAACCAGAAAAACCATCCATAAAGGAGAAGACCTTATGTTGCGCAGTGTTATCGACCATAACATCAATGTGAGGCAATGGGAAATCGTCTTTGGGGCTCGCCCTATTCAGATCCCTATAGTCCACACACATCCGTACTTTATCATCCTTCTTAGGCATCGGGACCACGTTGGCAACCCACTGCGGATAAGAAGTAACAGCTAGAAATGCAGCGTCAAACTGTTTCATGAGCTCAGCTTTGATTTTCTCAGACATCTCGGGGCGCATACGGCGAACCTTCTGCTTTACCGAAGGTCAATCTTCTTTAGTTGGAAGGTGATGAACCATAATATCAGTGTCTAAACCAGGCATATCTTCATAAGACCAAGCGAAGATCTCAACATAGTCGCATAGCATCTGTATTTACCGTTGCTTGACACTAAGCTCCAGATTTGCACCTATCTTGACCTCTTTCTTGTCTTCCTCTGTACCCAAATTCATTGATTCCACTAGCTCTTCATGAGGCTGTATGGCCCTCTCTTCTTGTAGTAACAGTCTAGCAAGTTCCCCAGGCACTTCAAAATCATCCTCACCTTCTTCCTCAGCTTGGTTGATTGGATTTTCGAAGTCATAACTGCCAGTAGCAGAGTTGTTATCAATGGGATCCAGAGTGGATGTGGATTTGCATTATGATATGTGAGTGTGTGTAAGATAATAGTTGTTTTGGTAAAGTGTGAGATAGAAAGGAAAAACAAGGAGCGTAAAATTTGTAATGCAAGAAAACGTCCAATGCTTTATTGATGATATATGAAAATGACAAATAATAAGCCCTCACAAACAAAGCCAAGATGCCTCGGGCAAGGCACCGGGCCGTAAAGTTTCAAATTTTTTGTTACAAATCTCAAAACAAAAGTCAATTACTGTGTAATAAAAGAAACGGGCACGAAGTCCTTCGCCGTCCAGTTGTTCAATCCACCGTTGGTAGTCAGGTAGATCCAACTTTAGATCTCTGACTCTTCTTCATCATCTTCAATTGCATTCACTCCCTGATTACTGATGTGCAGAGGAGGTCTTCCAATCCGCGCATGCCGAACAACCCTTTGAGCTTCTACAGTAAATCCCAAACCAAACTTGTCAGTTTTGTGTGCAAAGTCAGGGAGCTAACCCCAATTTGCACCCCTGCCTTTTTCAATTATAGCCCTGGCATCCTTGAGGCAAGCCATCTTCATCGGAGGTTTATCAGCAGCAACTTCAGTCGACGCCAGAGTCTGGGGGACCTCTTCAAAGTTCTGACACGGGGTTTCGATGAACTCTCCATCCATCTCCACATAGCGAAAGGAATTAAGATGACTCACCATGTACTCCTCCTCTCCTCGTACCGTAACAATCTTCCCTTTTGCTGGATATTTCAACATCTGATGGAGCATAGAATTCGCAGCCCCAGCCTTATGAATCCACGGGCAACCCAGCAAGCAAGAATAAGATAGTCGGATATCCATCACATAGAAATTAGATGCAAAAGTCTGAGAGCCAACTTTAATAGGGACGTCTACCTCCCTGTGCATCTTCCTTTTCGACCTATCGAAAGCTCTAACCACAATATTACTCGGCTTCAGAATCAAACCTTCACAGTCTAGACGGTCTAATGCCTTCTTTGGCAAAAAATTTAATGAGGACCCAGTATCCACCAATACACGGGCCATAGTAGTGCCCCTGCACTCGATCGAGACGTGCAGAGCATCATTGTGATTTCTTCCTTTAGAAGTTAGATCTGCATCTGAGAAACCCAACCTATTGTCGACGGTCAAACTAGCTACACGGTATTTGAATTGATCGGCAGAAGTTTCATGCGGCACATGCGCAGTTTTGAGGAAAGCAATTAAAGCCTTTGCATGGGCTTCCGAACACAATAACAAGGACAACATGTAGATTTTTGACGGGGTCTGCCCCAGCTGCTTGACTATGTTGTAGTCACTCTTCTTGATAATCTTCATAATTTCCTCTATCTCCTGTAGAGGTTTCTACAGTGATCTTCTTGGTTGCCTCCATCCGGGCAGGCTCACTTGTGATTTCTTTGCCCCGAGTGCCAGATGACTCGGCGACAGGGGTGATAACTGGAGTAATAATTGGAACATTAGCTGATGTATTGGAAGATGGAATGGCAACAGGATTTTGAACAGTCGAAGGGGAAATCTCAGGAGAGAATAGTCTTCCACTTCTAGTGACCTTGCTAGCCCCGACAATATTGTTGATATCAACATCAGCTTCCTCAACCTTTAAGTCTTGCTTAACTCCATGGTAATACACATCGGCCCCATAGTGCCAAGGGACGACCTTATACGAAGTGTATGGGATGGGACCAGGGATAGTAATGATTAACGGAGCGATTCTCGAAACAGATGTAATCCTAACAGGATTTCTCGAGGAAGTCTCAGAAGGATTGGCGGAAATGGTTATGATGGCCACATCTTCAACTGGAACTAACGGAATCAGAGTCTTTTCGAACATGATCTCTTTGTTATCCATCAGGCATTGAACACCTGATTTCAATAAGTGGCAACCAACAGGTAGAATTGAACATAGGTGGAAACCTTCGCCATAGCCCAGAAATAAACCGGCCAACAATAGATTCTTCTTCACTGTCATCAAAGGAGTAGAAATGTCTTCCACGACGGTCACAAATAAATTATCATCCACAACATTTACCCCATGACCATGCTTGGGCATAGGAGCTGTTATAACGTTGGGTTTCTCTGGAGCGTCAAACTCAATCTCTTTAGCTTCAATCAAATTTTGTACCTTATACTTCAAAGCCCAACAGTTGTTCGTATCATGAACCGAGCTATCGGAGTGAAAGGCACAACGAGCGTTCAGATTATATAGCAGAGATGTGGTGTTAGGATTCTTTGGGGCTTCCCTCAGAGTTACCAGGTTGGTCTTCAACAATTGCGGTAGAATTTGAGACAAAGTCATATTAAGTCGAGTGTACTGTCTCTGCAGCCTCTCCATTATTTGCTGATTGTTGCGTTGCGGGGAAATGGTGGGTCTCGATATTACTACCGCATTCACTGCTTGATGGCGTTCAGGTCGGTTTTGGCTCCTCGAGCTGTAAACTGGACTAGCTTCTTTCTTACTGGTGAAAGGCTTCTTTATTGCACTTGATGACGTATCCTTCTGTATCTTACCACTTATCATACCAGCTTCTACTCTCTCCCCAGTTAAAGTATATTCAGTAAACCCAGATGATGAACTGCCGATCAGATGATTGAAAAATGGACCAGACAAGGTCCCCATAAACATATCAACCAACTCCCTGTCAGAAAAGGGGGGTTGGACTCTTCCAGCCAGATCTCTCCACTTATGAGCATAGTCCTTAAAGCCTTCACTTGCACCCATTGACATACCCTGAAGCTGAGTACGAGTGGGAGCGAGGTCGGTGTTATATTGATACTGCTTGTAAAAAGCAGCAGCAAGGTCCTCCCAATTGCGGACATTAGCTCCTTCCAATTGATAAAACCATTCAAGTTGAGTCCCTGACAGACTATCTTGAAAGAAATGTACCCATAAATTCCCATCAGCAGTGTAAGGTTGGATCTTTCAAACATACGAGCGGAGATGGAGTTTTGGACAGGATACTCCATCGTATTTAGCAAAAACCCGGAGCTTTAAACTTGTGAGGGATCACCACCCCAGATGCTAGTTCCAGATCTCCGAAGTCCAAACCAGGGATCTTCTGAATCTCCATAGAACTCAGTCGGTCTTCAAGTTGTTTGTACCTAGCCTCAGTAGGAGGGTACTGTTCTTCATCATAATCAGTATCATTATCAGAGACCACGGGACTGGGACCTTTTTCTTCTTCTTGATTCTCTCCTCCTTTGGATGAATGAGACATATCAACTTCTTGCCGTAACCTATTCCCAAATCTGTGACCCATATTCAGCAGAACCACCTTCTTTTTCTTCTTCTTCTTCTCCTTCAGGATGAGAGTCTTCAAATCCTCCTGCCCTTTAGCCAAGTTCAAGAACATCTCTTGGAATTGGGCATTCTGTGCCTAAAGAGCTTTAATGGCTTGATCGGTAGGTATTTCAGAAGACATTTTGTGCTGAAATAAACAGCGAAGAAGATGAGAAACCTGTAATGATACTTGTAATGATGTGCATGATAATGGGATGCGTATGCAATGATTTCAAAGACTTTGGGAGATTTAAATTTGCAAACCAAGAAATAAATAAACTTTATTATATTAAACTTGTAAAAATGTTTAACAATTCCTTCAAGGCGTTACAAAAGAAATAAACTGAAAACAAATCTAAACTAGAACAAGCAAAAATCAGAAATCCCATGGTCGCTTCCCCTTCGTGCTAACGTAGTCATTGATCGTCTTTTCATTCTCAAGTTGCCTCGTGAGCTTCAAGATCTTCCTCTCTTGCTCGTGATACTTCTCTCGGTAGGTATCCCTCTCCTCTTTTAGCTGAATCCAAGATCTCCTCAATGCCCCAAGATCAGTAGGCATGTAGGGATAAAGAACTGTATAAGGAACGCCCTCTTCACTAGTATGCTCCATAATCATTGGCAACACAACTTCATAAGTCATCACAAGCTTCTGAGCCCGAGCTCGGACCCACTGGAGGTAAGGTTGCATATGGAGAGAAGTCTTTGGTCCTAGCTCTTGAGGGTCAGACCTGTTCACCATGCCCCAAGCTCGTATAAACCTGCGGCGATGCTCATCAATGTCCCCCTTGTAGTCAAAGGAAATATATGTAAGAAGTAGCTCATGAGGACCGTCTCTCCGAGCGCGACCAAACTTTCGTAAAGCCAAGCAAGGACTGTAGGTTATTCCCCCTCTGATTCCAAGAAACGGGACATTAGGGTATCCCCCACATCGATCAATGACAGCAGTGCTTTCCATAGCCTTAGAACTCCAAAGAATGTCTGTATGGGCAAGAGACATTATCCTGTAAGACCACCCTAAACCTTCCTCATTCTTCAACACGGACTTTGGGAGGTGTGAAATAAACCACCTCTCCAGCAGCTGCATGCAACACATGAGAGTCTCTCTTCTTCGCACAGTACGAGTATAAAGGGCATGCAAAATATCACCCAGAAGAGTAGGCACAAGATTGCGAGACAGGAAGATCTTAACCGCATTCACATCTATGAAGGAATATGGATTCGGGAAGAGAACCAAACCGTAGATAAGGAGAGCCAAGATGTCTTCAAAAGCCTTAAAGTCCAAGTTATCCCAGAATAGTTGAGCTTGATCTATTAGAAACTTGGCTAAGAAACCTTCAACCCCGCTTCGTGTCTCCCAGTTGGATACTACATCAGCCCGTGTCATATGCAAAGATGAAGCAATGTCTTCTGGTCTAGGAGTCTCTTCCAAACCTGTAAAGGGCATATACTCAAGGATGGATATACCCAGTAAGTGAGAAAACTCTTCCATAGTGGGCACTAGCTGATAATCCGGGAAAGTGAAACAATGATGCACCAGATCGAAGAATTGGAAAAGCACACTCATCATCTGCTCATCAATCTTTGAGGTAACCAAGCTAAGAAGCTGACCATTTTTTCTAATGAATGAAGACGTATCAGAAACCTTTGAGACTAACTCTTTGTGTTGAGCAGGTACTTGCACAAATTTAACTCAGATGGTGTTTCTGCGCATGGAAGCCATAATCTGCAAAACAGAACAAAGATAAATCCCCTCGGTCTTTGAAATGGTTAGTGTAATGAAATATGCATGCTATGTTATGATGCATGATGTCATGGTAAAACACACAATAGGTATAGAAAATAACAGACATGGTAAAGGCAAACAAGTCACACAAGAGCCCTTAAGTCTCAGGCTTGCATGAGGTCTAGGTACTACCCTCTTGAAGTTCAGTTAGTTTCAACCTGTCCTAATAATAGTAACAAGGTTCTAGAGGTTCTCAATATCACTGACCATCCTCCATCGGTCATGGTTTCAGCTCATGTAATCTTTTCTTGCAGCCAAAACTATCTCGATAGTATGGTCTCAATGAGTGTAGTATCGAGTATCAACCAGTTCTCAGCTTTACACCGAGGCCGGCTATCTCACTACTTCCTATGGCCAAGTTGGTCAATTATAGGTTCTAAGGTCAGGTGATGCTTAACGACACACATAGCAGCCCCGTATTCTCCTCATTTCTCCACAAGGGATACCGGAACCAACCAATGTGCCACATCAACGTAGCTACTGCTTCAACCGTATCGGTCTACGCCGCACAGTTCCCTCACAGTTTATTGCTACTTACCTAAAAGGTGGCCCCTGATCCGGATTAGGATCTATAGTAACTCCTAATACAAAACCCTCAAAAATAAAGCAATCAAATCAAACAAGAGAAGCAATTTATGATGAACTAATCCTAAGGTATACCTCACTTATTAGTCCCCAGCAGAGTCGCCAGTTCTGTGATACGGTGGCAGAACCAGACTATTTTTAGGAAAATGCTGGTTTACTTTGTGTTCGCAAAATATCGCGGTAAGCAAGAGTCGCCATCGACTTTTATTTTATCCAACTGGAAAGGAAAAAAGCACAAAAAAATTCCTTTTTCGATATTTTGAGTACGGGGGGTAGATTATAGAAAGGGAAGGTATTAGCACCCTTTCTATCCGTAGTTTTCTACGGGCTCTTAGGTACTTGCTCATCATTTAAAAATTGCTTCCGTGTTTGTGTGTTTTGAAAAGTTTTTGTTTTAATTCGTTTTAACCCTTGTATCTCAAGAGTGTTACTAAGTGTTTTTGAAAACTTGGTTTGAAAAGAGTTGTGTAAGTGTGGAAAAGTTTGTCTTGAGCAAGTACCTACTAGAATCTACCTACTCGAAAAAAGAATGTTTCCGTTCTTGTCTCATTTAGATAGCGCTATCCCACTATTAGTGAGTAGGTAGCACCGTCGTTGGAATTGTAAGGGTCAATTCGAAAGGGATGTACGATCACTAAAGCAATGTTAGGACGTCTTAGGAATAACTCTAGTGTCTTAAGATCATATTCGAGGCGACATTTTCGAGGCGACCTTTCCGAGGCAACATTTTCGAACAGGACTTTTGATCTTTGTTAAGACAAGAGGGCGACCACTAAAACACCATATACTTAATGATCGTTTACCGAAGGCAACCGAAGTGAGAGTATACCCTAGGAGTGCGCATGTGCGAGTGATTCAATTTCAAGTTATTATCTTTGTACATTTAGGGTTAGCTAACTGTTTTAAAATCATCATACATTCTTGTCATGCAATCCTATTATCATACATCTAACAGTTAATATTTGCAAAAATTAAAATGTGAGAAATAAAACTGCTATTACAAGGCTTCGGGGAGGGGGATTAATTACATATCCAAAAACCCGTAGACGATAAATAAAAGAAAAGTCCTAATTAAGCTATTACATCTCATGAGCAGTTACATTAATATTGTAAAAATAAATAAATGCGCGATGAATCGAGAATGAAAGAAAACTAGGGTTTTGACCCCGTCTAACTAAATTAAAAGAAAAATCACTTTTTGTTGTTTTTGATTATTTTAAGGAAAGAATAAGGTTTTAAATTAAATACAAACCTAATTACTAATTAAATTATATTTAAGAAAAATAATTATTTTTGACCTATTTTAATATTTTGTGATTTTTAAGAAAAGAAAATTAGAAATTAAATTAAACAAAAACCCTATTTTCTAATTTGTTTTAATTCATTCACAAAGACAAATTAAAGTTATCCTAAAATTAAATAAACTAATTAAATTAATTTTTGATAAAAAAAATAAAACCTAAATCTAATTTGATGAAAATTGATTTTATGATTTTTGATAAAAAAGAATTAATTTTTGTGTTAGTAAAATAAATTAAATTAAATAAAAGAAAATATAAATGAATAAAGAAAAAGAGTATTGGGCCTGGTATCCAAAGCAAAAAGGGGGTGCCATTAGCAGCTTTTAGGCCCAAAAAACCCGATCCACGTTTGACTTCCATGATCCAATGTTACTTTGACTAGGCCTATGGTAGGCCTTCATGTGATGGCCTTTGGATCTGATCTGCTTTAGATCTAATGGTCGCAAGCTGAAGGTCTATGATGGTCTTTATGCCTGTGCACGCGCATGATCATGCAAGTAAAAATAATGTGAAATAACATGGGGGACCTGGGATTCGAACCCAGGTCCTATGGCCTTTTCATTCGCCTCAATACCAACTGAGCCAGCACGCTTCTTTGAACATCAAATAACAATCAATCATTATATAAAAAAACAATATAAGAATTATTATCGCGCAAAATGTTTGAATGGGCGAACCAGGGCTTGCCACGCCATCATCTCTAACCTCTCTCCGTTGCTAAAAGTCTGATAACATTTACCTACGGACAAGAAGCGTAGGTACAGACCCTGTAATTTTCCAAAATCATCTACAAGCATGATAAATGAAATCTAATGCTATAGACCAATTCGTCTTGGCCTGGTGAGTATCATGGCACCTTTCTTTTGGGCCAATTTTACATGTACAAGAAAATCCAAAAACACAACAAGAAACCCTAACAATGGCATATCTCTATAGGGTTAGCAAAAACGCAATTAACTGTTACCAATAGCTTGCAAATGCTTCCAGGATTCAAAATATGTACATGATTTATGCTACAAATGCCTAAATAATGATATTTGATTTCAAGAATATGTCAAGTCCGTGAATCACTTACAACGAGTTTTAGTGCACGAAAAGGCTTGCTCTTGATTGCTATGGACTCCCTGAATGCCCAGGAAACGAAAGTAATGCTTGGTAAGGCTTGAAAGTGCCTCGAACTATGAAAACAGATTGCACTTTTTCTTGATTTTTTTGCAATTTTTTCTTCAACCTACACGCCTCCCAACCTTCTTCTTTTGGTCTGCATTTGTCCAATATATATCAGTGATTGAATTAGGTTTACAAATGTGCATTCAATCTTTTTCAATTATGGTCTTTGATCATGATTTGATTCCCATAAAGATCTTTCAAAAATAAGCCAAAACTAATCTTTTTGTGTACAAACATGCCTTTCATGATTTGAATTTGTTGCTAGCTGTATAAGGGACTTGAAAGATGCACAAAATTCAAGGCTTAAATGAATTTGATATTTTCATGATTTTATTTTGATTTAATTTGGTTTAATTGAAATAAAAATCAAAATAAATGGGAAAAACAAAATAAAGGCAAATGGGAAATATCATGGGTCTTGGACCATGTTACAAACTCAAGACAAGTGCAAAAAGTTGGGCCCATTTGACAAAAATTGCAATTTGAGGCACTTTTGACTTTTGGCAATTTTGCAAAAAAGGTCAACTTCACCAATGCATAAATCCTTCAATTTTGACTCTATGAGGGTTTTCTTGGACTTTTTAGAAAGCTTGAGATGTCCTCTAAGCAACCCTTTTGGTCTCATATCAATTGATTCTTCCATGTTCATGTATGAAACTTTGACAAAATAGGTGTTTTTGTTGACTTTTCAAAATGATCTATAATGTCCAAATTCATAACTTCTTGTGAGTGCATATTTTGAACTTGAGAGCTAAATATGAATTGTAGGGAATTTCATACTATTCAAAATGAGCTTTGGATGGGTCATTCTTGATAAATTATGAGAAAGTTATGCTTGGTCAAAGTTGAGTTGACTTTTCCTACAAAACCCTAATTTAGCAACTTTTGGGTTTTGATGAATTGTGAGCAATCCTTGATGAATCATGATCAACCCTTGATCAAATGATGAATAATAATTAAAAATGAGAATGTTGACCAAAAATCTTGAAGTTTGACTGTATGTAGGCCACAGTTGACTTTTGCCCTAGCAAAGTCGATTTGCAGGCCTTTGAGCAATTGACTAAGCAAATTTTCTATGCAAGGCTTGAAACTTGACATGGATGATCTTGAGGACATATTAGGAGAATGGTGAGCATTTGGGATTCCTTGGAATCAAGTATCTTGATGCAACATGAAACCCTAATTTGAGGTAGACTGCCTTAGGAGAGAGTTTGTCTGGTTAACCCTTGGACTTCCTTGAGCAATTTGAGGATCTCACTTGAAATGTATTGAGAAATATGAGAGGGAAAATTTTGGGGTACAACACGGTTGATTTGACTTCTTCAACCAAATAAGGGGAGAACCAAGAGAGCGAAACAAGGGAGGAGGACCCTAGTCCAAGAGTTTCTAAGGATGAATCTGACTACGATGATGAATAGTATTCTCCTATTAAGGATAGATACAAACAATTGGAGGATCGTCTGAGCGCCATGGAGATCCAAAGAATACCAGGGCTGGATTTTGAAGAACTGGGTTTGGTATCTGGGGTAGTCATCCCACAGAAGTTCTAGGCTCCGGTATTTGCGAAGTATGATGGGGTGTCTTGTCCCAAGCTTCATCTTCGTTCCTATGTGAGGAAGATTCAGCCTCACATTACTGATAGGAACTTGTGGGTCCATTTCTTTCAGGATAATTTGTCCAAGACTCAGCTTGAGTGGTTCTATCAGCTGGAGGGAGCCAATGTCCGAAACTGGGAAGATCTGGTTGCTGCTTTTTACAAGCAGTATCAATATAACGCTGACCTTTCCCCTACCCGTACTCAACTCTAGAGTATGTCCATGGGTGCAGGCGAAGGTTTCAAGGACTACGCACAGAAATGGAGAGATCTAGCAGGGAGAGTCCAACCCCCTTTGTCTGATAGGGAGTTGGTTGACATGTTTATTAGGATGTTGTCTGGTCCATTCTTCAATAAATTGATTGGTAGCTCCTCAGCTGGTTTCACCGAGCTAATATTGACTGGAGAAGGGTAGAAGCTGGGATCCGGAGTGGCAAAATCAAGAAAGACACCTCTTCGAGTATTGTAAAGAAGCCACTCACAGGTAAGAAGGGGGTCAATGCCATTTATAACTCAAGAGGTCAGAGCAAAGCTGAGTGTCATCCAACAGTAGGGGTTGTGATGATACCTCGGCATGTGGCTACTCAACAACGAAACAATCAGCCAACGATAGAAATACCTCAAAGGAAGTTCACCGAAATCAACATGCCATTGTCACAATAATTGTAACACATATTGAAGGTGAATCTGATTACGGTGATAAACCCTCATACAAACCCTAAGACTTCTTCTCCAAACTACAACCCGAATGCAAGGGGTGCTTATCATTCTGGTAGCCCAGGGCACGATACTAATGATTGTTGGACGCTGAAATACAAGATTCAGAACATGATTGACGCCAAGGAGATCGAATTCGACCCTCCTAAGACTCCCAACGTGATCACTGCTCCCTTGCCAAAACATGGCTAGGATTGGAAGCATTTTTGTTCATTTAATTCTCAAGTTGTATTTTCTTTGCTTATTCGAACAATTATTGTCATGTCAAAACGTTGTTATTTCATTAATGCATTACACATGTTTGTCTTGAATTAATCTGTTTTCACTATTCTTAAACTGCTTTATACTTCCTTTTCGTGATATTCAACTCTCGATTAAAAGCTCTAAGCCTTAGAGGGTGGATGACGAAAATGATACCACAATCTCTACAGTATGCTTTTGAACAGACCCCATTGACGATGTACATGCATTGTTTCAAATCCCAAACAGTGGAGTTATAAGGAAGATAATCCCTAGTCAACCCCTTTGAGCCAAATAAGTAGGATTTTTTCTTTTCATACTAATTAAACCCTTAAATCATAACCTGGGGCAGGGTAGTTTTCTCAGTTAATTCATAGGCGCATTCAGTCACAATATTCCTCTTCAGACACAATGAATGGCCTCGAAGACGTCCTTCCAAGTTAAAAGACGGTGATGGCTCCGCATAATCGTCAAGACAGGCCGTCATTATTTTGCAAAAGAAAAGCCCGTTAAGTCAAAACCCATGAAAGGGACTTAAGGAAAAAACTGGGGCATCCCGCTGACTGTAATAACAAAAAGAAACAGTTCAGGCAAAAGAAGGGAAAACAAAATCAAAAAGAAAGAGGTCCTACAAATCCTCGACAAAAAAGATGACTTCCTATTCAAAATAAACTTTCAGTATCTGAACCATCACCGGAACATCAAGGACAATACTCCAGAACTCAACTGGGATTCTCCAGAACTCAACTGGGATTCTAAATACACAATTAACTAAGCATAGGACTGAAGGACATCACGAAGAACATGTGGGTACAAATAAATTTTGAGCCTTCATCCTTTGGTTCTTAAACCGTGAACCAGGCCACGTTATAACCCTTAAAAGTACTAGCTGAAGCATGGGTTAGTTTGAGAGCATATTGTTACAAAGGTATCCTGACTCCTGCAGGACTTGTTACGAATCCTGAGTTGATATCACATTCTTGCAAATTTTGGTTTACTACGCAAAACACATTTTCAAAAAACTTTCAAGACAAAAATGAGTTTTGCATTCTTTAAATGACATTGTTTGCATATGAATAATTGTTTGACAGCAGAGAAATACGCACAATGGATATTCAATAAACAGACATCGTCTCAATGGACAAAATCACCTCAGCGGGAACGACACTTACAATAATTGGTCTTCCATAAGCAAGGGGTATGACATGATGTCTAACACACTTGGAGAAGTCTCTCCAAGAGTTCCAAATAACCAGGGGAAGATCTTCATCTGGATCACATGGGGCATTACGCACACATTCCAGCAATGAATCATGTGCCATCAAGAAAAAAAATTTGACAGTACTACAATACAACACTATGGGCAGTGACAACTCCCTACATCCTGAGAGCATGGACATAGTCGGAAAAGACCACACATGAAAAAGACCTGCTAGGTCGACTGGCCTAGGCAAAAATAAGGGCATCCTGGCGAACCAAAAAAGGTTTGGGCAAAAATTAGGGATAAAAACAGAAAAAATTTGTACATCCGGCAAGTTGAAAACTTGAAAAGGCGGCTTGGAAAAAAAAGGATATCCCGGTGGACTGAAAATCTGAAAAGAAAATCCCGGCAAAATTTAGGGATCAAAGCTACGGTGGCAGAACCGACTGTTTTTACTGGTTTGCGTTTTGCGTTTTTTGTTCTCAAAATGTCGCGGTAAGCAAGAGTCGCCACCAACTTTTATTTCATTTAATCATGGAAAAGGGAAAAGAACAGAAAAAACCTTTTTTTGAGATATTCTGAGTACGGGGGGTAGATTATAGAAAGGGAAGGTGTTAGCACCCTTTCTATCCATGGTTTTCCATGGGCTCTTAGGTACTTGCTCATTTTTTCAAATTGCTTGTGTGTGTTTATTTTGAAAATGTTTTACTTCGTGATAACCCTTGTATCAATCCTCAAGGATGTGACGAAGTTGTTTTGAAAGGTGTTTGTGTGAAAAGTTTTTATTGAGCAAGTACTTAAGATTCTACCTACTCGAAAAAATATTGTTTCTTATATTTCCTTTAGACAGTGCTATCCTACTATTAAGGAGTAGGTAGCACCGTCGTTGGAGTTGTAAGGGACATTCGAAAGGGACGTACGGTCACAAAAGCAATGTTAGGACACCTTAGTAACCATCCTAGAGTCCTAAAGATCTTTTCCGAGGCAACAACCGAAAGGGTCACTTTTTGATCTTTTGAGACATAGAGGATAGCCACTAAAACATCTTATGCTTCATGATCGTTTACCGAAGGCAACCGGAGTGAGAGTATACCCTAAGAGTGAGCATGGGCAAGTGTGCTTTTTCAGTTAATATTATCTTTGCACATTAGGGTTTTCTAATTGTTTTAGTTTTTCATGCAAATTGTCTTTCGCATACAATCCTAGGCATACATCTAGCAGTTTGATAGTTGTGGAAATTAAAAGTGAAAATGTAAATCTAATTATTACAAGGCTTAGGGAAATGGGGATTACATAACCAAAACTTGGGGGAAATTAAACAGTAAATAAAACCCTAGTTTAAAAGACTATTACAACCTCGGAGCAATTACAAAAATATAATGAAAAGTACGTACGACAAACGTAAGTGCAAGAAATTAGGGTTTTGACCCTTGACAACCAAATTGAATTTAATTAAAGAAAAAAGTTATTTTTTTGTCATTTTTATTTAAGGAAATAAAGAATAAATTGCAAAATATCATAATCACTAATTAAGTTTTAATTATGAAAAATCATTAAATTAATGGGAAAAAAACAATTAACCTATTTTTGTGTTTTTATTTTGAGAAGGAATTAAAATTAAGAATTAAACCTAATTTCTATTTGATTTTAATTATGAAAAAAAGATTTAAGTTAACCTAATTAAAATAATTAATGCAATTAAATATTTTATGAAAAAAAAGACTAAACCTAATATTGTTTGTGATTTTCTGATTTTTATGTTTTGATTAAAAATGATTTTTGGAAAATAAATAAAATAAATAAATTAAAACAATAAAAAGAATTGAAATAAAATAAAAAAGAAAAGATTGGGCCTGTGTGGTAGAATGTAGACTGGGGGGTGCATTGCCAAATTGTTAGGCCCAAATTTGTTGGCCCATGTTCCTTGCGTGTGATCTCATGTGGATTAACTTCAGAGAGTGCACCATGGGCTGCTGTGGTTGGACACTGGATCTGGACCAAAGGATGATCCAAAGGGTAGGATTTGTGAGCGTATGATGGACGCATGGAATGGTGATGTACTGAATCTGCAGTAAATTGTTAGGAAAATAATAAAAGTGTGAATTAATAATTAAAAACCCAACTCTGATTAATTTACAGGTTAATTATGAAATAAAATCAATATTGATTAAATCAAAACAACTTTTATGTCAAAAATTATTTTAATTAATTAAAAGCCTAAAACTAATATTTAATGATTTTTTTGTGATTTTATATGTTAATTAAATTAATGATAGAAAACAAATCAAGTGAAAAATAAATAAATGAAAAGGGTTAGAAAAGAAAATAGTCAAAAAAGTGAAAAATGCATGGGGTCGGTGATGAACCCATGCCCCTTGGGTCACAGTTAGGCGCCTCACCCACCAAGCCAAGCTATTGTTTATGACTCAAACCTATTCTACGTAACAACAAGAACTCATTTGGACAGAAAATAAACATTAACAATGCATGAAATTAATTATATGGATGTTTGAAAGAAAAGAAAATCGGAGAAGATGAGTATGCTTGTTTCAAGCATCAGTGGCCATGACTTTTGACCTATTCTTACCCTTAGATACCTTAGGAATGATTTGTAATTGATGGCTTGGACTGAAAGTGGCTGGATCTTCGGTTTTGACTTTGCACTAGTTTTGACAGAATTTGAGGTTTTTAGAGAGCGTTCTTGGGCAGCCAATTTCGTGCCCCCTAGTGTATGAGGGTGTTGTGTTTATATAGAGGAGGAATTTAGGTCAAAAATAATGGAAGAAATCTCATGGTATCTTGAGGAATTATGAAGATTTGATTTGATTTTGGCCTTGTATGATTTCTTTCCAAAATAGCTCCAATCATGACTTTTTCAATCTAAATCATCCTTGCATGAATTACATGCCATGCTATCTGTATATGGACTCATAATGTGCACAAAAATCCCAAGATTTGATTTGCTTTTATTATTTTACCATTTAAATTGATTTATTTTGATTTAAATGAATAACAAATCAAAATAAATGATAAAAATAATAAAATAATAGGTGGAAAAGCTCAGGGATTGTGGGTGCTATTAGAAACATGTTTCAAACAAGAAAACATGGGCCCCCTTTGGAAAAAATGCAAATTTGATCAATGTTGACTTTTGACAATTTTCCAAAAATTGCCAACTTTGACAATGCACAAATCTCACAATTTTGACCCTAGGAGGGTGTTATTAGACTTTTTAGAAAGCTTAGGATTTCCTCTAAACAAACCTTTTGGTTTCATCTCAATTGGATCTTCCATGTTCATGTATGAAGCTTTGATCCAAAATGTGTTTTTGTTAACTTTTCAAAAGGACCTATAATGTCAAAATTCTTATCTTTTTATGAGTGCATATTTTGAACTTGAGCGCTGAAGATGAATTGTAGGGAATTGAATTCTCTTAAAAATGAGCCTTGGATGGAAAATTTATGATAAAGTATGAAGAAGTTATGCTTGGTCAAAGTTGGGTTGACTTTTACTAAGAAACCCTAATTTAGCAACTTTTGGGTTTTGATGAATTTGGAGCATTCCTTGAGGAATCATGATCAAACCTTGATCAAATGATGGAAGTTACTTCAAAATGTTGATTTTGACCCAAAATCTTGAGGTTTGACTGTATGTGGGTCACAATTGACTTTTGACCTAGTTTAGTTGATTCTCAAGCATCTGGGCAGTTGACTGAACAAACTTCTTGTGCAAGGCTTGAAATTTGACATGGAGAATCTTGGGAACATATTAGGACCTTGGAAAGCATTTGGGGCCTTTGTGATCCACACATCTTGATGAAAGTGGAAACCCTAATTTGAGACACACTGCCTTAGGAGAGAGTTTGTCTGGTCAACTCTTGGGAAAAGTTGATCAAATTGAGGAACTTTTGGAGTATGTATTGAGTAAAATGAGAGGGAAAATTTTGGGGTACAACAGTTGCCCCTGTTCAATATTCTTAAACCTTAGGATGTAGATTGGCTTGTCTGCCTTTCGTGATCTGAAGGTGGAAGATGATTGAACACTAGAGTGCCCAGAAACTTGCACTCGCATGAAGTGATACTTGATTTGTGATATTGGGAATGGGCTTATAGATGCCATTTGGAAGTTTCTAGAGAATATTCGGAGATGGGCTTAAAGATGCCATCCAAGACGTGATGGAGTACCGTTAGAGATGGGCTTAAAGATGCCATCTAGAGGATTTTGATTTCCTGAGATATTCCTTTGATGAGAATCCCTGATCCTGTCATTGAGGAGGAATCTGTTGAGGAATCTTGGTATCTGTCTTGGGAGAAATAGAATTTTAGGAGCTTCAGTTGTCAGTTACTCTACTGGGGAATTAACTCTGGAGGTGAACTGCATATCTGGTCAATGTATAGGCTGCATCGTGACCTACTGGGGAAAGGTGAAACCGATCGTGTTTGATCAGGTTCAGATCTTACAATGTTGTGGACTGCTGTCTGGAGATAAGAGAAAAGAAACCTGGATGGTAAGTGTGATTGGTGGAAATAGAACTGACTGTTTTGGAATGCTGGTTCGTGAAATGTCGCGGTAAGCAAGAGTCGCCACCGTCTTTTATTTTCTCCAACAATGAAAGGACAAAAGCACAGCAAAATTCCTTTTCGAGATGTTTCTCGGTTCAGGAGGTAGATTATAGAAAGGGAAGGTGTTAGCACCCTTTCTATCTGTGGTTATCCACGGGCTCTTAGGTACTTGCTCACTATGTTTTCAAAAATGTTTTGCTTTTCTTGTGTTTGTGGGTTTTGAAAAAGTTTGTTTGAAAACTTCGATTTAACTCTTGTATCTGTCCTCAAGAGTGTATGAATTGTTGTTTGAAAACTTTGTTTGAAAAAGTGTAAGTGCGAAAAGTTTTTTTTGTTTGAAAGAGCAAGTACCTGAGAACCTCTACCTACTCAAAAGAAATCAAGCTGTGTAAATGTCCTTTAGACAGTACTATCCCACTATTGAGAAGTAGGTAGCACCGTCGTTGGAGTTTCGGGTCAATTCGATTATAGAGACATGTGGTCACCAAAGCAATAGTAGGACGCCTTAGCGGTAACCCTAATGTCTTAGATCGTTTTATCCGAGGCAACCGTTTCGAGGCAACTTGGATCTTTAGACAGGAGGGCGGCCTCTAAAACACCCTATACTCAATGACCACGTAGAGGCAACCAAGTGAGGCGTACCCTAGGAGTGGCATGTGCGAGTGTGTCAGGTTTCATTTATGTTATCTTTACATGTCATGGTGAGCTACGAGTTGATTTTAATTTCAGAGATAAGTCTTGTCATGCATAGCCTAGTTAACATACATCTAACAGTTAATAGTCTGCGGAAAATGAATCTACGCTATTACAAGGCGTCGGGTATTTACATCGCCAAAAACAACCCTTGAAAAGTAAATTGCGAGAAATTAAAGGAAAGCGATAAAAAGGTCCTAATTAAAGCTATTACATTCTCGGAACAATTACATAAATATGATCAAAAATTAATTAAAAAAATAACCACATGCGCGAGAAAGAATTGAATCGGAGTCTTTAGGGTTTTGACCCTTTTTGAGAAAGGAAAGAAGTTTGATTATTTATGAATTAAACCTAATTAATTAATTAATAAAAGGAAGTATTTTTTGGTATTTTAATGTCTCAAGGAAATAAATAAAAAAAAATCAAAAGTTAGTAAAAACCCTAATTCTAATTTATTTTATTTATTGCAACAAATATTGAAATTAACCTAATTAAAAAGACTAAATTAATTTGTTAGAATTTATTTACAAAAATAAAGTGAAATTAATTTTAATTAAGAAAAATATTATTTTTTAGTGTTCTGATTTTATTATGAAAAAATTAATTGAGTTAATTAAGTAATAATAATAATAATAATTAATAGTAAAATAATTAAATTGAAAATATAAAAATATAAAAGAAAAGAAAGAATGAACCCAGGGGGTGTTGGGCCCAGGAGAAGGTATGTTTGTCAATTTCCAGGCCCATTAGTCTCCCAGCCACGTTGACTTTCTAGATTAGCTATGTGTTCGTTGGATTTATGCCTGAAGCCACATGGCGCGTTGATGTTTGAGATGCATGGTAGACCCTCTCTTGAAACCTGCACGTGAACGCATGAAGAAAAAGAACAAATAATTGTTTTGGGGGACCTGGGATTCGAGCCCAGGTCCCAATGATTCCAAGCCAACGCAACAACCACTGCACCACTTGCACGCTTTTAGTATTATAATAACAGGCAATTAATATATTGATAAACCAAATAATATGCTTTACAAAAGAAAAACGCGCGTATTTATTCAAATGGTCCAATGATGTATCAACATATCATCATCTTCTTCCTTTGTACCTGTAAAAACAAATCAGATAACGGGGGTTTTTAACCCCCACAAACTACAGCGACGAAAAATAGCGATTAGGGTTGTGGTTTACATGAATATTTCGCGAGGGTTTGGTTTTGTTCGTCTGGTCCTCATGAATTCAGTCATATGCCTTAAGAGTCCTAATTTTGCCTGGATTGCAAAGCCCCAATTCAAAGCTTATGAACCCTAAAAATTCAACTATGGCATCTTGTGATTTATGGCGTTTCAGTTCAATTAAGTTATACCATTAGCTTCATATGATTACTAGCAATGCAAAACAATCAAGAAATCATGTTAAATGCTCATGAATTAAGAGTTACGATTATGGATAAAATGTGCAAACTGTGGTTCTGTTCTGAGTGATTTCTTGAGCTTTGAAGCTGGAATTTGATTGTAACACGTCCTGGGAACCTCCTGTAGTGTATTAGAATCAACAAAAAGCTTTGAATCGCCCTGGAATATAGAAATCAGTTTTGAGTTTTTCTTGGAATTTTTCAATATGCTATGGCCTTTTTTCTGCAGCTTTCTCACGTGTCTTGCATCAGGGTTTACTTGCATATATATAGAGGAATGGAATTAGGTCAAATCTTGAACAAGAATCCATTGAATTGATGATTGAATATTTGATTGAAAATCAAATCGTTTTGCATTTTCATGATTGGAAAAGGTTGCCAAATTTGGAAATTTTGCATCTTTGATTTGTACACGAAATTGCCAGCATATCTTGACCATATTTGCTTCACAAAAAGATTGAAAAACCAAATCTTTGTATTTTCCTACAATTTAAATTAATTAAATGAATTAATATTAATTAAAAATCCAATTAATCAATAAAAATAAGAAAATAAATTCAATTAAGCTTGATGGGTCGTGCATAGGTCATGGATGAAGTTTCAAGAAGAGATTTGAGGCCCATTAGCAAGAATAAGGTGTTTTGAGCAAAGTTGACTTTTGCAAATTCCTAAAAATTTCCCAAATTTTCCAATACACAACTTGCTCAATTTTGATCATATGAACATGTTCTTGGACATTTTGGAAAGCTCTTGAAGTCCTCTAACCAATGCCTTTGGTCCCATGTCATTTGGATTTACCAATCTCAAGTTATGGTCTTTGACTTAAAGTGCATTTTTGTTGACTTTTGAATTTGACCTATAATGTAGAAATTGATAACTTTTTATTAGGGAATTTCTTGGACTTGGAATGTGAAGATGGATTGTAGGAAATGTCATCCCCTTCAAAATGAGCATTGGATGGGATTTTTCAGACAAACCATGAAAAAGTTATGCCCTAGTCAAGATACAGTTGACTTTTCTGCTGTCCAAAAATAGTAACTCTTTGCATCTTGATGATTTTTGAGCTATTCTTGTGGAATCATGATCAAGACTTGATCAAATGATGATTGTGGACTCAAAACAATATGTTGACCAAAAAAGTTAACTTTTGACTGCAAAATGACCATTTTGCTCTTGCAGTTGACTGTGGATCAAATGGGGCTTTTGACTGTGCAACTTGGCATTGTGAGTCTTGAAACTTGGCATGTAGGTGCTAGAGGATGTGTATGAACCTATGAGACTTGATTGAACCATTGGAAACCCAAAATTCCTTGAAAGAACCAAAACCCTAATTTCAGTTGTCTTAGGAGATGGTTTGACTGTCTAATCCTTGAGCAATTTTAGGTAATTTGAAGATTATTCTTGACAAACCTTGAGGAATATGGGAGGGCAAATTTTGGGGTACAACAGTAAGGTTATGAGAAGGAACCTGAATAGTAGGGCTTATGGGAAGGAACCTGGGTAAGGTTGCTTCGTGAGGAGTTTGGGTAAAACTGCATCTGAACCGAGAAGTAACCTGGGTAAGGTTGCTTTGTGGGGAGTTTGGGTAAAACTGCATCTGAACCGAGAAGGAGCCTGGGTAAGGTTTCTTTGTGTGGAGTTTGGGTAAAACTGCATCTGAACTGAGAATGAACCTGGGTAAGGTTGCTTTGCGAGGAGTCTGTGTAGGGCTTTAGGAGGAACCTGGATAGGGTTACTTCGGGATAAGTCCGTGTAAAACTTCAGAAGGAACCTGGGTAAGGTTACATTGGGCTAAGTCTGTGTAAAACTTCAAGAGGAACCTGGGTAAGGTTACTTTGTGATAAGTTCGTGTAAAACTTCAGAAGGGACCTGGGTAAGGCTACTTTGGGATAAGTTCGTGTAAAACTTCAAGAGGAACCTGTGTAAGGTTACTTTGTGATAAGTTCGTGTAAAACTTCAAAAGGAACCTGGGTAAGGTTACTTTGGGATAAGTTCGTGTAAAACTTCAGAAGGAACCTGGGTAAGGTTACTTGGGGATGAGTTCGTGTAAAAATTCAGAAGGAACCTGGGTAAGGTTACTTTGAGATAAGTTCGTGTAAAACTTAAGAAGGAACCTGGGTAAGGTTACTTGGGGATGAGTTAGTGTAAAACTTCATTTGGAAATGTATGAGAAATGACCCGTGTAACATTTTTCAGGATAAACCCGTGTGAAGCTGCATTTAGGAGAAACCCATGTAAGATTACTTCGTGACGAACCCATGTAAAGTTGCATTTGGTCGGGCAGATAATTATTCTATTTAGTTTCAGGAGCTAATCTTGAACTTGCTGGAAGTTGTTAATGATAACCATCTTTCCTTAAAAGGTACATGATTAATCGTATATGATGCATGAAATGCATTGTATGATGATGTTCTCAAAATAAATGAGCTTATGCTGGATGCAATATATATGCGCATGTCATGATGTATGAACATGAAATGCTATTGTGGCACGTCCGAGTTTGGGAAAATAAACCCCTGACTACTGTTGGAGAGTACTGGAAATTACATTCCTGATCATAGTAAAAAAAGTGGTTCTTCAACTTCCGCTGAAGATCGCAAACCGGAGAAGACTATGTTGGGGATTTTCCCCTTGTTTACAGATATTCTGCCGGGGGGAGACTCTGCTTGAGAACAACTCTGCGGGGGAATAACTCTGTTTGAGAGAGGAGATGCTTTGCTGGAAGATCTTGCCGATTCGGAGAGATAAACTCCGCTGGGGGATGAACTTCCGTATTCAGAGAAATAAACTCTGTTCGGGAGAAAAATTTATGACCCGCTTGCGATTATGAAATTCGATCGGGGAATATAGATGTCGATTCTTTGAAGGAACTTGGCTGGGGAAAGTAACTCCTATTTGGGGAGGCAGAGATCAAAACTTCGGTTGCCTCTACTCTGTGGGGAGTGTAGATGTTACTGGGACGCATGCTGAGGATACGACAATGACTTCATATCAAGACTTTTCTGCCCCTGTACCTGCTGGAGAAAGTGCCTGCGGAGGCCTTGTGGATTGAGTGTTATCCAAACTTATGAGGTACTTGGTAACTTCCGATCGAAATGATAAGTCTTTTACTGATAGGCAAGTGACGAGATGACGGGACATAGTCATACGCTTTAATCCCTAACTTTTGTATGGACTGTCTTTTCAGATTTTCAGTCCACCGGGATACCCTTTTTTGCCCAAGCCGCCTTTTTAGGTTTTCGGCTTGCCGGGTGTACATATATTTTCTGTTTTTATCCCTAATTTTTTCCCGAACCCTTTTGGTTCATCGGGATGCCCTTATTTTTGCCTAGGCCAGTCAACCTAGCGGATCTTTGTTCATGCACAGTATTTTCTGACTATGTCCACGCTCTTAGGGTGTAGGGAGTTGTCACTGTCAGTAGTGTTGTGTTTCCACGACACCAGAAGATGTTTGTTTGATCGTACATGATTTTTTGCTGGAATTTATGCCCAATGCCCCCAAGTGATTCAGATGGAGATCTGCCCCTGACTATTTGGCATCTTTGAGAGATTCCTCGAATCTTGACTTGACTGCCCCAAATGATGGAGAATTATCATGCCGTGCCCCTTGGTTGGAAGTGTTTTTCCACTTGAGGTGATCCTTTTTATTGAGAAGGTTTTTGTTCACTAGATATTCGTCATGCAAATTTCTCTACTGTTAAACAAATATTCATATGCAAACAATGTTATTTTAAGAATGCAAAGCTTACGCTTGTCTTGAAGTTTTGAAAATGCAGTTTTTTTTATAGAAAAAATAGAACTTTGCAAAGATGTGATATCAACTCAGGATTTGTAACGAACCTTCTGGAGTCAGGATACCTTTTGTAACAGTATGCTTTCGAACTAACCCATGCTTCAGCTAGGACTTTTAAGGGTTATAACGTAGCCTGGTTCACGGTTTAAGAAACAAAGGATAAAGGCTCAAATTTTATTTGTACCCACCCGTTCTTCGTGATGTTCTTCGATCCTAAACTCAGCTAATTGTGCATTTAGATCCCGTTTGAGTCTTTGCTCTGATATTCCAGTGATAGTTCGGATAATGACAGTTTATTTTGAATAGGAAGTAATTTCTTTTTTGTTGAGGGTTTGTAGGACCTCTTTCTTTTTTGATTTTATTATCCCTGTCTTTTGCCCGAACTGTTTCTTTTTGTGATTACAGTCAGCGGGATACCCCAGTGTTTTTTCTTAAGTCTCCTTCATAGGTTTTGACTTAATGGGCTTTTATTTCGAGAGATAATGATTGTGTGTCTTGATGATTATAGGGAACCATCACTGTCTTTTGTTTCGGAAGGACGTCTTTGATGTCACTCATTGTGTACGAAGCGGAAGATTGTGACTAAATGCGCCCCTGAATTAACTGAGAAAACTACCCTGCCCCAGGTTATGATTAAGGGTTTTAGTATGTGTGAAAAGAAAAACTCATACTTCTTTGGCTCGAAGGGGTTGACTAGGGATTATCTTCCTTATAACTCCACTATTTAGGATGTGAAACAACGCCTGTACATCGTCAAAAGGTCTTTTCAAAAGCATACTGTAGAGATTGTGGTATTGTTTTCGTCATCCTCCCTCTAAAGGCTTACAATCTTTTTAGTCGAGAGTTGAATATCACGAAAAGGAAATATAAAGAAATTTAAGCATAATGAAAACAAATTAATTCAAGACAGACATGTGTAGTGTATTAATGAAATAATAAAGTTTGTCATGACAATATTTGTTCGAATAAGCAAAGAAAATACAACTTCAGAATTTAAATGAACAAAAATGCTTTCAATCCTAGCCATGTTTTGGAAAGGGAGCAATGCTCACATTGGGAGTCTCAGGAGGGTCGAATTCGATCTCCTTGGCATCAATCATATTCTGAATCTTGTATTTTAGTTCCCAACAATCGTTAGTATCGTGCCCCGGGCTGTCAGAATGATAAGCACACCTTGCCTCCGGATTGTAGTTAGGAGAGGAAGTCTTCGGGTTCGGATGAGGTTTTATCACCGTAATCAGCTTCATCTTCAACATGTGTTGCAATGCTTGTGACAGTGGCATGTTGATTTGGGTGAACTTCCTTTGAGGTCTTTCCACCCTTGGCTGGTTGTTTCGTTGTTGTGGTCGTTGTGTGTGTTCCGAATTAGAGATCAGCATTGCCCCCACAGATTGGTGGTAGTCTGCCTTGCTACGCCCCTTCTGGATGTGCACAGCATTGGCTTCCCTCTTGCCACCAAATGACTTCTTCTCTGTACTCGAAGAGGTATTTTTATGGATCTTGCCACTCCGAATCCCAACTTCTACTCTTTCTCCAGTCAATATCAGCTCGGTGAAACCAGCCGAGGAGCTACCAATCAAGTGATTGAAGAAAGGACCAGACAACGTGCCAAGGAACATATCCACCAACTCCATATCAGACAACGGGGGTTGAACTCTCCCAGCCAAGTCTCTCCATTTTTGTGCATAATCTTTAAAACCTTTACCTGCACTCATGGACATACTCTGGAGTTGAGTACGAGTGGGAGCAAGGTCGGCATTATACTGATACTGCTTGTAGAAATCAGCAGCCAAATCTTCCCAGTTTTGGATATTTGTTCCCTCTAGCTGGTAGAACCATTCAAGCTGAGTCCCTGACAGACTATCTTGAAAGAAATGAACCCACATATTTCTATCAGCAGTGTGGGGCTGGGTCTTTCTGACATAAGAGCAAAGATGGAGTTTTGGGCAGGACACACCATCATACTTAGCAAAAACAGGGGCTTTGAACTTTTGTGGGATGACCACTCCCGACACCAATCCCAATTCCTCGAAATCTAGCCCATGTATCCTCTGAACTTCCATGGCACTCAGACGGTCTTCCAATTGTTTGTATCTATCCTCAGCGGGAGGATATTGCTCATTATTGTAATCGGTATCATTGTCAAACACTGCAGGACTGGGGTCTTTCTCTTCTTCTTGATTCTCCCCTTCCTTAGATGAAGAGGCCAGGTCGACTTGTCGCTTAAACCGCTCTCCACACCTTCTGCCCATATTCAGAATACCGACAACCTTCTTCTTTTTCTTCTTCTCTTTCAGAATGAGGGCTTTCAGATCTTCCTGCCCTTTTGCCAGACTGATGAACATTTGTTGGAACTGGGCGTTCTGTGCCTGAAGGTCCTTAATGCTTTGTTCGGAATACATTTCTACTTAAATAAACAGCGAAGAAGATGAAAAACCTGTAATGGTACCTGCAATGATGTGTATGATAATGGTATGCGCATGAAATGATTTCAAAGACTTCGGGAAATTTAAATTTGCAAACCAAAAATAAACAAAACTTTATTAGCGGAATTTGGAGTTCAAATGCCTTTTAGGCGTTACAATAAAAAATAAACAAATCTAAAACTATAAAAGACATCAAAGTTCCCATGGATGCTTCCTCTTTGCGCCAAGATAGTCATTCAGTCCTTTTTCCTCATGGAGTTACTTTGTGAGCTCTAAAACTTTCCTCTCCTGAGCATGGAACTGATCTCTGTAAGTGTCCCGCTCCTTCATCAGCTGAATCCAAGACCTCTATAATTCCCCAAGATCAGTGGGCATGTAAGGATAGATAATCGTGTAAGGAATGCCTTCTTCAGTAGTGGGTTCCACAATCACCGGCAAAACAGCCACATAGGGCATCATAAGCTGCTGAGCACGAGCTCATACCCATTGTAGATAAGGTTCCATTGGAATGGAAGTCCTTGGCCCCAAAGCCCTGACGCCCGATCTGCTTACCATGCCCCAAGCTCGTATGAACCTCTGGCGATACTCTTGAATATCATCCTCATAGTTGAATAAAATACCCTCGATAAGTAACTCATGGGGACCATCCCTTCGAGCGTGACCAAATTGTCGCAAATCTAAACAAGGATTCTAGGTTATACCCCCTCTAATACCAAGCAGTGGGACATTAGGGTACTCCCTGCAGCGATCAATGATAACAATGTTTTCCATAGATCGAGAACACCAAAGAATATCCGTATGAGCGAGTGACATTGTGATGCGGTGGGAGAACTGAGGTTTTGCGTTTGTGTTTGCAAATGTCGCGGTTAGCAAGAGTCGCCACCAACTTTTCTTTTATCCAAAAGGAAAGGTAAAAAAGCATAGGAAAGACCTTTGAGATTGTTTTTTGGGTTCAGGGGGTAGATTATGAAAAGGGAAGGTGCTATCACCCTTTTCATCCATGGTTTTCCATGGGCTCTTAGTTACTTGTTTTAGATCACTTGCTTTGCTTTTTTAAATTGTTTGAAATGGTGCTTTGTGTGGTTATGAAAATATTTTGAAGAGAGGCCTTTGTTTAGGCCATCTTTGTAATGATTCTTGTTTGTAAGAATGTATACAAAGATGTTTGTCTTTTGAAAAATGTTTCAATATTTTGAAAGTTGTTGGGAAATTGTTTTGAAATGTGTGTGTGTTTGAATATAGCAAGGTATGTTTTGAAAGAGATCAAGTAACTAGGAGTTATCTGCCCTACCCAAAAGTCTTTCCTACACATTTTTATTCCTTTGACATTGTTGACCTACTATTGTTTTAGTAGACAACCCTATCTTTGGATGTTAAACGGGACAGGCGTGGGTCGTCGTATGACCATGATAGCAATGGTGCCAACTATCTTAGCTTGTTTGAGGGACTAAGATCATCTTTGTTTTAGGCAACTTGTGATAGCGTCATCGAGGGACTATGATCTTTTTGTTTTGTTTGATTTTGCCAAGATACCTAGCATGCATACCATGGCCATTTTTGTAAGGAAACCAAGTGGGTGAAACCCTAGAGGTGCTTGTGTGCAAGGTATTGTCATTTTTCATGCATTTTTGTCTTGAATTAGGTCATGCTATTTGTTTGATTTTTGTCTTATCATACAAACCCTAATTTACTAAACATGCATATAATGCGATAAATTACGTAAAGTGAATCTAAACTATTACAACAATATTATGGGGAGGGGGATACAAGTTTTGAATGGAGATATTTGCACAAAATAAAACCCTAGTTTACTATTACAACCCAATTGAATTTATTATACAATAAATAAATAAACAAATATTTAAATATGCAATAAAATGTAAATATGCAAAAATGTTTTTTGAATTAATTTGATGTATGTAAAAATAAAATTATTTAAGTCTAAAATAAGAAAAAATATTGTGATTATTTTTGAAAGGGTGAAAAACCCTAATTTTTGTTTAAAAGAAAATATATTCTACATTATTCATTTTATTCAAGAAAAATAATAAAAATATATACAAAATGTTAAAAAAATTAAAATATGCATGAAAATAATATTTTAAATGTATGAATAATAAAAATAAAAATATATGATATTTTTAAATTATTTACAAGTTATTTTAATAAAATGATTTCCATTAATTAAAATAAAACTATTTTTATATGCAAAAAATAAGATAAAAAATAAGATAAAAAATAAAATAAAAAATAAAATAAAAAATGCAAAGAAATTAAGAAAATATTTTTGGGATTTTTTAATGTTCAGAAAAAAATAATAAAAGTCAAAAATATAAAAAGAAATGAAAAATATGCAAAATATAGAAAATGGGCCAAGGGGGTGCAAAAAGGAAACAGGGGGGTGCAAAAAGTAGGACAAACAAGCCCAAGGCGCGCCAGGCCCAGAACCTGTCGTCCATGTCCTTCAGCCAAAACAAAACGCGCGCTTCTGCCTTCAAATCCTAGTCTTGTTCATGGTTGCATGAAATAAAAAACTTACAACATGAAACTTATAGCATTTTTAATCACGATTCCAATGATATAAAAAACGTGACCTACCTCTAAAAGACCAAGGGTAATTTTAATGGCCCTAATTTATGACCTAATTTTTTCAGCATGTTCAACATCCAAATACTCTTAGCTCAGTTAATATAAATGGAAACTAAGCATATGTACAGCTCAAGCATGTTAGGGACTACAGTTTTACTTCACAAACCTAAGCTTAAGGATGCCTAAATAGAGAGATAGAAACTTGACAAATACCTTGTTCAGTTGAGTTTGGATATGGAAATGTGGGAACTTTGAGTGATGCATGGAGTTCTTGTGAGCTTTCTTGAAGTCCTCTCAAGCTTCTCCAATGCTCAGCTTGCCTTGAAGTTGCCCGAATCTCCCTGTAGAAGTCAACCTGCAAACCTTCAAAGTGAAAATGGTGATCCTTGAAACAGGGGGTTACAGTTTCAAAACAAAGGCCTGGATAGTTTAGGTAGGAGATATGGAATGTATTTGAAGTAATTCAAAGAAAAATGCACGAGGCAATGTGGAAATGGCTTGTGATTTGCAGAAATTGCCCTGTTTTGGGCAGAAATGGTGTTTTATGTGTTTTAGAGTGTTTGAGAGGTTGGAAATTCGTGTTTCTTGCTTGTTACAATGTTCTGAGTTCGTTTTAATTGATACAAAGTCTTGCCTTTATCAGATGGATGAGATCCCTTGACTTTTGCAAGTTTCTTGCTTTTGAAGAAAAGTTGGAAGTGACAATGCCAAAGCCTGTACAGGCTTGCTTGCTAGATGCACATAGTTGGTACAAGTTGCCTGATATTTGTGGATATTGTTTACAGCAAAAGATTAGGTCCATGGCTCAAGATTTGCAAAGTTGGAAAAAGCAAGCTTTATCAAAGTAGCAATGTGAACTTTATGCCATAAATGGATTAATTCAATGTACAATGCTCCAAAGATTAAAATAAAGCCATTGTCCACTGAATTAGCATTCAATTATGGAGTTTAGAAATGATTAGGACCTGTAATTCCAAGTACAAGCATGCTAGGGCAGATTTGCAACTTGAACCATTGTGAAAATGCCTTGAACAAAAGTGATAAATTGCCATTTTCATTTCTTCGATTCTCCCTAACCATAAATGATCTTGGAGAGTTCTTTGACATTTTGGAAATATTGTAACATGCTCTACAATCCATATTTGAAATGAATTTTGATATTCCTCTTGGAACTAGGTGAAAAGTTACCATGAAGCTAGGTCAAAAATCTGCCTATATTAGGGCAAAATTTCACTAAGTTAAAAAGTTTATGGACCCCTATTCACAAAATCATAACTTGAGATCCAAGCATCTTTTGGGAAAACTTTGTGAATAAAAGTTGTATATTTCATGGAGAACTACAACTTTCATGTTGGAAGTTTTCTTTGAATCCAATTGTATCATGGTGAAAACATTGTGGAAAGTTGGGGAAAAAAATAAACTTCCATAACTTAGAAAAATTCTAAGTTATGAAAATTTTCAAATTAAAACCCTAATTTTCAAATTTAGGTTTCTTGGTCAACAAGTTTCACAATTTTACATATCTTGATGAATTATGACCCTTGGCACTTGATTTTGACCAAAAAGTCAAAGTTTGACTTTTCAGTGTACAATTGATTTTTGATCAGTTTACTGGAAAATTCATCTGTCAATCCTATGCATTTGAGATCTTTTGAACTATGTGATTAGGTCAAGATGATGCTATTGAGTCCTTGAAATCATGCTTGAACCCAATTGGTTATTTTCTAGGTCAAAAATCAGAAATAGCCCTTTCTCAGTCAAAACCCTAATTTTGACCATTTTGCCCTTTTGATGATCTGATCAGATTTCTTGAGGAGTTATGGTCCAAACTTGATCAAATGGTTCATAGGAGCCTAGAATGTTTATGTGGATCAAAAATTATGAAGTTTGACTATAAATTGGCCATGGTTGACTTTTTCTCTAATACAGTTGATTTTTAGGTCAACTGTCCAATTGACTGGGCAAAAATGTGATTCAAGGCTTGAAACTTGGTATGAGCAATCTTAGGGGTCCAAGATGGTGTATGAAAGTCACATGAAGCATTGGTGGTCCAAAAATCCTTGTGCAAACTCAAACCCTAATTTCAGGTCATCAGTGCAAGAGTAGGTCTTGAGTTGAGCAAACCCTAATCCTGTCTTGAGTCTAGGAGTCTTGTGAGGAAAAATCTTGATAATATGAGAGGGAAAATTTTGGGGTACAACAGCTTCCCCTGTTCAATCTTCTTGAACCTGAAGAGTTAGATTGGCGAGTTTGACGTTCGTGACTCGAAGGTAAAAGATGATTGGACACTAGAGTGCCCGTAAATTTACACTCGCCAAAATGTAGTTGAGGAAATGGGCTTAGAGATGCCATTTGTAGATGTGATAGAATCTTGTTGGAGATGGGCTTAAAGATGCCATCCAAGAATGTTTGTTGAATTGTATGTTGTAAGTCAGGAGAATAAGTATTCAGAATGGTATCCGTGTCTGGAACGTATCTGAACTGTATCTGGAGACTCGTAATGAGAAACAGAATAGCATTTGTATCTGGAGCATCTCTGAGTTGTAGCTGGTAGTTGGAATCTGAATGAGTAATAGAATAGCATCCTTGTATGGAGCGTCTCTAAGCTGTATTTGAGTGTTGAATCTGAATAAGCAATAGAATAGCATCCGTGTCTGGAGCGTCTCTAAGCTGTATCTGAATGTTGAATCTGAATAAGCAATAGAATAGAATCTGTGTCTAGAGCATCTCTAACCTGGGGAAAATCAGAATAGGTGACAGAATGGTAACCGTGTCTGGAGCGTATCTGGACTGTATCTGAAATCTGAATCTGAATGAGTAATAGAATGACTTCTGTGTCTGGAGTGTATCTGTTGCACCCCAAAATTTGCCCTCTCATGTTTTCCAAAGTCTTCCCCCTGCATGGTTGATCACAAACTCTTGCCTAAGGAAAAAGAAAATTTTTTAGTGGTGCTTTAAGTATCTTTCGATTGGCATTCTGAAAGACCCTTCAATTGGCATTCTGAAGGAGCATTTCAATTGGCATTCTGAACGAGCGCTTCGATTTGCATTCTGAAAGATCCTTCGATTGGTGTTCTGAAGGAGCCTTTCGATTGGCATTTTGGACAAGCCTTTCGATTGGCATTATGGACAAGTACTTCGATTGGCATTATAACAGTGTCCTTCGATTGGAATTCCAAAAAGGTCCATTCGAAGAAGCATTCAAAGGGTCCATTCGAAGAAGCTTTCGAAGATCATTCGAAAGAGACCATCAGCCCATTCGAAAGGGAGCATTCGAAGGCCAGCTGCATGTCATTCAAAATTCAAAAAGGGACAGAATCCCATGTGTTTAGCCAACGTTACAAACTCTCATTCATGGCTTTCAAACACATGATTAACGTTACAAACTCCCCTTCATGGTTGTCAAACACATAATCAAGGTCATTTAAATCTTTGTCTTCCTGTCCCCTCCACCCCCTCTATATAAAGAGATCACAAGTGCTGCAAAAAAGGACACAGAAAAACACACACAAAAATATATACAGAAAAATAGAAGACTTGGAGAGACGCTGCCCTGAATTCTCCAAGCCAAAGCTGCCACCCAGCGAACACCTCCACCCTCAGAACTACAGATCGAAGCATTGTTGTTTGGTAAAAGAAAAATCTAATCCCAAACTCATTTTTTTTTCATTTTGATTGCATATTCATATTATTACTGCTATTTGTGAATGATTTAATGTGCTACATATAAGCTACAGCGCAGAGTTGAGATTGTGCCATTGCTTGGGCACAATCTGAGTTTCTCCTTCGAATCCCAGGACAAAACAAACCCATACCCAGATTCAGCGGGAACGAATAGGGAGGACATTCGAACCAGGGGGGTAAAATCCCCCCTGGACCTTTAACATGTGTTTCGTTTCTTGCAGGAAATACATTCTCAGATTCCTGTTCAGAGTTTCGAAGCTCAGCAGTCTAGCTTCGAACTACACCCAAGACCCCCAGATCTAAGGATGACATACCCAGATCGAACACCCTCAGAGTGCAGCCCCTCATGCACCTTCGATCCAGACTCTTCACTGGGTCGAAAGACAGCCTGCACCTCTTTCGACCCAGACCTCCAGAATTATATTTTTTTTCTTGTTTTGCTGCCTGGCCCATTTGTACTTTGGTTACTTTGTTTTTTTTTTTGTTTATTTATTTTAGTTTGTTTTTTTAATCAACATAAAAATCATAAAAATAAATAACTTAGAATTAGGATTTAATTTAGTTAATCATTTTAACTTATTTTCTCCAATTTTAAAATCAGTAGACTTAGGATTTATTTAAATTCAATCCTTTTCATAAACAAAAAATGCAAAAATATTAGGTTTGTTTTAGAGTAATTTTTAATCAGTATTTTTTAATTAAATTTGACTTAATTGAACATTTAGCATTTTCCCAAAATAAAATAAAACAACAAAAATAGAGCTCTTATTCTTAGGATTTTTTAGATTCACGCGCGTTTATTTTATTGTGACTACTCAATGGTTTGTGATAGCTTAAATTAAGACTTTTGCTTTACTGCTTATTATTCTCCCAATTTTGGGACATGTAAATAATCCCCCTCCCCGAAGCCTTGTAATAGCGTAGTATTTACAGTTTCTGCACTTTAAATTCTTGTACATATATTAACTGCTTAGATGTATGCTAACTAGGATTGTATGACAAGATCTAAAAAACAAATGGTAGAACACCTAAAAATACAAAGATAATATAAACTGAAAATTGACACACTTGCAAATACCACTCCTAGGGTACACCTCATTTGGTTGCCTCAAATATGGTCATTAAGTATAGGATGTTTTAGAGGTCATCCTTTTTGTCCCAAGATCATAAGTTGCCTCGAAATGGTTGCCTCGATAAAAATGATCTAAGACATTAGGATTACCACTAAAGCGTCCTAACGTTGCTTTAGTGACCACAAGTCCCTTAAATCGAATTGACCCGAAAAACTCCAACGACGGTGCTACCTACTTCTCAATAGTGGGATAGCACTGTCTAAAGGACATTTGCACAATTAAATTCCTTTTTGAGTAGGTAGAGGTTCTTAAGTACTTGCTCCTTTTAAAAACAAAACAAAAACTTTTCACACTTACACTTTCTTCAAAAACAAAACTTTTTTCAAAACCCACAATCACAAAGAAAATAAAACCTTTTGAAAACATAGTGAGCAAGTACCTAAGACCCCGTGGATAACCACGGATTGAAAGGGTGCTAACACCTTCCCTTTCTATAATCTACCTCCCGAACCCGAGAAACAATCTCGAAAAGGAATTTTTTTCTGTGCTTTTGTCCTTTCCCTTGTTGGATAAAATAAAAGACGGTGGCGACTCTTGCTTACCGCGACACTTTGCAAAAACAAACTCAAACGCGAACCAGCATTAAAAAACAGTCAGTTCTCGTTCCCATCGATCACAGAACTGGCGACTCTGCTGGGGACTAATAAGTGAGGTGTACCTTAGGACTAGATCACTTGTGTTTTCATTTGTATTGCTTTGTATGCTTTTAATTTTGTGGGCTTGTATCGAAGTTCTATAAATCCTCCACCCAGATTTGGGAAACATTCATAGATAGCAATACGTTGTGGAAACTGTGCGGGGTATACCGACACGGTTGAAGCAATAGCTATATTAGTGCGACATATTTGTGAGTATCGGTAGCCTTTGAGTCAATCAAAGAGAATACGGGGCCGCTGAGTGATGTCACTAAGCACTAATGACCTAGAACCTTACTTGACCATCTTGGCCTTTTTAGGGGTAGTGAGATGACCGACTTTGGTGCAGTCCGAAGTTGGTAGATACTCGATACTACACTCATTGAGGATTGTTTTCTTGGAATATTTTGGTCGCCAGTTAAGTGGCTAAACCGAAACGATGAACATAGAAAACAATCCAATGATATTGAGCTCCTTAGAACCCGGTTACTATTTATAGGACAGGTTTTGAGCCAACTAAACTCAAGAGGGTACTTACCTATGAAACCTCCTGTAAGCCTAAAACTAGGGTTTTTGGTGTGACTTGCTTGTACATGTGTTTGTGCATACATCATAAAGCATCATATGCATTTGCTAACCATTTCAAGGGTTTAGATCTTCATCTTTGTTCTTGTTTTGCAGGACATGGAGTCCCTCCATAGGAAAACAATTCAAGTCAACCTTGTAAGGGTCCCTCCTCAACTCAAAGAGCTTACATCCAGGATTCCCGAAAATTCTCTCTTCAGTGAAAGACATGGTAGACTCCTCAGCCTGGTCAACACCAACATTGAAGAAGACATGATGAAAGTTCTCTTCCAGTTCTTTGACCCCCTACACCACTGTTTCACATTCCCTGATTATCAATTGGTGCCTACTGAAATTCTGGCAGCAGATACTCAATGTCACAGTGAATGTTATGACACCGTATCTGACTTTCTATAAGACAGTAAATCAAAAAGCAGTAAAGAACACAGTCAATTGTTTACCCAGTTCAGTGTGAAACAACACCTACTCTGGGGGCTACCAAGCCAGGGAGGAAATTCACTATAAGAGATATTAATTCAGGAATAAACCAACCAGTTTATCTCCTTCACTTAAGACCTACCCAATGCAACTTCAATCTAAGTTCAACTTAAACCTGAGTTCCTACTCACTCCCCCTCAATCACAGTAGTGATACTAAACAATTGACTAATGAAATTATGAAGACACTCTTCAGAACATACACTTGATTATGCTTCACAACTTTTAATCAAGTAACACAAACACTCGTGCTTCAAAGCTTTGAGTGATACATAAACCTAACTTGACCTTGCTTCAAAGCTTTAATCAAGTGACACAAACACTCGTGCTTCAAAGCTTTGAGTGATACACAACCCTTACAATAAAAAACTACTCCAAGTCACTTATCACAAAGATACTTGCTTGGATTACAGTAGTTAAAACTATACAACCCCTTGTTGATCTTCTGTCAAAGAGTTAAATTCACCAACAGCCTTCCTGTTGAATATATAGGCAGCTGTTCTTCAGTTAGGGCTTCCACAAAAAGCTAGGGTTAATTAGGGTTAACCTTAAGACTTGGTCACAAGACTTTATCAACCAGATTAGGGTTGAGCCAAGTTAACCTAAAGTCCACGTGAGATTCTGTTCTGGAATGTATGAACCATATTCTTGAAAAATCTCAGAAAAAAATTGCATAAATGTTAGATCAGTACAGGATGTCTTAACATTGGTTATGACAACAAGAATCCTGTTTACTGATTTTGGTAGAATGTAATAAATGTGATCATTGCATAATGATCAGCTACACACTCATAATGAGCAGCTACTGTATGCCATTCTTTTTCTGCAGAAAGTACCTAGTAACCCAGAATGTTATGACATCAGTCATGACATTCACACACCTGGTTTTACCAAAAATACATGCCAATAACCAAACACTTACAAACTCCCCCTTTGGCAAATTTTTGGCTAAAACCCCTAAACAATCAGAGATTAGAGAGCAGCAGAAATAATATGTCTGCAGAAAAATTAATGTCTACCAAGTATAATTAACACAAAATCTTCTCCCCCTCTTTAGCCATAAATAGGTCAAAGATACATGTACTTTTAGGTTATACAGTCATCCAAAATGAATAATAAAAACAAACAAGTCTGAAATCACTTGTAGCAACAGGTACCAGCAGCAAGCTTGACAACTCCACTGATCTTCAAGCACTGTCATCTTCAGAGGAGGCACTATCTTCAGCATTAAGCTGATCTTCAGCAACATCTTCTTCCCTTCTTTGTCCTTTAGTCTCCTCCTGTTCTAGCCTAGCAATTAGGTTCTCAAGAGTCCTTTTCCTTGTCTCCAGCTCTTTGCAGGTTTTCTGCAGCACAGCTATAACATCCGATTTCTTGGACTGAGTTTTGACAATTGATGTCTCAGCTGATGTCATGACAATGTAAGGAACATGAGTTCCCTGAAATAGCTTATAGTGCAACCCAAGAGCAGGGGCTCTTTTGCATACAGTATATTTTTCAACTAGGATGTCAGGATACTGAGCAAGGACAATACCACATAGGAGGGAGGGAAAGGCAATAGGGCCTTTAACAGCATAGCTTCCAGCATGTTTTAAAGTTTGATCAAAGATATACCTGCCATAGTAAAATTCTTTCCTGGTTCCAATAGCATAAATGAATCTTCCCAATCCTATGGAGATGGTTGATTTATGGTTGGTGGGAACCCAGTTGGCTGCACCAATCTTGTGCAGGATGGCAAATTTCATGCTTAGCTTGCTTGCATTCAGCTTGCCTTTTAAGGGCCACCTCTTGAATTGATTTACAGTGATGGTTTGGCATACTTGGTTGTCAGTAACCTCTAGTTCAGGGCAAGCCTCATCTGGTCTTCCTAGGAATTTGTTTATTTCAGAGGGAGAGAAATTTACCTTTCTTCCTCTCACATAGACACACTTAAAGTCAGCTGACCTTCCATTAGCACATCCATCAGATAAATTCACTATGAATTCTTTGACAAGATTTTCATAGCAGTTGGTAAACTTTACCACAATATTCATTAGACCAGCAGTTTTGATTAGGTCCATGATCTCCTTACATTCCATGGCACCATTGTTTAGTTCTCTTTCCAAGGCTATTCTTTTCAAACAAACATACTTCCATCTGTTAGCATTTTCAGGGTGGTGAAAAGAAATGTTGTCAGTGGGGACTTCAGGAACTTTAGCCATTTTTCTTGATGGGAGTTTCCTTCTAAGAGGAATGTCTTCAGCATCAACTTCAAATTCTGATTCCTCATCAGAATCAGAAGGTTCAGGCTCTTTCCTTTTCTTTGCTATTGGTTGTCTCACAGGTTTTGAGAGACTACCAGCAGGTACTCGGGTTTTCACCTTCCCTTTGGACAATCTAGTCTTCACATTTTCTACACCAGTCTTGTCTTCAGACATGGTTTTCTTATGATCAACATCAGCAATCTTCTCTTTGGTCAGACATTTTGCAGCATCCTGCTTTCCTTTTCTGTTCATCATTCTTCTAGCTATGCTAGGGTTGATATTTGCAATTAGGTCATTGTCAGAGTATTCTTCATCCACATCAATAACCGGGGGTTCAACATCCTTCTCTGAAGGGTTCTGGAGATCATCAAGATTTTCAGATGGTTTCTGAATGTTGTTATCCGGTGTCTCAACATTCTTAGTGACATCTGGATTCATTTCAACATTTGGACTAGCAGATTCTTGATTTAAAGGAACAAAAATGCCAGGTACCGAGTGGTTCTCATTCAGAATTCTTGTAACAAGTCTAGCTATTGCTTGATGAACATAAGTTGAGCCTTCCCTATTTGCTATTTCTGAGGGAACAGAAGATGATGGTTGATAGGTATTACCAGATGAAGAAGCTTTAGACCTTCCTGCATGCCTTGTTCTCAGCTTTTTAACCTTAGAGGGGTTAGCTGCCAGTTCTCTAAGAGGAGTAATCTCTAGAACATCAAAATCCATGCAGGTTGTGATTTCCCTAGGTTCTCGATCAGAGGATGCGGAAGAAACAGTCGTCTTTGAAGAGGATGGTGTCATGGATAGTTGAGACATTTTGAGAGTCTTAGAAAACCAGTAACAATGAGAGTGAAAACTTTGATTGAGAGAATGGAGATTGTTACAGAGCCGAGAGAGGAAGGAGGTAAATGAGTGTCTATTCAACTTCTTAATAATTTTGAAAGAAATAGGGAAACATATGGTTAACCCAATCAAAATAGACTTAACACAAAAATCTCCTTCATCCCTTGTTTTAAGCAAAATTAATTGCTACATTTCCTCATGTTGGCAAATACCCAACTTGCCCCTCAAAATTTCAAATTGATTTGCATCAAGTGCCTTGGTAAAAATGTCAGCCAGCTGTAGTTCAGTGGCAACATGTTCCAGTTTAATCATCTTCTCCTCTACAAGATCTCTGATAAAGTGATGTCTAATGTCAATATGCTTGGCCCTGCTATGCTGAATATGATTCTTGGAAATGTTGATTGTACTCAGATTGTCACAGTACAATGTCATAACATCTTGTGTGACATTATACTCAGTAAGCATCTGTTTCATCCAGATCATTTGAGAACAGCTACTACCAGCTGCTATGTATTCAGCTTCAGCAGTAGAGAGAGACACACAGTTCTGTTTCTTGCTGAACCAGGAGACCAGATTATTTCCCAAGAAGAAACATCCTCCAGAGGTGCTCTTTCTATCATCAACACTTCCAGCCCAATCAGCATCACAGTAACCAGTCAGAGTTGGTTCACAACCATGAGAGTACATCAAGCCATAGTTGTAAGTTCCACTTACATACTTCAAAATTCTCTTCACTTGGTTGATATGACTGACTTTGGGATCAGCTTGGTATCTTGCACATACTCCAACTGCAAAAGCAATGTCAGGTCTACTGGCTGTTAAGTATAGCAGACTTCCTATCATGCTTCTGTACAGGCTTTGGTCCACCTTAACCCCACTTGAATCTTTGGATAACTTTAAATGAGTAGGTGCAGGAGTCCTTTTGTGACTGGAATTCTCCATTCCAAACTTCTTGACAATGTTCTTTGCATACTTGCTTTGAGACAGAAAAATTGAGTCTTCCATCTGTGTGACTTGCAGTCCAAGAAAGTAGGTCAATTCTCCCATGAGGCTCATTTCGAATTCAGCCTGCATCTGGTCAGCAAAATGTTTAACCATTTTATCTGACATTCCCCCAAACACTATGTCATCAACATAGATTTGAGCTACCATTATTTTTCCTCCTTCATTTTTGACAAAAAGGGTTTTATCCAAGCCTCCTTTTCTGTATCCTTTGTTAGAGAGAAATTTTGTCAACCTGTCATACCATGCTCTAGGAGCTTGTTTCAGTCCATATAAAGCTTTCCTCAATTTGTAGACATGATCAGGATAGTTTGGATCCACAAATCCTTTAGGCTGTTCCACATAAACTTCCTCATTTAAGTACCCATTTAGGAAGGCACTTTTTACATCCATCTGAAATAACTTGAACTTCAGGAGACAAGCAATTCCCAATAGGAGTCTGATTGATTCCAGTCTAGCTACAAGGGCAAAGGTCTCATCAAAATCAACCCCTTCAACTTGAGTGTATCCTTGAGCAATAAGTCTTGCCTTATTCCTGGTGACAACTCCTTCAGCATCTGATTTGTTCTTGTAGATCCATTTTGTGCCAATGATGTTTGTTCCTTCTGGTCTAGGAACTAACTCCCATACTTCATGTTGCTTGAATTGGTTCAATTCATCTTGCATTGCTCCAATCCAGTATTCATCAATTAAGGCCTCCTTAACATTTCTTGGTTCAATTTTAGACACAAAGCAAGAGTTTGAGATGATTTCTCTAGATCTTGTAATGACTCCACTATTAGGATCTCCTATGATGAGTTCTTTAGGATGATCTTTCTGAATTCTGATGGAAGGGTTTTTGTTAGCTTCCTTTGATTCAGAGTCTGATGCAGTAGTGTTAGGTAGATCATTCTGTTGAGTTGAAGTCTCAAAGAATGTCTCAACATTACAAGGGACATTTGTTTCCTCATGATAATCATCAACTATGACATTTATTGATTCCATCATGACTTTGGTCCTGGAATTGAATACCCTATAAGCTCTACTGTTGGTGGAGTATCCTAGAAATATTCCTTCATCACTTTTAGGGTCCAACTTTCTCCTTTGTTCACGATCTTCCAGAATATAGCATTTGCTACCAAATACATGGAAGTACTTCACTGTTGGCTTTCTTCCTTTCCAGAGTTCATAAATGGTGGATGTAGTTCCCTTTCTCAAGGTGACCCTATTATGGACATAGCAGGCTGTATTCATAGCTTCAGCCTAAAAATGAATAGGAAGTCTTTTGGCATGTATCATTGCTCTAGCAGATTCCTGTATGGTCCTGTTTTTCCTTTCTACAACTCCATTTTGTTGAGGAGTTATAGGTGAAGAGAATTCATGATTAATTCCTTCTGAGGAACAGAACTCATTAAACTTACTGTTTTCAAATTCCTTGCCATGATCACTTCTGATTCTGACAATGCACCCTTCTTTTTCTCTTTGAATTCTTTTGCACAGTTCTTTAAAAACTTCAAATACATCAGATTTTTCCCTAATGAAGTTAATCCAGGTGAATCTGGAAAAATCATCCACAACCACATAGGCATATCTTTTTCCACCAAGACTTTCCACCTGCATTGGTCCCATCAGATCCATATGTAGAAGTTCTAGAACCTTAGAGGTGGTCAGATGTCTTGACTTTGGATGTGACATCCTAGTCTGCTTACCAACCTGACATTCACCACAGACTCTCCCTTCATCAATTTGCAGTCTTGGAATCCCTCTGACTGCCTCCATGGATATAATCCTTTTCATTCCTCTTAGATGTAGATGGCCAAGTTTTTGGTGCCACAGTTTCACTTCTTTTTCTTCTTTGGCAATAGAACACACAGTAGAGTAATTAGTGTTCTCAGGCTCCCACAAGTAGCAGTTGTCTTTGGATCTGACTCCTTTCATTACAACTTCTTGTTTCTCATTAGTTACAAGACATTCAGATTTGGAGATGTTGACCTTAAATCCTAGGTCGCATAATTGGCTGATACTTATGAGATTAGTAGTCAAGCCTTTTACCAGCAATACTTCATTTAGATTTGGAACTCTAGGGCAGTCCAAGTTTCCAACTCCTTTGATTTCTCCTCTAGCACCATCTCCAAAGGTCACATAACTAGTGATGTGAGGTTTAACATTATTGAGAAGATTCTTGATTCCAGTCATGTGCTTAGAACATCCACTGTCAAAGTACCAGTCTTCCTTTACAGAGACTCTAAGTGAAGTGTGAGCTATCAGGGCAATAGCCTTTTTCTTCCACTGTGGAGTATATGGTACCTTGTTAGACTTAGGTTTGATACCTGGGTTCTGATTAGGATATCCATATAATCTGAAGCAGAATGGCTTTATGTGATCGAACCTCCCACAATGATGACATCTCCATCTTTGATACTTTTTCTTCATATTTCTCTGTTCTCGATGTTGAGTGCTATGTTGTGACATCTGCTTTGACATTTGTTTATCAGGCCTGATCTTCTTGTCTATACCAGATTTCTTTGCTGCCACAAATCCTAAACCAGACTTGTTTCCCACATTTTGTCCAACCTGAAGGATTTCTTCCAATTTGTCAGTTCCATTTGTCAGCATCTTGACAGATTTGGTCATCTGGTCCAGTTTTGAGTTTAGCATTTGAACTTCCCCTTCTAGATGACTTATAGTATTAATGTCTGCCTTTTTCTCAGTCTCCAACTTTATTATGAGTTTTGTTTGTCTCTCATTTTGCTGACAGACTTCAGCACTTCTGATACATAATTTCTTGTAGGAATCAGCCAGTTCTTCAAATGTCACTTCCTCATCACTAGAGTCACTATCAGAGTTATAAATACCAGTTAGTGCAGTAACTAGTTTGGCAGATTCTTCTTCAGAATTACTTTCTGAATCATAGTCAGACCAAGTAACAAACATTCCTTTCTTTTGTTTCTTAAGAAAGGTAGGACATTCAGCTCGAATGTGCCTATATCCTTCATATCCATGGCATTGAATTCCTCTGCTTTGAGTTCCCTTCTCTTCAGACTTTGGTCTTCTGCTGGAGTCATAAGATCTGTTAATGTCAGAAGGAATGTTCTTAACATTTGACCTTGACTTTGGATCCATTCTCTTGATGAGTTTGTTGAATTGTCTTCCAAGTATGGCTATAGCTTCTGAAATATTTTCTTCTTCATCCTCCTTGTTTTCATCTTCAGTATTCGATACAAGTGCTATGCTCTTGTTTTTCTTGTCGACATTGTCACTGATCCCCATCTCAAAGGTCTGAAGAGACCCAATGAGTTCATCCACCTTCAAATTGCTGATATCCTGGGCTTCCTCTATAGCAGTTACCTTCATTGCAAATCTTTTAGGCAAGGATCTGAGAATCTTTCTCACCAGTTTTTCTTCTGACATCTTTTCTCCCAATGCTCCTGAGGTGTTGGCAATCTCCAAGATGTTCATGTGAAACTCATGAATGGTTTCATCTTCCATAATCCTTAGGTTCTCAAATTTGGTAGTCAGCATCTGAAGCCTTGAGATTTTTACTTTGGATGTGCCCTCATGGGTAGTTTTGAGAGTGTCCCAAACTTCCTTGGCCAGTTCACATTGATGTACTAGTTTGAATATGTTTCTATCAATTCCATTGAACAAGGCATTTAATGCTTTGGAATTACCCAGGGCTAACTCATCTTCTTCTTTGCTCCATTCTTCCTCAGGTTTCAGACTAATTGTCCCATCTTTCTCAGTTATGGTAGGATGGTTCCATCCTTTGTCAGCATCTCTCCAAGCCTTTTTGTCCAGTGATTTTAAGAAGGAAATCATACGAGGTTTCCAGTAGTCATAATTTGATCCATCCAGAATGGGTGGTCTGTTTCCAAAAACTCCTTCTTTGTCCATAGCGCCAGAAAGTGATATCCCTAGATCTCACCCAGTAAGACAGGCAGGGTGCCTGCTCTGATGCCAATTGAAATTCTGGCAGCAGATACTCAATGTCACAGTGAATGTTATGACACCGTATCTGACTTTCTATAAGACAGTAAATCAAAAAGCAGTAAAGAACACAGTCAATTGTTTACCCAGTTCAGTGTGAAACAACACCTACTCTGGGGGCTACCAAGCCAGGGAGGAAATTCACTATAAGAGATATTAATTCAGGAATAAACCAACCAGTTTATCTCCTTCACTTAAGACCTACCCAATGAAACTTCAATCTAAGTTCAACTTAAACCTGAGTTCCTACTCACTCCCCCTCAATCACAGCAGTGATACTAAACAATTGACTAATGAAATTATGAAGACACTCTTAAGAACATACACTTGATTATGCTTCACAGCTTTTAATCAAGTAACACAAATACTCGTGCTTCAAAGCTTTGAGTGATACATAAACCTAACTTGACCTTGCTTCAAAGCTTTAATCAAGTGACACAAACACTCTTGCTTCAAAGCTTTGAGTGATACACAACCCTTACAATCAAAACCTACTCCAAGTTACTTATCACAAAGATACTTGCTTGGATTACAGTAGTTAAAACTATACAGCCCCTTGTTGATCTTCTGTCAAAGAGTTAAATTCACCAACAACCTTCCTGTTGAATATATAGGCAGCTGTTCTTCAGTTAGGGCTTCCACAAAAAGCTAGGGTTAATTAGGGTTAACCTCAAGACTTGGTCACAAGACTTTATCAACCAGATTAGGGTTGAGCCAAGTTAACCTAAAGTCCACGTGAGATTCTGTTCTGGAATGTATGAACCATATTCTTGAAAAATCTCAGAATTAACAAAACTGCATAACTGTTAGATCAGTACAGGATGTCTTAACATTGGTTATGACAACAAGAATCCTGTTTACTGATTTTGGTAGAATGTAATAAATGTGATCATTGCATAATGATCAGCTACACACTCATAATGAGCAGCTACTGTATGCCATTATTTTTCTGCAGAAAGTACCTAGTAACCCAGAATGTTATGACATCAGTCATGACATTCACACACCTGGTTTTACCAAAAATACATGCCAATAACCAAACACTTACACCTACTTTGGAGGAATTTCCTCAACTCTTGAGAATTCCTATTCTTAGTCAACTACCCTACAACGGTATGGAAAAGGAACCAAAACTTGAAGATGTTGCTCAAGCATTACGCTTACAACCATCCGACATCAAAGGGCATTGGGAAACCAAAAGTGGTATCAAAGGATTCTTGGCAAAGTTTATGTTTGAGAAGGCACGAGAATGTTGGAATTCTCTTGATCTACAAGCCTTTGAAGAGATTGTGGCACTCCTTATCTATGGTTTGGTTTTGTTCCCAAATCCTGATCAACTTATAGATGTGAATGTTGTCAAGGTTTTCATATCCAGGAATCCCATACCTACATTGCTTGGGGACATCCTCCACTCATTTTACACACGAACAATGAGGAAAATAGGTGTTCTCATGTGTTGTACTCCTCTCCTAGCAAGGTGGTTTATTTCTCACCTTCCACAATCAGTTTTGAAGAATGAGCAGGGTTTAAGATGGTCACAACGATTGATGACCCTCACACATTCTGATGTACATTGGTGTTCTCGGTCCAGAGAAAATGTCACCATCATTGATCGTTGTGGAGAATTTCCTAATGTTCCATTACTTGGAATTAGGGGAGGCATTACCTACAACCCCTGTCTAGATTTGAGACAATTTGGATATGCTCGGAGGGATGGCCCTCATGACATGCTGATTCCTGACTTAGTTTTTGACTTCGACAACGATACGCAAGGACTTCGACAAAGGTTCATTAGGGCTTGGAGGATGCCTTACAAAGTGGATAGTAAGACACTAGGGCACAAGAATTCCATCCCCCTTGAGCCTTACCTCAAGTGGGTACGAACCCGCTCCCAGAATCTTATGATGCCATATCCTCACATTCTCCCCTTGGTCAAAGAGCCTGTTATGGAAGGAGAGGTTCCATACGCCATCCTACATCCTGACATGCCAACATCATGGGAGGAAATGCAAAAGAGTTGGATCCAACTCAAGGAAGAGCGAAATACTTTTGAAGCCAGCTTCTATGCCAGTGAAAAGAAGGGTTTAGAGCTTACCCGCCGACTTCACGAGGAGGAGACCCTCAACACTTACATCGCTCCAAAGAGGATGCGCAATGTCTTTTTACATTAAGAATTTTGTAATATTTCGCCCATGGGGCACTTATGTACTAACAAATTTCTTCTTAGTATGACGTGTGTTCTTTTTGTCTGCAACAAATTTGAATTTTTGAACCCTTGAATGCATTACATAAATAGCATACCATTCATCATATGCATAACAGGTACCCTTTTACAGGTCTCTTATCTTCTTCGTTGTTTATTTCAGCAATCATCATGTCTGCTGAAACTTCCACTGAGCAAGCTATCAAGGCCCTCCAGGCCTAGAATGCCCAATTTCAAGAGTTGGTTATGAATCTAGCTAAGGGTCAGCAGGACCTGAAGACCTTGATTCTGAAAGAGAAGAAGAAGAAGAAGAAGAAGAAGAAGAGGATTGTCATGTTCAACACCGGACGCAGGTTTGGAAACAGGCTGCAAAATCAAATTGATCTGGCCACCCCGTCTGGAGAGAAAGACAGTCCACAAGAAAGGAGGGCTCCTAGCCCTGAAGTCTCCTACAACGAGACGAACTATGATGAAGAACAGTATCCTCCTGCTGAGGATAAGTACAAACAGTTGGAAGACCGTTTGAACGCTATGGAAGTACAGAAGGTGCCCGATTTGGACTTCGGAGATTTGGGTTTATCATCTAGGGTGGTGATTCCCCATAAGTTCAAGGCACCTGCCTTTGCCAAGTATGACGGAGCTTCCTGTCCAAAGTTGCACCTTCGGTCATATGTGAGGAAAATCGAACCATACACTACTGATAAGAACTTATGGATCCATTTCTTTCAGGACAGTCTCTCAGGGACTCAGCTTGAGTGGTTCTATCAGTTGGACGGAGCCAGTATCCACAGCTGGGAGGATTTGGCTGCTGCATTCTTTAAGCATTATCAGTATAATTCCGACCTCGCTCCTACGGGTACTCAACTTCAGGGTATGTCAATAGGGACGGGCGAAGGATTTAAAGAGTATGCTCAAAAATGGAGGGACCTGGCCGGAAGGGTGCAACCACCTTTGGATGATCGTGAACTGGTTGATATGTTTCTGGGGACCCTGTCTGGTCCATTCTTTAACCATTTGATTGGAAGCTCCTCAGCCGGGTTTACAGACCTTATCTTGACTGGTGAGAGGATAGAAGCGGGTATTAAGGCTGGGAAGATACAGAAGGGTGCCTCCTCGAGCACCGAGAAGAGACTGTATAAGAAAGAGTCCAGTGTTGTCTACAGTTCAAGAAGACAAAGCAGACCTGAACACCGCCAAACTGTGAATGCGATTGTTATCTCAAAACCTGCTGGTGCTCCTCAGCATCACAACCAACAAAGGGACGAGAGACCTCGAAGGCAATTTACTCGTCTCAGCATGACTTTGTCTCAAATGTTGCCACAGTTGCTGAAGACTAATCTGGTGGCTCTAAGAGAAGCTCCAAAGAATCAAAATACTGCATCACCGAAATATAACCCTAATGCCCGCTGCGCCTTTCACTCTGATAGCCCAGGGCATAATACAGATGATTGTTGGAGTCTGAAAAACAAGGTACAAGACTTAATCGATGCAAAGGAGATTGAGTTTGAGGCGCCTGAGAGACCTAATGTTGTGACTGCTCCCATGCCCAAACATGGGGTAAATGCTATTAGGGATGATGATGATGAAGAGTTTGATATCGACAGTTGGATCAACCCTACGACCGGCGGTGGATTAAGCAATTGGACAGCAAGGGATTCTATGCTTGTTTCAGTTATCACTCAGTAATGAAGCTTTTTGTTTTGAATTTGTAACAGACAATGTTTCGAAACTTTATGGCCCGATGTCTTACCCGGGGCACCGTGTCTTCATTTGTGAGGGCTTTTGTATGCCATTTTCATATACCATTAATAAAAGCATTGGACGTTTTTGCATTTCAAATTTTGTGCTCCTTGTCTTTCTTTATTACATATTTCAAAACAGTTATTTTAGACACACTCACATATACAGGTCCCAATCCACTCTGGATCTCACTGGTAACGACTCTGCTACTGCCAGTTATGACTTCGAAAATCCGATCAACTTAGTTGAAGACGAAGGTGAAGATGATTGCGAAGTGCCTGGTGAGCTTGCAAGACTACTACTCCAGGAAGAGAGGGCCATTCAGCCACATGAAGAGTCGGTGGAAACAGTGAATCTGGGTACCGAGACAGACAAGAAGGAAGTCAAGATCAGTGCAAATCTGGAGCTTAGTGTGAAACAACGGTTGATTCAGATGCTGCATGACTACGTGGAGATCTTTTCCTGGTCTTACGAATATATGCCTGGGTTGGATACTGACATTGTAGTTCATCGCCTGCCTACCAAGGAAGACTGCCCTCCGGTAAAACAGAAGGTTCGTTGTATGCGTCCAGAGATGTCTGAGAAAATCAAGGCCGAAGTTATGAAACAATTTGACGCCGGTTTTCTAGCAGTAACTTCTTACCCTTAGTGGGTTGCCAATGTGGTTCTGGTACCGAAGAAGGATGGTAAGGTACGAATGTGTGTTGACTACATGGATTTGAACAGGGAAAGCCCTAAGGATGACTTCCCTCTGCCTCACATCGACGTTCTGGTTGACAATACTGCTCAATACAAGGTATTCTCCTTTATGGACGGTTTCTCCAGTTATAATCAAATCAAAATGGCTCCTGAAGACATGGAAAAGACCACTTTCGTTACCCAGTGGGGTACCTTTTGTTATAAGGTCATGCCTTTTGGGTTGAAGAATGCTGGGGCAACGTATCAGCGTGCCATGGTCGCTTTGTTTCATGACATGATCCATCATGAGATTGAATTATACGTCGACGATATGATTGTGAGGTCCCAAACTGAGGAGGAACACCTTGACCATCTACAAAAGCTGTTTGACAGGCTAAAGTTGTACAAGCTGAGATTGAACCCGAACAAGTGCACCTTCGGGGTGAGGTCTGGAAAAATACTAGGTTTCGTTGTAAGCGACAAACGAAACTTTTTCAAAACCCACACACACTTGAAAAGCAAACAAATTTTGAAAACATAAGAGCAAGTACCTAAGAGCCCGTGGATAACCACGGATAGAAAGGGTGCTAACACCTTCCATTTCTATAAATCTACCTCCCGAACCGAGAACATTCTCGAATAAGGAATTTTGTTGTGCTTTTGTCCTTTCCATGTTGGAGAAAATAAAAGACGGTGGCGACTCTTGCTTCCGCGACATTTCGCGAACCAGCGTTAAACAGTCAGTTCTATTTCCACCGATCACAAACGCGAACCAGCATTAAAAAACAGTCAGTTCTCATTCCCACCGATCACAGTATCTAAATTGTATCTGAGGTTGAAATCTGAATGAGTAATAGACTGACTTTCATGTTTGGAGTGTATCTTTACTGTATCTGAAATCTTTGAATATTGTTAATGATAACTGTTAATCTTATCCTGAAAAGGGTAAAATGTTAGCTGAAACACAGAGTTATGTTGCATGAAATGTATGATGCAATAAATGTGTTTTATCAATGTTTATGATATATGGATGTAATGTATGCGCATGTAAGCTGATTTGTTGTATTGCTGAGGAAAATAAATCCTTGACGGTTGGGGATAATGAAAAATCCTTGACTGCTGCCGGGGAAAATAAATCATTGATCGCTGCTGGAGATTCAAAATCTTTGATTGATGAGAAATCCTTGGTGACTGTTGGGGATTGACAACTTCTGTGGGGATATAAGGATCCTTCATGTCTTGAAGTTGGAGTGTTGACAAAAATTCTGTTGTGAGAGTAATGCCAAACTGTTTAAGAAATCTGCTTGGAGAATCCATAGAACTTTAATGACTTCTACTAGGGATTACATAGCGGGGATCCTTAATCGGCTGGGGAATAGGGGAAACCTTGATGATCTCTGCGGGGAAATAAGAATGAGAATCTTTATTCTGTTGAGGAGCAATGAAAACTTCAGTGACTTCATTGGGGAATTGAGAATCTTCAATCTGCAGGGGAGTACAAACTCTGACAAATTCATGCTGGGGAGTAATGAAGACTCTAGCAACTTTACTGGGGAATTAAGAATTAGAATCTTCATTCTGTTGGGGATTAAAAACTCTGTGGGGAAGAAAGCTTATTGTTGGAGAGTAAGTTCAGGAGTTTTCGATCGTCTGCCACTCTATTGGGAAGTTATCCTAGGTTGGGGAGAGACAAAAGTTAACTGTTATCTGGTTGATTTCCAGGCTTTAAGATAAACTTGTTGGGGGAAATTAGATGGTTTCCGCTGGGGATTAGAAGTCTTGACTCAACCGGGGATGAAGGTTTCAGCTTCGTTGGGGATCTGTAACTCAAAACTTTGGCTCTGCTGGGGATTAGGAGTTTTAAGTTTTAACTTTGATGGGGATTAAGGTTTGAAATTTTAGCTCCGCTGAGGATATGTAGTTCAAGGTTTTAGCTCCGCTGGGGATATAGATGATGTACTGTAGGGATTGCCCCTGGAATTGACTAAAGAAGTTTTCCTATCCTTTTAGTTTGTCAGTAATTGTTCTTTTCCATCCTGTTTATTTGTAAACAGTAATTATGTTCAAATGCATATGTTCATCAATGAATCATTGGACGTTTTTGCAAATGAAAACACAAGTGTAAAAGAAAAAGACAAATAGTTTTTTGCACTTTGAAAGAGACGTCTTTGTATTTACTTTGAATAAGTGTTTTGTACAAAGGAGACAGACGTCCTAGTAAGAGGATGGTGTCATAAAAGTAAGAAAATTTTATACAAAGAAAGATAGCTATGTGTGTAAAAATCCCATGGGGATCCCATTCTGCTATAACCTTCGTGACTCAGAATATCTTGTCCATCCGTTGCTTCGTCCGAAGATGATTGAGTTGATCAGAAGCTCAGAGTTTGTCTATGAAGAGATTGTCCCTAAAGTGATCCGACGAGACATAGTCATACGCTTTAATTCCCTAACTTTTTCCTGGACCACCCTTTCGGGTTTTCAGTCCATCGGGAAACCCTTTTTTGCCCAAGTCGCCTTGTCGGGTTTTCAACTTGCCGGGTGTACAGATTTTTTTTATTTATCCCTAATTTTTTCCTGAACCGCCCTTTCGGGTTTTCGATTCACCGGGATGCCCTTTTTTTTCCTAGGTGTGTCAACCTAGCGGGTCATTTATGCGTAGTATTTTTTTTGAATATGTATGTGTTCGTAGGGTGCGGTAGGTCGTCGCCGTCCATGGTGGTTAAGATCATTGCACCACCAGAAAAGATGTTCTTGACTATAAATGGTCCTTCGTAGGTAGGATTCCATTTGCCCCTGGGATCACTTTGCGGCAAAATGATGCGCTTGATTACCAGATCCCCGACTTGATATGTCTGGCGCCTGACTTTCTTGTTGAAAGCCTTGATCATCCATTTTTGATATGTCTAACCATGAAAAACAGCAATAAGTCGCTTCTCGTCAATTAAGTTTAGTTGATCAAGCCGGGTCTGAATCCAATCATCTTCACTCAAACCAGCATCTTTCATGATTCTCAAGGAGGGAATCTGAACCTCGATAGGTAAAACAGCCTCCATGCCATATACCAAAGAATAGGGTGTTGCCCTAGTTGATGTGCGTGCCGTGGTACGGTACCCGTGGAGAGCAAACGGTAACATTTAATGCCAGTACTTATAGGTGACTTTCATCTTTTGTATGATCTTCTTGATATTTTTGTTCGCAGCTTCGACAACACCGTTCGTCTTTGGCCGATAGAGAGATGAATTGTGATGTTGAATTTTGAACTGCTCGCACAAAGCAGTGATCATAGTATTGTTAAGGTTTGTACCGTTGTCAGTGATGATCCTTTCGGGGATACCATACCGACATATGAGATTCTGCTTGATGAAGTGGGCCACCACATCCTTAAGCTTACATTTTTATTCCTTTGACATTGTTGACCTACTATTGTTTTAGTAGACAACCCTATCTTTGGATGTTAAACGGGACGAGCGTGGGTCATCGTATGACCATGATAGCAATGGTGCCAAGTATCTTAGCTTGTTTGAGGGACTAAGATCATTTTTGTTTTAGGCAACTTGTGATAGCGTCATCGAGGGACTATGATCTTTTTGTTTTGTTTGATTTTGCCAAGATACCTAGCATGCATACCATGGCCATTTTGTAAGGCAACCAAGTGGGTGAAACCCTAGAGGTGTTTGTGTGCAAGGTGTTGTCATTTTTCATGCATTTTTGTCTTGAATTAGGTCATGTTATTTGTTTGATTTTTGTCTTATCATACAAACCCTAATTTACTAAACATGCATATAATGCAATAAATTGCGTAAAGTGAATCTAAACTATTACAACAATATTATGGGGAGGGGGATACAAGTTTTGAATGGAGATATTTGCACAAAATAAAACCCTAGTTTACTATTACAACCCAATTGAATTTATTGTACAATAAATAAATAAACAAATATTTAAATATGCAATAAAATGTAAATATGCAAAAATGTTTTTTGTATTAATTTGATGTATGTAAAAATAAAATTATTTAAGTCTAAAATAAGAAAAAATATTGTGATTGTTTTTGAAAGGGTGAAAAACCCTAATTTTTGTTTAAAAGAAAATATATTCTACATTATTCATTTTATTCAAGAAAAATAATAAAAATATATACAAAATGTTAAAAAATTAAAATATGCATGAAAATAATATTTTAAATGTATGAATAATAAAAATAAAAATATATGATATTTTTAAATTATTTATAAGTTATTTTAATAAAATGATTTCCATTAATTAAAATAAAACTATTTTTATATGCAAAAAATAAAATCAAAAATAAAATCAAAAATGAAAAAAAAATTAAGAAAATATTTTTGGGATTTTTTAATGTTCAGAAAAAAATAATAAAAGTAAAAAATATAAAAAGAAATGAAAAATATGCAAAATATAGAAAATGGGCCAAGGGGTGCAAAAAGGAAACAGGGGGTGCAAAAAGTAGGACAAACAGGCCCAAGGCGCGCCAGGCCCATAACCTGTCGTCCCTGTCCTCCAGCCAGAATAAAACATGCGCTTCTTCCTTCAAATCCTATTCTTGCTCATGCTTGCATGAAATCAAAAACTTACAACATGAAACTTATATCATTTTTAATCACGATTCCAATGATATAAAAAACGTGACCTAACTCTAAAAGACTAAGGAGAATTTTAATGGCCCTAATTTCTGACCTAATTTTTTCAGCATGTTCAACATCCAAATACTCTTAGCTCAGTTAATATAAATGGAAACTAAGCATATGTACAGCTCAAGCATGTTAGGGACTACATTTTTGCTTCACAAATCTAAGCTTAAGGATGCCTAAATAGAGAGATAGAAACTTGACAAATACCTTGTTCAATTGAGTTTGGATATGGAAATGTGGGAACTTTAAGTGAGGCCTGAAGTTCTTGTGAGCTTCCTTGAAGTCCTCTCAAGCTTCTCTGATGCTCAACTTGCCTTGAAGTTGCCTGAATCTCCCTGTAGAAGTCAACCTGCAAACCTTCAAAGTGAAAATGGTGATCCTTGAAACATGGGTTATAGTTGCAAAACAAAGGCCTAGATAGTTTAGGTAGGAGATATGGAATGTGTTTGAAGTGATTCAATTCAAAATGCACGAGGCAATGTGGAAATGGCTTGTGATTTGCAGAGATTGCCATGTTTTGGGCAGAAATGGTGTTTTTTGTGTTTTGGAGTGTTTGAGAGGTTGGAAATTCGTGTTTCTTGCTTGTTATAATGTTCTGAGGTCGTTTGAAATGATACAAATTCTTGCCTTTATTAGATGGATGAGATCCCTTGACTTTTGCAAGTTTCTTGCTTTTGAAGAAAAGTTGGAAGTGACAATGCCACAGCCTGTACAGGCTTGCTTGCTAGCTGCACATAGTTGGTACAAGTTGCCTAATATTTTTTGATATTGTTTGCAGCAAAAGATTAGGTCCATGGCTCAAGATTTTCAAAGTTGGACAAAGCAAGCTTTATCAAAGTAGCAATGTGAACTTTATGCCATAAATGGATTAATTCAATGTACAATGCTCCAAAGATTAAAATAAAGCCATTTTCCACTGAATTAGAGTTCAATTATGGAGTGTAGAAAGGATTAGGACCTGTAATTCCAAGTACAAGCATACTAGGGCAGATTTGCAACTTGAACCATTGTGAAAAATGCAGTGAACAAAAGTGATAAATTGCCATTTTCATTTCTTTAATTCTCCCTAACCATAAATGATCTTGGAGAGTTCTTGGACATTTTGTAAAGCTTGTAAAATTCTCTACAATCCATCTTTGAAATGCATTTTGAGATTCCTCTTGGAACTAGGTGAAAAGTTGCCATGAAGTTAGGTCAAAAATCTGCCTAAACTAGGGCAAAATTTCACTAAGTTAAAAAGTTTATGGACCCCTATTCACAAAATCATAACTTGAGATCCAAGCATCTTTTGGGAAAACTTTGTGAATCAAAGTTGTATATTTCATGGAGGCCTACAACTTTCACGTTGGAAGTTTTCTTTGAATCCAATTGAATCATGGTGAAAGAGTTATGGAAAGTTGGAGAAAAATAAGAAATTTCCATAACTTAGAAAAATTCTAAGTTATGAAAAATTTCAAATTAAAACCCTAATTTTCAAATTTAGGTTTCTTGGTCAACAATTTTCACATTTTGACATATCTTGATGAATTATGACCCTTGGCACTTGATTTTGACCAAAAAGTCAAAGTTTGACTTTTTAGTGTACAGTTGATTTTTGATCAGTTGACTGGAAAATTCATTTGTCAATCCTATGCATTTGAGATCTTTTGAACTATGTGATTAGGTCAAGATTATGCTATTGAATCCTTGAAATCATGCTTGAAACCAATTGGTCATTGGCTAGGTCAAAAATCTGAAATAGCCCTTTCTCAGTCAAAACCCTAATTTTGACCATTTTGCCCTTTTGATGATCTGATCAGATTTCTTGAGGAGTTGTGGTCCAAACTTGATCAAATGGTTCATAGGAGCCTAGAATGTTGATGTGGATCAAACATTATGATGTTTTACTATAAATTGGCCATGGTTGACTTTTTCCCCAATACAGCTGATTTTTAGGTCAACTGTCCAATCGACTGGGCAAAAATGTGATTCAAGGCTTGAAACTTGGTATGAGCAATCTTAGGGATCCAAGATGGTGTATGAAAGTCACATGAAGCATTGATGGTCCAAAAACCCTTGTGCAAACTCAAACCCTAATTTCAGGTCATCAGTGCAAGAGGAGGTCTGGAGCTGAGCAAACCCTAATTCTGTCTTGAGTTTAGGAGTCTTGTGAGGAAAAATCTTGATAATATGAAAGGGAAAATTTTGGGGTACAACAGACATTATCCTTTGTGACCAAACTAGACCTTCTTCATTCTTCAGTATGGACTTAGGGAGGTGAGAAATAAACCACCTTGACAGCAATGGCGTGCAACACATAAGAATCCCTCTTCTCCTCATGGTACGAGTATAGAGAGTGTGCAAAATATCTCCGAGCAAAGTAGGAACCGGGTGGCGAGAGAGAAAGATCTGGATAGCATTCACATCTACGAACGAGTCTGGATTAGGGAAGAGAACTAAACCATAGATAAGAAGAGCCAAGACCTCCTCAAAACCCAGAAAATCCATATCATCCCAAAACAACTGGGCTTTGTCTATCAGAAACTTAGCTAGAAAACCCTTGACTATGCTTCTCGTTTCCTAATTGGATACCACGTCGGCCCATTTCAGATGTAAAGCTGAGGCAATGACTTCTGGCTTAGGAACTTCTTATAGACCTGTAAAGGGTACCTGTTCAAGAATAGGTATATCCAATAACTGAGAGAATTCTTCCAAGGTAGCCACCAACTGATAGTCTGGAAAGGTGAAGCAATGGTGCTTGGGATCGAAGAACTGAAAAAGTACACTCTTTTCATCAAAGTTTGAAGTAACCAGGTTAAGAAGTTAACCATGTCTCTTAGTGAACGCAGAAGTTTCAGAAACCCTTGATGCTAGCTCTTTGAGTTGAGAAGGTATCTTCACAAAGCTGATTCGGATAGTGTTTCTATGAACGGAAGCCATGATCTGCAAAACAGAATAAAGATAAATTCCCTTGGTCTTTGAAATGGTTAGTGAAATAAGCATGGATGCCATGTTATGATGCATGATGTCATGATAAAACACAAGTATAGCAAGCACAGTCAAATCACATAAAGTTCTTAGGTTTAAGGCTTGCATGAGGTTAAAGGTAGTACCCTCTTGAAGTTTAGTTGGTTCAAACCTGTCCTAAAAAGTAACCGGGTTCTAGAGATTCTCAATATCACTGACCATCCTTTATCGGGCATTGTTTCAGCTGTCAATCTTTTCTTGCAGCCAAAATATCCCGAAAGTCTGATCTCAATGAGTGTAGCATCGAGTATCAACCAGTTCTCAGATTTATATCGAGGTCGGCTATCTCACTACTTTCTAATGTCCAAGTTGTTCAACTAAGGTTCTAAGGTCCGTTAGTGCTTCCGGCACCACGCGGTGGCCCCGTATTCTCCCTGTTTCCCCATGAAGGATACCGGTACCAACCAAAGTGCCACACTAACACAACCATCGCTTAAACCATATCGGTTTATGCCGTACAGTCTCTATGATCTATTGTTGTTTACCTAATGAGTGCCCCCAGATCCGGGTGTAGGATCTATAGTAACCCCAAACAAACCCTCAAAAGTAAAGCAATCAAGACAATCAAGAGAAGAAATTTTAATGACCTAGATCCTAAGGTATACCCCACTTATTATTTCCCCAGCAGAGTCGCCAGTTCTGTGATACGGTGGCAGAACCGACTGTTTTTACTGGTTTGCGTTTTGTGTTTTTTGTTTGCAAAATGTCGCGGTAAGTAAGAGTCGCCACTGAGTTTTATTTCATCCAATCATGGAAAAGGGAAAAGAACAGAAAAAACCTTTTCTCGAGATATTATGAGTACGGGGGGTAGATTATAGAAAGGGAAGGTGTTAGCACCCTTTCTATCCATGGTTTTCCAGGGGTTCTTAGGTACTTGCTCATTTTTTCAAATTGCTTTTGTGTGTTTGTTTTGAAAATGTTTTACTTCGTGATAACCCTTGTATCAGTCCCAAGGATGTGACGAAGTTGTTTTGAAAGGTGTTTGTGTGAAAAGTTTTTATTGAGCAAGTACTTAAGATTCTACCTACTTGAAAAAAGATTGTTTGTTTTATTTCCTTTAGACAATGATATCCTACTATTAAGGAGTAGGTAGCACCGTCGTTGGAGTTGTAAGGGACATTCAAAAGGGACGTACGGTCACAAAATCAATGTTAGGACACCATAGTAACCATCCTAGAGTCCTAAAGATCTTTTCCGAGGCAACAACCGAAAGGGTCACTTTTTGATCTTTTGGGACATAGAGGATAGCCACTAAAACATCCTATGCTTCATGACTGTTTACCGAAGGCAACCGGAGTGAGAGTATACCCTAAGAGTGAGCATGTGCAAGTGTTCTTTTTCAGTTAATGTTATCTTTGCACATTAGGGTTTTCTAACTGTTTTAATTTTTCATGCAAATTGTCTTTCGCATACAATCCTAGGCATACATCTAGCAGTTTGATAGTTGTGGAAATTAAAAGCGAAAAAGTAAATCTAATTATTACAAGGCTTCGGGGAATTGGGATTACATAACCAAAACTTGGGGGGAAATTAAACAGTAAATAAAACCCTAGTTTAAAAGACTATTACAACCTCAGAGCAATTACAAAAATATAATGAAAAGTACGTACGACAAACGTAAATGCGAGAAATTAGGGTTTTGACCCTTGACAACCAAATTGAATTTAATTAAAGAAAAAAATCATTTTTTTGTCATTTTTATTTAAGGAAATAAAGAATAAATTGGAAAATATCCTAATCACTAATTAAGTTTTAATTATGAAAAATCATTAAATTAATGGAAAAAAACAATTAACCTATTTTTGTGTTTTTATTTTGAGAAGGAATTAAAATTAAGAATTAAACCTAATTTCTATTTGATTTTAATTATGAAAAAAATATTTAAGTTAACCTAATTAAACTAATTAATGCAATTAAATATTTTATGAAAAAAAAAGACTAAACCTAATATTGTTTGTGATTTTCTAATTTTTATATTTTGATTAAAAATGATTTTTGGAAAATAAATAAAATAAATAAATTAAAACAATAAAAAGAATTGAAATAAAATAAAAAAGAAAAGATTGGGTCTGTGTGGTAGAATGCAGACTGGGGGGTGCATTGCCAAATTGTTAGCCCATGTTCCTTGCGTGTGATCTCATGTGGATTAGCTTCATAGAGTGCACCATGGGCTGTTGTGGTTGGACGCTGGATCTGGACCAAAGGATGATCCAAAGGGTAGTATTTGTGAGCGTATGATGGACGCATGGAATGGTGATGTACTGAATCTGTAGTAAATTGTTAGGAAAATAATAAAAGTGTGAATTAATAATTAAAAACCTAACTCTGATTAATTTACAGGTTAATTATGAAATAAAATCAATATTGATTAAATCAAAATAACTTTTATGTCAAAAATTATTTTAATTAATTAAAAGCCTAAAACTAATATTTAATGATTTTTTTTTGTGATTTTATATGTTAATTAAATTAATGATAGAAAACAAATCAAGTGAAAATAAATAAATGAAAAGGGTTAGAAAAGAAAATAGTCAAAAAAGTGAAAAATGCATGGGGTGGGTGATGAACCCATGCCCCTTGGGTCACATTTAGGCGCCTCATCCACCAAGCCAAGCTATTGTTTGTGATTCAAACATGTTCTACGTAACAACCAGAACTCATTTGGACAGTTGATAAACATTAGCAATGCATGAAATTAATTATATGGATGTTTGAAAGAAAAGCAAATCGGAGAAGATGAGTATGTTTGTTTCAAGAATCAATGGACATGACTTTCGACCTATTCTTACCCTTAGATACCTTAGGAATGATTTGTAATTGATGGCTTGGACTGAAAGTGGATGGATCTTCGGTTTTGACTTTGCACTAGTTTTGACAGAATTTGAGGTTTTTAGAGAGCGTTCTTGGGCAGCCAATTCCGTGCTCCCTAGTGTATGAGGGTGTTTTGTTTATATAAAGGAGGAATTTATGTCAAAAATATTGGAAGAGATCTCATGGTATCTTGAGGAATTATGAAGATTTTATTTGATTTTGGCCTTGTATGATTTCTTTCCAAAATAGCTCCAATCATGACTTTTTCAATCTAAATCATCCTTGCACGAATTACATGCCATGCTAGCTGTATATGGACTAATAATATGCACAAAAATCCCAAGATTTGATTTGCTTTTATTATTTTACCAATTAATTGATTTATTTTGATTTAAATGAATAAAAATTCAAAATAAATGATAAAAATAATAAAATAATAGGTGGAAAAGCTCAGGGGTCGTGGGTCCTATTAGAAACATGTTTCAAACAAGAAAACATGGGCCCCTTTGGAGAAAATGCAAATTTGATTAATGTTGACTTTTGACAATTTTCCAAAAATTGCCAACTTTGACAATGCACAACTCTCTCAATTTTGACCCTATAAGGGTGTTCTTGGACTTTTTAGAAAACTTAGGATGTCCTATAAACAAACCTTTTGGTTTCATCTCAATTGGATCTTCCATGTTCATGTATGAAGCTTTGACCCAAAAGGTGTTTTTGTTTACTTTTCAAATGAACCTATAATGTCAAAATTCACATCTTTTTATGAGTGCATATTTTGAACTTGAGCGCTGAATGTGAATTGTAGGGAATTGCATCCTCTTCAAAATGAGACTTGGATGGAAAATTTCTGATAAAGTATGAAGAAGTTATGCTTGGTCAAAGTTGGGTTGACTTTTACTAAGAAACCCTAATTTAGCAACTTTTGGGTTTTGATGAATTTGGAGCATTCCTTGAGGAATCATGATCAACCCTTGATCAAATGATGGAAGTCACTTCAAAATGTTGATGTTGACCCAAAATCTTGAGGTTTGACTGTATGTGGGCCACAATTGACTTTTGACCTAGTTCAGTTGATTCTCAAGCATCTGAGCAGTTGACTGAGCAAACTTCTTATGCAAGGCTTGAAATTTGACATGGAGAATCTTGGGAACATATTAGGACCTTGGAAATAATTTGGGGCCTTTGTAATCCACACATATTGATGAAATTGGAAACCCTAATTTGAGACACTTCCTTAGGAGAGAGTTTGTCTGGTCAACTCTTGGGCAAACTTGAGCAAATTGAGGACCTTTCGGAGTATGTATTGAGTAAAATGAGAGGGAAAATTTTGGGGTACAACAAAAGAGTACGACTATGTACCGTCATCTTGTCACTTTCTTATCATTAGAAGACTTATCATTCCAATCGACAATTACCAAGCACCTCATGAGTTGGGAAAACACTCAGGCTATCCACAAAGCCTCGGTAGGTACTTTCTCTAGCAAGTACAGGGGCAGAAAAGTCGATGCGAAGTTATTGTCGTATTCTCAGCATACGACCCTATGATATCTACACTCACCACATAGTAGAGGCAACTAAAGCTCCGACATCAGATTCCCCAAAAACAGGAGTTACTTTCCCCAACCAAGTTCCTTCAGAGAGCCGACGTCTATGTTCCCCAGCCAATTTTTATAAGTCGCAAGTGGTTCATAAATTTGTCTCCCGAGCAGAGTTTATTTCTCTGAATACAGAAGCTCAATCCCCGGCAGAGTTTATCCCTTTGGCTATGGAAGTTCATCCTCCAACAGAGTCGTTCTCCCACAGAGTTATTCTCAAACAGAGTCTCTCCCTGACAGACTATTCACAAACAGGAGTAAATCTACAGCATAGTCATCTTTGTTCACCATCCCCAGCGGGAGTAAAAGAACCACTTTTTCTATGACGGTCAGGAAGTCGATTTCCAGTACTCTCCAACAGCAGTCAGGGATTTATTTTCCCAGATTCTGACGTGTCAAAATAGCATTTCATGATCATACATCATGACGTGCGCACACATATTGCATACAACATAATCTCATTTATTTTGACAACATCACCACACAATGCATTTCATGCATCGCATATAATTAACCTTGTACCTTTTCAGGAAAGATGGTTATTATAAACAATTTCCAGCAGGTCCAGGATTAGCTCCTGAAACTAAACAGAGTAATTATTTGTGCAACCAAATGCAGCTTTACATGGGTCTCTCCTAAATGCAGCTTCACACGGGCTTATCTTGAAAAATCTCACACGGGCTCCTTCTCATACATTTCCAAATAAAGTTTTACACGAGCTTATCCAGAAATAACCTTTCCCGGGTTCCTTCTAAAGTTTTACACGAGCTTATCCCGAAATAACCTTACCCAGGTTCCTTCTGAAGTTTTACATGGACTCATCCCGAAATAACCTTACCCAGGTTCCTCCCGATGTTTTACACAGACTTAGCCCGAAGTAGTCTTACCTAGGTTCCTTATGAAGTTTTACCCAAACTCATCACAAAGCAACCCAACCCAGGTTCCCTCTCGGTTCAGATGCAGTTTTACCCAAACTCTTCCTGAAGCAACCTTACTCAGGTTCCCTCTCGGTTCAGATGCAGTTTTACCCAAACTCATCACGAAGCAACCTTACCTAGGTTCCTTCTTGGTTCATATGCAGTTTTACCCAAACTCCACACAAAGCAACATTACCTAGGTTCCTTCTCGGTTCAGATGCAGTTTTACCCAAACTCCTCACGAAGCAACCTTACCTAGGTTCCTTCTCGGTTCAGATGCAGTTTTACCCAAACTCCTCACGAAGCAACCTTACTTAGGCTCCTTCTCGGTTCAGATGCAGTTTTACCAAAACTACTCATGAAGCAACCTTACTTAGGTTCCTTCTCGGTTCAGATGCAGTTTTCCCCAAACTCCTCACGAAGCAACCTTACTTAGGTTCCTTCTCAGTTCCGATGTAGTTTTACCCAAATTCCTCACGAAGCAACCTTACCTAGGCTCCTTCTCGGTTCAGATGCAATTTTACCCAAACTCCTCACGAAGCAACCTTACCTAGGTTCCTTCTCGGTTCAGATACATTTTTACCGAAACTCCTCACGAAGCAACCTTACCTAGGTTCCTACTTGGTTCCGATGTAGTTTTACCCAAACTCATCACGAAGCAACCTTACTCAGGTTCCTTCTTGATTCAGATGCGATTTTATCCAAACTCATCACGAAGTAACCCTACTATCCAGGTTCCTTCTCATAGCCCTACTATCCAGGCTTTCATCTCGAAGTAACCCTATGACCCAGGTTCCTTCCCATAAGCCCTACTATCCAGGATTTTACCTCGAAGTAACCCTACGACCCAGGTTCCTTCTCATAGCCCTAATATCCAAACTTCTCACAAAGTAACCCTACGACCCAGGTTCCTTCCCATAAGTCCTACTATCCAGGCTTTCATCTCGAAGTAACCCTATGATCCAGGTTCCTTCTCAAAGCCCTACTATCCAGGCTTTCTCCTCGAAGTAACCCTACTATCCAGGTTCCTTCCCATAAGCCCTACTTTTCAGGCTTTCACCTCGAAGTAACCTTACGATCCAGGTTCCTTCTCAAAGCCCTACCATCCAGGCTTTTATCTCGAAGTAACCCTACGACCCAGGTTCCTTCTCATAGCCCTACTATCCAGGCTTTCATCTCGAAGTAACCCTACGACTCAGGTTCCTTCTCATAGCCCTACTATCCAGGCTTTCATCTCGAAGTAACCCTACGACCCAGGTTCCTTCTCATAGCCCTACTATTAAGGATTTCATTTTGAAGCAACCCTACTATCCAGGTTCCTTCTCTCTTATCTCCAGACAATAGTTTAAAACACTATAAGACCTGGACCCGACCAGACACAGACGGTTTCACATTTCCCCAGTAATTCGTTGTGCAGCCTGGACCCTGACCAGACATGCAGTTTACTTTCACCTCTTCAATCAAGAGTTAATTCCCCAATAGAGTAATGGACAACCAAAGCTCATAGCCTCTATTTCCCAAGACATAAGTCAACATTCCCCGGTGAAATCCTCCTCAATGGTAGGTACAGGAATTCTCGCAAAGGAATCTCTTACACAACCGATATCTATTCTGGATGGCATCTTTAAGCCCATCCCCGATGATTCTCCGTCGATTTCCAAATGGCATCTGTAAGCCCATTCCCGATATCACCAATCAGTATTACTTCATGCGAGTGCAAATTTCTGGCCACTCTAGTGTTCAATCATCTTCCACCTTCAGATCACGAAAGACAGACCAATTAATCTACATCCTCAGGTTTAAGAAGATTAAACAGGGGCAGCTGTTGCACCCCTAAATTTCCTTCTCATTTTACTCAACACATGCTCATTGAAGTCCTCAACTTGCTAAAGGATACCCAAGAATTAACCAGACAAATTCTCTCCTAAAGCAATGAGCCTCAAACTAGGGTTTCCTTTTTCATCAAGATGTTTGGGTTCCAAGGGTTCCAAATGATTTCCATTGCCCTAATATGTCCTCAATATCATCCATGCCAAGTTTCATGCCTTGCACAACAATTTTGCTCAGTCAACTGCTCAAATGCCTAAAAATCAAATGTACTAGGTCAAAAGTCAATTGTGGCCCTCATGCAGTCAAACTTCAAGATTTTTGGCTCAACATCAACATTTTGAAGTAACATCCATCATTTGATCAAGGTGATCATTATTTCTCAAGGAATGCCCCATTCATCAAAACTCAAAAGTTGTTAAATTAGGGTTTATATAGGAAAAGTCAACCAAACTTTGACAAGGCATAAGTTTCTCATACTTTATCATAAATTTCCCATCCAAGGCTCATTTTGAATAGGATTCAATTCCCTACAACTCATATTCATGCCTCAAGTTCAATAAATGCACTCATGGAAAGATATAAATTCAGACATTATAGGTCCTCTTCAAAAGTCAACAAAAACACCTTTTGGGTCAAAGCTTATTACATAAACATGGAAGATCCAATTGAGAAGAAACCAAAAGGGATGTTTAGAAGACATCCTAAGCTTTCTAAATAGTCCAAGAACACCCTCCTAGGGCAAAATTGAGGAAGATATGCATTGTCAAAGTTGGCCATTTTTGGAAATTTGCACAAAGTCAACAATGCCCAAAATTGCATTTTCTCCACATGGGCCTATCTTTTCAAGTTTGGAGCTTGTTCCTAACATGGTCCACGACCCATGAACCACTCCATGCCTCATTCACTTATTTATTTAATTTATTGTGATTTTATTCATTTAAAATTGAAATAAAATCAAAATAAATCATATAAGTTGCTTTTGGGATGATTTTGGCATTCAATGAAGATGATATATGCTGTCAAACAAAGATCAAATCGTTCAAGGGGCCGATTGGAATGAATATGGAATGATTTGGCTTGTTTTAGAAACAAATAGTGCAAGGAACAAATCAAATATTTTCTCCATGATTTTTCAAGATTGCATCTGTTTTTGTTGACCTAATGCCTTCTAATACATATACACAATATTGCCAGACCGAAAAAAGACGAAAAGGTTGCCTCCACAAGTCCAGAAAAACTCCAACTTTTGACAAAAAAGTGGTGTTCGAATTCTGGCTTAGAAGGGGATTCAATGTGTTTCAAGGCCAACAATCCATTCTTGGGAACCTCCTGAAGCTAGCAGCGTCATTTCCATGCATCAACACCCTTAGAATCAACCTACACAAGCATCACAGTTTACCCTTATTCTTAAATTTGATTCTGACTATACGCGCATGATTAACAATTTCTAAGCATATCTTCATGTTTGTATCATCATTTAGAATGTATTTGTATGATTAATTATGAATTTTGACGCATGTATAGACAACTGCCATTGTTAGGGTTTAAGGTTGCGTTTTAGGGCTTTTGATACAGGTAAAATCAGGGCCAAAGATGGGTACCATCATACTCACGAGATCAAACCTAGTTAATCTGTATGCTTGGATTTAATTTATCTTGCTTGTTTGAGGTTTTTGAGATTTACAGGGTTATAGCTACAGCATTTGTCCGTAGGTAAAAGGTCATTAGCTAAAACGACAGTCCCAGTGAAGGAGACGATTGCGTGTCAAAGCTCGGTTGGCTAATTTGAATTTGGCGTGCGCTTTTGGCATAATGCTTAATAGTTTATTTATGTTTTATTTATGTTATTATCTTAACAAATAAACCAGCCAACCTAAACGGTAAAGCCAAGCGCGTAAGAGAGGAAGGACCTGGATTCGATCCCAGGTCCAGACATTTTTCTTATTTTCTAATCTTTATATGCAGGATCTCATACATCAGTATTCCAAGCCTCCATCATGCTCTCCAAATCTCAGCCATTGGACCATCCCTTGATCCAGATCCAGCATCTAGCCACTCCATACCATGGTGAACCCCAGAGGCCAGCTACACTGAATCTTGCGAAGGCTCTGAGCCAAAAAAAATGGGCCTATCACAAGTTTCAACAACGCACCTCCCAGATTAATACTTCACACCAGGCCCAATTTATTTCTTTTTTTTATTTTCTTTTGTTTTATTTATTTGTTTAATGATTTTTACAAAAAAAAACAAAAAATCATTATTTTATTAAGTCAAAAAATCACAAAAATAGAATTACGGTTTTTTATAATTAAAATTATTTTTTTAAAAAATTCATTATTTTTAATTATTTCAACATTGATTATTTTGTTAAATAAATTTAATTAGAAAGTTAAGTTTAATTTGCAAACTTCAATTATTTTTCTCAATAAAAAATACAAAAATGTTTCCTTTAATTAATTAGATTCATTAGGATATTTAATTCATGTGTTCCTCCTCGCGCGAGTTTTTATTTATTTATTTTTCAATTAATCTAACTGTTGACGATTTGTAATAGTTCCAAATTAAGGCTTATTTACTGTTTATCCCCATGTTTTGGTTATGTAACCCCCCTCCATGAGGCCTTGTAATAGTTAGGACTTTAATTTCACGCACTTTTAAATTTCCGCAACTATGAACTGTCTAGATGTATGGATAATAGGCTTGCATGCAAAAGTCAAATGAAATTAAAATAGTAAGTCGCCTTAATTGTGCAAAGATTAAATAAACTGAAATCAAACACATGCACATGCTCACTCCTAGGGTTTTCCTTACTTCGGTTGCCTTCGGTAAACGATCATGAAGCATAGGGAATTTTAGTGGTCGCCCTCTAGTCCCAAAAGATAAAAAATGACCCATTCAAATGTTGTCTCGGAAAGATCTTTAAGAGTCTGGGTAAATACTAAGGTTTCCTAACCATTGCTCTTGTGACCGTAATTGTCCCTTCGAATGTCCCTTAAGCTCCAACGATGGGGCTACCTACTCCTTAATAGTAGGATAGCGATGTCTAAAGGAAACGAAAATGAACAGTCTTTTTTTTAGTAGGTAGAAACTCTTAAGTACTTGCTCAAAACACCCTTTTACACAAACACTTTCAAAACAATTTTCAAAAACAACTTCGTCACACTCTTGAGGACAGATACAGGGGTTATCACGAAGTTAAACAAAAACTTTTCAAAACACACACAAGCTATTCCAAAATGAGCAAGTACCTAAGAGCCCATGCAAAACCATGGATATAAAGGGTTCTAACACCTCCCCTTTCTATAATCTACCCCCCGTACTCAGAAACATCTCGAAAAAAGGTTTTTTCTTTTTTTCCCTTTTCCTTTATTGGATGAAATAAATTCCGGTGGCGACTCTTGCTTACTGCGACATTTGCGAATACAAACGCAAAACCAGTATTAACAGTCAGTTCTGCCGCCGTATCACAACCTTTATTTCCTTTACTTGTGTATTGCCTTTATGCGTCATCTGAAGAGAATCAAAGATAGACTTTGCAGTTTATTTATTAGTGATCTTCTCATATTCATTGTATGAAATATCACTTAGAAGAATAGTTCTTAATTTATAGTGATTTCTGCATACTTTCTTTTGTGCTTCTGCCATTGCACTTCTTGCAATCTTTTGACCTTTATCATCTATTGGGTGAGTGTAGCGCTCAACTACCAAATCTCATGGATCCAAGTCATAAGCCAGAAAGTAACTTTCAATTTTATCCTTCTAATAGTCAAATTTCTCCCCATCAAACATAGGAGGTTTTAAACTATAAAGATCTCTATCAGTATCCCTATTATCAATAGTGGAAGTAGGTGTAGCCATTGGTTTTTCACACATACTGGATCGATACTGAACACTGTTAAGTGTTGATAAAAATGCAAACTTTTTATCTCCTCAGAACTGGAGCACTGATGCCAATTGAAGGTGTGAAAAACACAAGAAAATGGGGGTTTGAATTGGGTTTTCAAATCAAAAAATTTCTTTTAAAAATATTCCCATTTACCTAAAATAATTTTTCCTTCACCATTGACAATAATAATAATTAAGAACAGAAGGTAAAGAATAATGTATATTTATACTAGTTCACTTGAAAACTATCAAGCTAGTCTAGTCCATCCGTCAAGGTGATTTCGCCTCTCTCAATCGAGGACTTAATCCATTATAAACAAATTGATTACAATTTGCACAAGCTACTGAAACAACCGGCTGAAAATCATCAAACAATAAAGTCGCCATCGAACGTATTTTATCCCACATGTAGGGAAAGGTAAACATCGAGAAAACCTGAGAAGGGAGAAGTCACAGTCTTGCAACCGAGAGATCGGGTAAGGGAGTCTGTTACGCGAGGGGAAGGTATTAGCACCCCACACGCTCGTAGTACTCTACGGTATCCACTCTTGTTATCTATCTTATGGGTGTGTTTAATCTATGCTTACTGTCTACTATACTGCTAAAGGGAGAATGCGTGCAAAAGAAAGGGGAAAAGAATGTAGGGAAAATAAAATTGTGCTCGCCTGGGCCCTACCACAATGCCTACGTATCCGTTTTGAGGAATCAGAGCTACCGTAGTTCGGCTCATATGTTTTTGTTTGTTTACGTTTTTTACGGACGAAGTTAATTCCGCCTTCTTCCGCAGCTCGACCTTTGGAGACTTATGCGTTGGCACAGAAGTAAATTAATCGTGTCCTTGCCTGAAAAGGGTTTTTCTTAAGAGAGGTGCGTGAGCGCACAAAATGGTTTGAGTTGATTTGTATTTTCGTTGCAGATGATGACTGATTGACCTCAAGAGAGAGATATTAGCCATTTTTCTACTTAGTCATGAAAGGGGTCTTTGAGAATTGAACCACACCTATGCTTGAGATGAAGAACGATAAGGTCGAGAAGAGACCCGCTTATCATTTCTCGTACTAAGCAAAATCATGATTCTCATCAGTAGTTTTTTAAGTGTTTTGAAATTTGAAAAGAAAGAGAAGTTCTTTGTTTTAGATGCGTATGCAAAAGGGGAAGAAAAGTTTAAGGGGAATTAGCCTATTTCTAAACCTAATGTTATCGTGCATTGCTAGACCTAAAGTTAGAAATTTGAGGGATGCTACCTAATGTTAGCATGCATGTTATTTGCGATACAACCCTGTTTCTCATGATTTCTATAAAGCGATAATGAAATGTAATAACGTGAAAAGAAGTGTAAGAGTAGTAGCGGAGGCTACCAAAGTGAGCAAATCGTCAAGAGCGAATGAAAGCACTGAAAAAGCAAGGAGTACGCGTCGAGCAAACTTCACCAAGAAACAAACAGAGTCAGAAACAATATTTAACTAAGATAAAGGCGAACGCGTATTGCGAATGCAAAGCATAATCAGAAGTTCCTCGCACAATGAAAAAATGCATCAAAAATAACGTGGCATTATTCAAGGATCAGAACTTGCCTCTAAACCACTCCTCATGCCAAGGAAATTGAATCAAGGATACAAAATTGACAAGAACGCGTAAAAATATTAATTCTAACCATGTACTAAACACTAATTTAATTAATTCATATGCTAATAAAAAAAATTATTAAAATATCAACAAGTCAGGAATCACCATATTAATATCCACACCAAATTTCAGCCAAGAATCATGCAAGAAAACATCAAAATTAATTGCATAAAATTAAGAACAAAATGAAAAAATTAAAGAAATCCTAGGGGATTCAGATCAGAACAGGGAGTGTATTTAGCATGCTGATGTTAGGCCCATTGTAGAAGTGAGGTCCAATAGATTTTTTTTTTGCCCAAAACCCAATCCAATTCAGCCAAAAATTAGAATCATTATTATAACAATTTATATTTAATTATTAGAAAAATAAAAACAAAAAAATGAAAAAATTGAAAATGGGAATAAGGTTAGGGATTGCAACGCATGAGCTCCTTGTTTCCTCTCCTCTCTCGCGGCGCACACAGACTTCTCCATACAACCTTCTTCTTCCTCTATCTCCGATTAACTTTCCGTCTCAGCTTCAGTGATTTCGTCGATCTCCACAGTCTCATCTCTTCCGATCCACCACCGCCACACACAGCTCCGTCTCAAACTCACTTCTCGAACCTTCATCTATGCAGCGACACAATCACCTTCCTTTCTCCGCTTCAAGTTTCGATTTCAAATTCCGTTTTGGTTTCGATCTAAGACGCCTTCGCAAGATTGATCGGAGACAACACAAGTTGAATCGTGGACTCATAAAATACGGTGCTCAAATATAAAGAGAATTGAGAGTTTGAAGCTTACCGGTCGGAGATCGTCCGACCGTTTTTGACGGTGTCCAAATCAAGGTAGTTACGCTTCTGATCTTGTACGTTCCTCTTTTCACTTCTTCTTCTATTCGTATTTTCTTCTTTTGCGTGCCTTTCTTCTTATTCTTGGTCTACTTTATTTGTGTGTGATCGGTAATGTTAATTGTCGCGGTGTTGATGCATTTACTATGAACCATCAAAGGGATTGAATGGAGAGTTTAGAGGTCTTAGCTCTGTTGATTAGAGTTTCAGAGGTTGAAAACTCTAACAACAATGGTGATGAGCTATGTGAGGTTAGGGATGGAGAAAACCAGAGAGTGAAGAGAGAAAAGTGAATAGTGGAACTGAAGAATTGGTGAAAAAAATCGTGGTGTGAAATTTAGAGGGAGCAGAATATATATAGGCACTAGGTTCGGATGAAGGGAAGGTTTGGGAGTTAGGTTCAGAGGGTTAAGTTTGCTCAGGAGTTTGTTATCTCAGCTTAGGAGTCAGTTACACAGGTTTGGGTGATTTGAAGTTAGGCTTGGAATTCAGGTGGAGCAGCTTCGGTTTCAGTTAGAAGCTTGAGTTGATTAGGTTTGTGTGAAACAAATGCTAGGTTCGGTATAGTAATGTTAAGATTGGGAGTTTGTTATTGAAGAGGGAATCAGTTGGAGGAAGTTGAATTCTAAGCCCTTGGATTTGATGGATCAGTTTTTCTATTATGCATATGCTGTTCAGAAGTTGGTTACAGGTTTGTTAAGTTAGTTATGAATCTGGTTAGGAAGTTTGTTGAGTGCAGGGCTGTTTTGGGGAATGTTGGAAATTCTGTTTGACAGTTAGTTGGAGTTGGTTTTTTTTTATTTTCTATTTGTGAATTCACTTTTGGTTTTGTTAGCTGTTTGCAGTTTGGACTGTTTTGAAGATGGTTAGGAGGTTGGCAGGGTAGTTAACAGTTAGAAAAGCTGTTAGAAAAGTTGTTAGAAAAGTTTGTTAGGAAATTGGGAAATGGAAAGTTGGTTATAGTTAGTTATGGGTTGTTAGGTGTTATGGTTTGTTTGGTAATTCTGTTACAGGTGAATAGTGATAATGATGAATGATGTTGGACTATAAATATACAACACATGGAAGATTTACCCTGTACTGAAATGTGATGCATGTTTTTTACTTATGCTTATGCAGGTCTGATTGAAGTATGTTGAACTGAAGTATCGTATTCAACATTCTATACTGGACTTGTTGCATGTATTATGAACTGATGTCATTCTTGGTTAGGCAAGTTGATGCAATGTCATGGTGATATTCTTGTAATAGCAGGGTGACTTGATGTGTGCATGAACATGTCAGTTGTATGCTATATTTTTAGATTTTATGATCATGATAATGAATATGTGTGGTGCAGGTTCAGTGGTGCGGCTTGGCATGGTGAATGAAAAGGTGTATTGAAGATGGTTTTAACAACAAGTTTGGTCATAGATGATGCGAATATGACATATAAACATGGTGAAGAAATTCAAGACATAAGGGCATCAAGCATGAAGATTACTTTGAGATGTTATGGAAGCTTGAAGTTTGGTTTTTGCAACCAAAAGCATGAAGTTCATAAGTCTAGAAACTTAGAATTCTTATGTTTTAGGACCAAATTCATACTGTCATGTTTAGAACTTTGTATTCTTGTCATTTTAAATGAAGTTGAACAAACTTTGATAGAACTTGTACAATATGCTTGAATATATTTGAACTTGATGAAATTTCTCCCATTTTATTTCTTTTCAAATGACTTCCACGTAGTATCCACGCTATTCTGAATACTTAGCTTAAGTCCCTGAAACAAACATTGATGGAAGAATTGGTAATAAATCCCTAATTTTGATGGATGATAAATGAATGATGCTTCCATACTTTTTGCGTAAATATCTTGACTCATACACCTTTAATTAATGAAAGTTAGATACACCTAGTCTTGATAACTTAGTAATCATAACCATAAGAAGATAAAATTTGATCGCCAAGCCTAAAAAGAATCCTCAAATGAATGACCCATCCATGATTCCATGATTCTTGACTAATGCTGATGGAAATATAGTCCTATAAGTTGAGGAGGCTCCAAATAAATAATTCCATTCCATGGTCAAATAGAAACAACATTTGAATCTTGCTCAATTGATACACCCATCTCGAACCATATGGAAATCCTAATCTTAAGCCTTGAAGAAGGATTGCAACTTGATGTTGAGAAGAAAGAATATCCTTATAGTTTGACGATAAAGTAGTCCAGGAAATAAAACCCTAGCTTCAAACGAACGATTGATGGAAACCAGTTGATTCAAGCTTGAATGAGGATGAGAACCTTGAAGCCAAACAACAACCCTAATTATTCAACACCCTTGATCCCGTGCTAAATTTACTAATCGATGATGCATGATGTGTTAAATGATCTACTGAAGGTTATGTACGAAAGGAAAATGTGAGATGCGTAAGCCAGATAAAAGTAAAAGGGTAGGACAAATTTGGGGTATTACAGCTGCCCCTATTTAATCGTCTTAAACCTGAAAGTATGATTGGCACATGCCTTTCGGAAGTTCAAGGTTGAAGATGATTAAATATCGATGCCAAAAATTTGTCCTGAGAGAGAGAGAGAGTAAGTGTTTTCTTTATTTATTTTTGTGTTATCTGCTGGTGAAAAGAAATTTGTTTTTCAATGAAGAGACAAAGATTAGACTCGTAATGTGGCTTGATGTCAATACAAGACAAATGGTTGGTATGAAAAGACAGCGGACGAGGTCTACGGGCGACCTACGATCCTAAGGTGGCACATGAGAGTGATTTGACAGAGAACCTAGCCAAAGGGCGATCTCAGGTTCTAAGACAAAGTAAATGGAAGGAACCTAGCCAAGAGGCGATCTCAGGTTCGACGATGATTTGAGGGAAGAACCTAGCCAAGAGGCGATCTCAGGTTCTAAGATGACTTGAGGGAAGAACCTAGCCAAGAGGCGATCTCAGGTTCTAAGATGATCTAAGGAAGAACCTAGCATACGGGCGATCTCAGGTTCGACGGTGATCTAAGGAAGAACCTAGCCTACGGGCGATCTCAGGTTCTAAGAAGGTGATCTAAGGAAAAACCTAGCCAAGAGGCAATCTCAGGTTCAACGGTGATTTGAGGGAAGAACCTAGCCTACGGGCGATCTCAGGTTCTAAGAAGGAAACATGGGTTATGACATGATGATTGTTCAGATAAGCGACACGGACGAGCATCAAGAAAGGTTAAACACGGACGAGTGTTTGAATCAATACGGACAAGTGTTTGAATCAATATGGACGAGTATCAAAAGTTAAACACGGACGAGTGTTTGATTAAATATGAATGAGTATTGAAAGAAGATACAGGTGAGTATCAAAGGTTAAACACGGACGAGTGTTTGAATCAATACGGACGAGTATTGAAAGAAGATATGGACGAGTATCAAAGGTTAAACACGGACGAGTGTTTTGAATCAATATGGACGAGTATTGAAGGAAGATATAAGCGAGTATCAAAAGGTTTAAACACAGACGAGTGTTTGAATCAAAACTGATGAGTATTGAAAGAAGATACAGACGAGTATCAAAAGGTTAAACACAGACGAGTGTTTTGAATCAATACGGACGAGTATTGAAGGAAGATACAAGCGAGTATCAAAAGGTTAAACACGGACGAGTGTTTGAATCAATACGGACGAGTATTGAAAGAAGATACAGACGAGTATCAAAGGTTAAACACGGACTGGTGTTTGATTCAATACGGACGAGTATTGAAAGAAGATACAGGCGAGTATCAAAAGTTTAAACATGGACGAGTGTTTGAATCAATACGGATGAGTATTGAAATAAGATACAGGCGAGTATCAAAAGTTTAAACACGGACGAGTGTTTGATTCAATACGGGCGAGTATTGAAAGAAGATACAGGCGAGTATCAAAAGTTTAAACACGGACGAGTGTTTGAATCAATACAGACGAGTGTTTGAATCAATACGGACGAGTATTGAAAGAAGATACGGACGAGTATTAAAGGTTAAACACGGACGAGTGTTTGGATCAATACGGACGAGTGTTTAGGGAACCGACTACCAGACAAGAACTAGGTTTAGAACGGCAAAGTGTATTGATTTTGTTTGGCATTGAAAAGGTGAAGGTCACCGACTGGGGACTTTGGGCATGATACCCTCCTGTAGGGACGTATTGTTGTCCTTGAATAATTCAGGTCTTTGTGTAAGGTACCTGATCTGGCTTATGCTTCGTATGCATGTTTGAATTTCTTTTGACGCAAAGATCCACTCTGATGGATCAGCTACGCACTTTTGAGGATGCAATGTTATGTAATGATAACTATATGTAATGCGAAGAAATAAACTTCATGGGGATAAAAAGAGGCCTATTGGAGACCGCTGCTCATCACTGGGGATGTCAGTATATATCGACGCTGGAAGTCTGCAGTACCAAAGATTGCTGGGGATACTGACAAAAATTTGCACCGGAGAGCCCATGACACCGAATATTGTTGATGACTCTGCTGGAGATTAAGTTGTCGACGAAACGAGTCTTCAAGTACGATGCTGGATTATGAATCATACCGTTGGGAAGAGATAACCTGGCCAGACTTCCAAACATCCTGAACCGTTGAGAGGATGATAGAATTGAATATGCCGAAGAATGGATACTGAACACCATGTGGATCCCTTCGAATACATGCTCCAAGTTTACGCACACTGGGGAATTGTTTCTTGAATCACTTGGGGAATAAGAGATGGGCGCGGACACTTATGAGTGCCCCTGATGAGCTCTACGAATGCCCCGGTTGAGCTTTGTGAATGCCCCGGTTCAGCTCTGCGAATGCCCCGGTTTAGCTTCATTGGGGATGTTCTTGATTAACTCCACTGAGGATGCATTTGCGCGTGCTGAGTTAAAAGACGATTCTAGATTTTCTGAATTCACTTGGGGAATTGGACCTGAAGTTGTTTGTAGAAGATGAAGGCAGCTTTGTGCACTGGCTAGGTCAGGGTGACCGTTATGGTGCTTTTAGCTTGATCCTAGTCTTTCACACCGTAATTGACTTGAGCAACTAAGTATGGATGAGAAATGCCCCTGTCTGGAGGGTCTCTGGGAAGATCTAGGTCGAATAGAAGACCAGAAGATTCATGCCACAATATGATATGAGGTGGCCTGCCCCAATGTCTTGAGCCACGAAACAAACTGCTCTTGATTACAGCTTTCTTGGAGAGATTTGTCGAATCTCGACGTAACTGCCCCAGGTTGAATGAATTTTGAGTAGATTTCTCGATGCGATAGCCTCTGATTGACTGAGCTTGAAGAGATTTATCAACGTGATGGCCTCTGATTAACAGCTTGAAGAGATTAATCGACGTGATAACCTCTGATTGGTAGCTTGAAGAGATTAATCGACATGATAACCTCTGATTGGTAACTTTGAGGGAATGCCCCAGATTTGGCTGAGCTTGGAGAGATTGATTCTCGACTTGATTGCCCCAGATTGACAGGCTCTGCTAACTTTATCCATGAATGGTACTCAAACTGTGAAGTACCAAGATGATTTCTCTTGACAGAATCACCGGTCAACATGCTACTGGATAAGTCATTTCTCTTGTGGAAGCTGACTCTTGCTTCAACAGGGTATTCAAGCCTCTCTTCTCTGACAAGATTGAGCTCTTTACCGGTTGTTCATTGTGTAAACTTACTTGATGTCAACCAGTTGTTTTGTATGCAAAATAATGTTTATTATGAGAATGATAATTCTAATGCAACACATATGCAAGTCTTTAAGTTTGAAAAAAACTTTGAATAAAATGACGTCACGACTCTGTTGTGAACGAGTCACTAGCTAGAGAGAGACATTTGCAAATTCCTTTTTCATGAAAGATAATGCAAGCATATGATGCCAACATAGATATTCAAACATACCTCTTAGGAGTTAGTTAAACGCTATCTCATTGTAGCATGCTTTCAAATTGACCCATGCTTCAGTTAGGACTTTTATGGGTTGTGTGATATGGTGGGAGAACTGACTTGAGGTTTTGCGTTTGTTTTCGCAAATGTTTCGGTTGAGCAAGAGTCGCCACCGACTTTTTATTTTATCCTAAGGAAAGGTTAAAAAGCACAGCAAAAACCTTTGAGATGTTTTCTTGGGTTCGGGGAGTAGATTATAGAAAGGGAAGGTATTAGCACCCTTTCTATCCATGGTTATCCATGGGCTCTTAGTTACTTGCTTAGATCAACTTGCCTTGATTTTCAATTGTCTGAAATTGTGCTTTGTGTGTGGGTTTGAAAATGTTTTGAAAAGAGGCCAATGTGGTGGCAACCTTTGTAATGATCCATGTTGGGATGTATACAAAGGTGTATGTCTTTTGAAAAGTTTTCAATGTTTTTGAATGTTGTTTTTGAAAAGTGTTATGAGGTGTGGTTTTGAAAAATAGGCAAGTGTTTTTGTTTTGCAAATTGGCAAGTAACCAAGAGTTGTCTACTCCTAAATTTCTCAAAGATCTTTGCTATGTTTTAACCCTTTTAACAATTTTGTTCCACCATTGTATTTGGTGGACAATCTTGTGTTAGGAAGTGAACGGGACGGGCGCGGGTCATTGTTTAGACCATGATTGCAATGGTGCCAAGTATCTTTGGGTAATTTTTCCTTTAAGGGACTTGATCATTTTTTAGGCAACTTTTGAAAGCGTCATCGAGGGACTATGATCATTTGATTGTTTTGTCTTTGCCAAAGATACCTAACATGCAATATGGCCCATTATTGAAGGCAACAAATGGAATACCCTAGGGGTGCAAGTGTGATTAGTGTTGTCCATTTTCATGCTTGTTTATCTTGAATTTAGGTCAAACTATTTGTTGTTTTTGATTTGCATACAAAACCCTAATTCTATCATGGCCTATTTAGAAAGCTTTTAAAGTGCGGAATTTAAAGGTCCTAAGCTATTACAACACAAATATGGGATGGGGGGTACAAATATTCAAATGGGGATATTTTAGCAAGAAATTAAACCTAAACTATTACATCCAAATTGAATTTTTTACAAGATATTTAATTGCACAATAATTAAATAAAATAAAATAAATATGCAAGATGCAAAAATGATTTTTATATGTATGTAAAAAGTATTTTTTATGTGTCAAATAAACAAAAATAAAATGAATTAATTTTTGGTATTTTCATGTTTTTAGGGCAAAACCCTAATTTTATAAATAAAAGGTATTTATTATATAATATATGCAATATTTATTAATTATGTATGAAAATATATAAAAATAAAGTATATTGTCAAAAGGTGATTTTTTAAGTTAAATATTAATAAAAATAAAAATGTATTATTTTTGTATTTTTAACCTAAATATACTAATAAATATATAAGTATTTACATTATTTATTAAATATATATTATATGTACAAAAATAAAAATATTTAATATGTAAAAAAAGTATATTTTTTATAAAATGTTTTCAAAGGTAAAATAAAAATGAAAATCATAAATAAAATGTGTTTGTATTATTTTTAGTTTTTTAAATAAAAGTATTTTATGTTTATTTATGTACAAAAACTAAATGAAACCAAATAAATATCAAATAAAATGCAAAAAAAAAAATGTGGAAAAATAATTTTAATATTTTTTCATGCTTAAATAAAAATATAGAACCAAAATCAAAAGGAAAAAATTAAAAATGATAAATAGAACTCAAAATGGGCCAGGGGGTGCATGTGAAATGCAGTGGTGTGAAAAGGAAAACATCTCAGGCCCAGCCCAAAGACTCTGTCTTCTTCAACCTCCAGCATCCTTGAACAACAAAACACGCGTTTCTGCTATCTCATGATTCTTTGACATTCAGCAAAAACTTACAACATCAATGTTATAGAGCATCTTGTCACGATTCCAAATATATAAAAAAGTCATTCTAACTCTCAAATGAGAGAGAATTTCTTCTCCCCTAATTCCTGACCTAGTTTTTTGTCAATGTTCAGGTTCAAAATACTCTCAGCATATGCAATATAAACGGAAAGTGAGGATAGGTATAGCTTCAGGGCCATGAATAGAACATTTTTCATTCATAAACTTAAAGCTAACTCTTCCTAGATTGAGAGATAGAAGTCCATGAACTTACCTGTTCAGCTTGGATCGTGTCTGGAAATGGAGGCACTTTCAAGGCAAGGTGAGGATTGGTACAGCTTGCTTGAAGTCCAGGGATGCTATTCCAACCTTTAGCTTGCTTTGAAACCAAGTGAATCAAGCTATGGCAATCAACCTGCAAAACATAAAAAGTGAAAATGGTGAAGTTGGTTAGAGGGGTTACAGGTCGTGTCCAATGCTTGGGATAGCTTGTATATGTGGTATGGAGTGTGTATGAACTGGTTTTAGCAAGAATGCACGAGTGGATTGAGTTATGGAAGTCCAACTACAGAGGTGACTCTATTTTCTACAGTAGGATGGTGTTTTGAGGTTTAGGGAGGTTTGGAGGGTAGTTAGCTCGTGCCTTAGCTCAGGTTTGATGTTTGGAAGGTGTACAACAAGTTTGTCTGAGCTTCTCTTGGCAGAAATGTGTGTTGTTGTGAGTTATGCAAGGTTTCTTCTAACTTAAGCAAGAAATGGAAAGTTGGTTTTACAAGCTTCTCTAGGCCCCTCAAGTATGCTGCTTCTTTTAGTCTTGATCAGTGTGTTATATCCCTGAACTTGTGCCAAAAGGATTTGCCTTGTACTTCATAGATTGCAAAATTGACATAAAGTAACACTTTTCAAAAATGGATATATTGCTTTTTCTAACTAAGGACTAATCCTTCATGTAATGACCAAACTCAAAGAATAACATCTTGGCACAAAGGTTTAGCATTTAATTTTGGAGTGTGGATGAGATAAAATACCTGTAATCTAGCTTATAGCATGCTGAGTTCAAAAATGCAAAGTTATGGACATGTAAATTGGCCATGAACAAAGTGAGTTTTGCCCATATTGCCAAATTCGATTCTCCCTAAACACAAGGTTGTTTGATGAGTTCTTGGACATTTTGGAAAGCTTGGAATGTGTACTACAATACATCTTTGTAATGCAAATTGAAATTCCAAGTGGAAGCATGTGAAAAGTGGCCATGAAGTTGGGCAAAAATCCTGCCTAGAATAGGTCAAAAATTTTCTAAGTTAAGAATGTTTTGCACCCTTGTTCCAAAATTCATAACTTGAGCTACAAGCTTCTTTTGAGGAAACTTTGTGAACCAAAGTTGTAGATTTTGCAATGGACTACAACTTTCATGTTTTGAGTTTTCCTTGAATCCAAATGTATCTTGGTGAAAAAATGGGACAAAGTTAGGAAAAGATTAGGGATTTTCATAACTTAGAAAATTTCTAAGTTATGAAAATTCTTCATTTTAAACCCTAATTTGCAATTTTTGATTTCTTGATGAACAAGTTTCATGATTTGACATGTCTTGATGAAAAATGAATCTTGACACTTGATTTTGACCAAAAAGTCAAAGTTTGACTTTTCAGTATACAGTCAAATTTGGCTCAGTTGACTGGAAAATTCATCTGTCAATCTTGTGTATTTGGGATCTTTTGAACTTATTGAACATGTCAAGACAATTACATTTGGTACTTGAGTCCATATGTGAGCTTGGTTTGCCATTGGCTAGGTTAAACAGTCAAAAATTGCCTTTGTGCAGTCAAAACCCTAAAAATGACCATTTTGCCCTTTTGGTGATCTGATCAAATTTCTTGTGGAATTGTGATCCCAACTTGATCAAATGGTTCATATGAGTTCATAATGTTGATGTGGGTCAAAAATCATGAGATTTAACTGTCAATTGACCACTGTTGACTTTTTTCCCAATACAGCTGATTTCTAGGTCAACTGTCCAATTGACTGAGCAAAGATTGGAATCAAGGCTTGAAACTTGGTATGGATAAACTTGTGAGTCCAATATGAAGCATGAAAGTCATCTTAGGAATTTTAGGTCAAAACATCTTTGTGCAAACACAAACCCTAATTTGGGTCAACAGTGCAAGGAGGAGTCTTGAGCAGGGCAAACCCTAACTGGATCTTGAGCTCCAAGGGTCTTATGATGAGAAAATGTTGAGGAAATGGGAGGGCAAATTTTGGGGTACAACAGTTGCCCCTGTTCAATCTTGTTAGACCTGAAGAGTTCGATTGGCAAGTTTGTGTTTTGCGGCTCGAAGGTAAAAGGAGATTGGACACTAGAGTGCCCGGAAATTTGCACTCGCATGCTGGAGTATCAGCAATGTGATGGCAGGAATGGGCTTATAGATGCCATTTGCAGAGATGGTGGATAGGGGGATGGGCTTATAGATGCCATCTGGAGACGTGACAGAACCTTGTCAGGAGTGGGCTTATAGATGCCATTTGGAAGTGTTGGTCGCGTAAGAGATTCCTTAGCGAGAACTTGTGTACTTTGAAAAAAGGGAAGATGTTTCCTGGCCTGTTACAGGTGTTGATCTTCAATCTCTTCATGCAGATATGCCCTGACTAGATACAGGTATCGAATCCACAATTAGTTGCTCACAGATGTGCCCTGGCTAGATACAGGAATCAGATCTGGAACTTCAAAAGGTTGTTTATAGACGTGCCCTGGCTGGATACAGGTATCGAATCTCTAAACTGTTTATGTAGACGTGCCCTGGCTAGATACAGGTATTGAATCCACATCAAATCATTCCCAGATATGCCCTGGCTAGATACAGGAATCGAATCTGGAATTGTCGTCTACAGATATGCCCTGGCTGGATACAGGTATCGAATCTGGAATTGCAGAAGGTTGGTAGAGATAGCTTTCCTGGCTGGATACAGGTGTAGACCTCTGACCTGAGAATGAAAGATAATTTCCTGGCCTGTTACAGGGGTTGATCTTCAAACTCTTCATGCAGATGTGCCCTGGCTAGATACAGGTATCGAATCTACAATTAATCACTCACAGATGTGCCCTGGCTAGATACAGGTATCGAATCTGGAATTGCGATAGTTGATAGTAATCATCTTTGGATTGACCTTTTCCTGAAAGGCAAAACATCAGTTTGTATGCAATGTCATGATGTATGAAATGCATGATGTCACGATGTTCAAAAAGAGATAGTATTGTATGCACTTTGTCATGTACGTAAGCAGGATGTATGAAATGTGAAATCTCTATGAATGTATTTTCGTCTAGGAAAATAAATCCTTGACGACTGGCCGGGGAATCAAATCCTGGGCTGATGTTGAAGAGTAGAGCTCTTCGCTTCCGCTGGGGATGATGGTTGTGAGAATAAACCGGCAGGAGAAGATGACTCCGTTGGGGAATAAACTTGTTGGAGAAATTACTCTGAGCGGAATTGCTCTGTGGGAAGAGATGCTACGCTGAGGTTTTGATGAGAGCTCCGTTGGGGATTTCAGTGATAAACTATGCTGGGGATTCCGTTGATAAGTTATGTTGGGGAACTTTGATGAACTCCGCTGAGGACGATCTTTCCGTGGTAATTAGCTGAGGATAACCCAGTTATACCCTGGTGGGGAAATGACCTTTGAATGAAACCGGGAAGGGACGTTCGTACTCTGCAGGGGATAAGCTTATAGAATCTACTGGGGATAAGCTCCAAGACCTGCTAGGGATATGGATTCCACTCTCCTGGGGAAACTTTAGGTTGTATTTGGGGATGGTTCCACCGGGGAACAATCTTATATTAAGACTGTCGGGGATGCTTGCTGAGGAATGTCTATACTCCGCTGGGGAATGTTGAGATCTTCTGGGGATACCCAACTTCCTTTAGGCTGGCCGTAGACTAACTCTGCTTGAGGAGAATATTGCTGAGTTGCTAGGGGAATATTGTGCCTTTCTAGGGCTGATAGGAAACCAACTCTACCTGAGGAGAGTATTGCTGAATCTGGTCTTACTCTGTGGGGATTTGAGGTAACCTGGTTACATTCTTCAGTCGACCCTACCTTGGTACCTTGGTGGACAGAGCAACTAGCTTGCCTGGACAATTCTACATTGCCCCTGTTTCTGATGTCACGTGTAATCAGTCCTTTGTTTCTCATGCAAATATTCACGATTAACAATTAATGTCAAATTCATATATCAAAAATGAACATTGGACGTTCCTTGTAAAACAAAACGGAAAAGGAAAAACTATGGGTAATTTGTCTGAAAAATTGAACTTGTATTGATTTTGAAATTGGCCAGTAAATAGGCGTTTATGTACAAGAAGCTGACATCCTAGTAAGAGAACGCCGCCGAGAAAAATAGAGTTCATACAATTTTGTGAAAGGAAACAAAACAGCTATGTGAAAAATAATCCCACTGGGTTCCAACTCTGCTATCGCCTTTATGTCTTCAAGCGTCTCATCACTTGGCTGCTTAGTTGGAGATGAAGCCGATTGATTGATGTCATCAGAGCCTGATAGCTGATGCCGAATTCTGGATGCGAAGTGATCCAATGAGACATAGTATTACGCTTTATCCCTAACTTTTGCCTGGACCGCCCTTTCGGGTTTTCAGTCCATCGGGATACCCATTTTTGCCCAAGCCGCCTTTTTAGGTTTTCGACTTGCCGGGTGTACAGATTTTTTTTCATTTCATCCCTTATTTTTGCCCGAACCCTTTTGGTTCGCCGGGAAGCCCTTATTTTTTCCTAGGCCAGTCGACCTAGCGGGTGTTTTATCATGCGTAGTATCTTTTTACTATGTCTGCATTGGCGGGGTGAGGAAGGTCGTCACCATCCATGGTGGTTAGAATCATGGCTCCTCCCGAGAAGATATGTTTAACCACAAATGGCCCTTCGTACGTAGGGGTCCATTTGCCCCTGGGATCACTTTGAGGAAAGATGATGCGCTTGATTACCAGGTCTCCGACTTGATACTCTTGTCGCCTGACCTTCTTGTTAAATGCCCTGATCATTCGTTTTTGGTACGTTTGACCATGGCAAATAGCAGTGAGTCTCTTTTCGTCGATCAGATTTAATTGATCAAGCCGAGTCTGGATCCAGTCATCTTTGCTCAAATCTGCATCCTTCATTATCCGGAGTGAGGGTATCTGGAATTCAATAGGCAAGACTGCCTCCATGCCATAGACCAAGGAAAAGGGAGTTGCCCCTGTTGACGTCCGTGTTGAGGTACGGTACCCATGAAGAGCAAACGGTAACATTTCGTGCCAATCTTTGTAGGTCATTGTCATCTTCTACACAATCTTCTTGATGTTCTTATTCGCCGCTTCTACAGCCCCATTCATCTTCGGCCGGTAGGGAGAAGAATTGTGGTGTTGTATCTTGAATTTCTCGCAGAGCTCAGTGATCATCTTGTTGTTCAGATTGGTACCATTGTCCGTAATGATCCTCTCAAGTACACCGTATCGACAGATCAGGTTGTGCCGAATGAACCGTGCCACGACGCTCTTGGTTACGGTGGCGTAGGAAGCTGCTTCAACCCACTTTGTGAAGTAATCAATCGCTACCAAGATGAAGCGATGCCCGTTGGATGCCGTAGGTCGGATCTCGCCGATCATATCAATCCCCCACATTGCAAAAGGCCAAGGTGTTGTTAAGACGTTCAGAGGAAACGGAGGAATGTGCACCTTATCAGCATAGATCTGGCATTTGTGACAAGTTCGAGAATGCTGGTAACAGTCGGCTTCCATTGTGGACCAGAAATATCCTGCCCGAAGGATTTTCTTTGCCATGGTATGTCCACTGGAATGTGTTCCGAAGGTACCTTCATGTAGCTCTGCCATGATCTTTTCTACTTCAGTTTTATCCACACAACGCAATAAGGTTGAATCATGGTTTCGCTTGTAGAGGATGCCGTTGCTGAGGAAGAACTTTGCCGCAAACCTTCTCAGGAATTTCTTGTCATTAACCGATGCGCCCTCGGGGTATTCTTGAGCTTCCAAGTACCTCTTCACTTCATGATACCAAGGTTTGTCAGTTACCTCTTCAGCCTCAAGATCACAACAATATGCAGGTTCGTCCAATTTCCAGATAATGATTCGGGGAGCCTCGTTGTCCCATTTGACTTTGAACATAGAAGACATCGTAGCCAACGCGTCTGCTAACTGATTCTCCTCTCTTGGGAAGTGTTCAAAAGTTATCTCCTCGAAGTGGGGAAGCAATGTTAACACATACTCCTTGTAAGGAATAAGATTCGGGTGTTTCGTATCCCACTCGCCTTTGACCTGATTGATCACGAGAGCGGAATCTCCGAAGACACTCAGAAACTTGATCCTTAAGTCAATTGCAGCTTGAAGACCCATGACACATGCCTCATACTCTGCCATGTTGTTGGTGCAGTTGAAACATAACCGGGCGGTAAGTGGAGTATGAGTGCCTTTAGGGGATATGATCACAGCGCCGATACCATTACCTAAAGCGTTCGAGGCTCCGTCAAAGTGCATAGACCATCGGGATCCTTCCTCAGGTCCTTCATCCGGTCCAGGTACTTCACAATCAGTTACTACCATGATATCCTCGTCTGGAAATTCAAAGTTCATTGACTGGTAATCATCCACTGCCTGGTGCGCCAAATGGTCCGCCAATACACTTCCCTTTATGGCTTTTTGAGTCGTGTACTGGATGTCATATTCCGTCGATCATTTGCCATCTTGCTATTCTCCCAGACAGAGCAGGATTTTCGAATATGTACTTGATTGGATCCATTTTTGAAATCAACAGAGTAGTGTGAGTCAACATATATTGTCTCAGCCGGCGAGCAGCCCATACCAGAGTGCATCAAGTTTTCTCGAGCAGTGAGTACCAAGTCTCACAATCGGTAAACTTTTTTCTCAGGTAATAAATGGCGTGTTCTTTTCGGCCAGACTCGTCATGCTGTCCCAGCACACACCCCATTGAGTTGTCAAGTACTGTCAAGTATAAGATTAGAGGTCTCCCTTCAACCGGTGGCATAAGAATGGGTGGTTCTTGGAGATACTCTTTGATCTTTTCGAAAGCGGCCTGACATTCATCATTCCAACGTACTACTTGATCTTTCTTCAGTAGTTTGAAGATTGGTTCACATGTAGCAGTTAGATGTGAGATGAATCGGGCAATGTAGTTCAACCGTCCTAGAAAGCCTCTGACTTCTTTCTCTGTCTTGGGGGCTGGCATCTCTTGTATGGCTTTCACTTTAGCAGGGTCCACTTGAATACCTTTGTCGCTTACGATGAAGCCTAGAAATTTTCCAGATCTCACCCCAAAGGTGCACTTGTTTGGGTTCAACCTCAGCTTGTACAACTTCAGACGGTCAAACAGCTTCCGTAGATGGTCAAGGTGTTCCTCCTCAGTTTGGGACCTTGCAATCATATCGTCGACGTATACTTCTATCTCGTGATGGATCATATCATGAAATAAAGCAACCATGGCACGTTGGTAGGTTGCCCCAGCGTTTTTCAACCCAAAAGGCATGACCTTGTAGCAAAAGGTGCCCCACTGAGTAACGAAAGTGGTCTTCTCCATATCTTCAGGAGCCATCTTGATCTGATTATAACCGGAGAATCCGTCCATGAAGGAGAACACCTTGTGCTGAGTAGTATTGTCAACCAAGACGTCGATGTGAGGCAGAGGGAAATCATCTTTAGGGCTCGCCCTATTCAAATCCCTGTAATCAACACACATTCGGACCTTTCCATCCTTCTTCGGCACTGGAACTACGTTGGCAATCCACTGAGGGTAAGAAGTCACTGCTAGAAATACGGCATCAAATTGTTTCATAACCTCGGCTTTGATTTTCTCGGACATTTCTGGACGCATACGGCGGACCTTCTGTTTTACCGGAGGGCATTCTTCCTTGGTAGGCAGGTGATGAACCACAATGTCGGTATCCAACCCAGGCATGTCTTCGTAAGAACAGGCAAAGATTTCCACATAGTCATGCAGCATCTGAATCAATCGTTGTTTCACACTGAGCTCTAGATTGGCACCAATCTTGACTTCCTTTCTGTTTGTCTCAGTACCCAGATTTACCGTTTCCACTGGCTCTTCATGTGGCTGAATGGCCCTCTCTTCCTGGAGTAGCAGCCTTGCAAGTTCACCAGGCACTTCGCAATCATCTTCACCTTCGCCTTCGGCTAAGTTGATCGGATTTTCGAAGTCATAACTGGCAGTAGCAGAGTCGTTACCAGTGAGATCCAGAGTGGATTGGAACCTGTATAAGTGAGTGTGTGTAAATATAGCTGTTTTGCAATATATAATAAAGAAAGAAAAGGAGCGCAAGATTTTGAAATGCAACAAGCGTCCAATGTTTTGATTAATGATATATGAAAATGTCATACAAAAGCCCTCACAAATGGAGCCACGGTGCCCCGGGTAGGACACTGAGCTATAAAAGTTTCAACATATTGTTTGTTACAAATTGAAATCAAAAGAGTTCATTACTGAGTAACAAAAGTAACAGGTGTGAAGTCTTTGGCAGTCCAGTTGCTTGGTCCACTGTCGGTTGTTGGGTAGATCCAGCTGTCGAATTCAGATTCCTCCACGTCATCTTCAATAACATTCACTCCCGGGTTGGTGATGAACACGGGAGGTCTTCCAATCCTTGCTTTACGCACAGCCCTCTGAGCCTCTGCAGTGAAGCCCAATCCAAACTTGTCGGTCTTCAGAGTGAAGTCAGGAAGTCGGCCCCAGTTTGCGCACTCGCCCTTCTCAATCACAGCCCGGGCATTCCTTAAGGAAGCCATCTTCAAAGGAGGGTCTTCAATCACAGTTTCTGCTGACGCCAGTGTCTGAGGCACCTCTTCAAAGTGTTGAAAGGGGGTCTCAATGAATTCCCCATCCATTTCTATGTACCGGAACGAGTTTAAGTGGCTGACCATATACTCTTCTTCCCCTTGAACTGTAACAATCTTCCCCTTAACCGGGTACTTAAGCTTCTGATGTAGTATGGAGGTCACAGCTCCAGCCTTGTGGATCCATGGGCGACCCAGCAAACAAGAGTAGGATGGACGGATATCCATCACATAGAAAGTAGAATCAAAGACCTGCGAACCAACCCTGATTGGGATGTCAACTTCACCATGTACCATCCTTTCGAGCCGTCAAAGGCTCGGACAACAATGTTACTAGGCTTGAGCTCCAAACCCTCACAATCCAGTCTGTCTAGGGCCTTCTTGGGCAGTACATTCAATGAAGAGCCGGTGTCTACCAACACATGGGCAAGAGTAGTGCCCCTGCATTGAATAGAGACATGCAGGGCGTCATTATGGTTTTTTCCTTGGCGGTCAGATCGGCGTCAGAGAAGCCCAAACCATTATCGGCAGTCAAGTTGGCCACACAATCGGTAAATTGATCAGCAGACGTTTCTTGTGGCACATGAGCCGTCTTCAGGAAGGAGATCAGGGCCTTGGCATGGGCCTCTGAACACAATAACAGTGATAGCATAGAAATTTTAGAGGGGGTGTGCCCCAACTGCTCGACAACATTGAAATCACTTTTCTTGATAATTTTGAGGATCTCCTCCATCTCTTGCTGGGAGGCTTCAACAGTGGTTGTTTTCGGTGCCTCCGTCAGGGCAGGCAAATCAGTAGCAATCCCTTTGCCCCGAGCGTCAGAGGACTCGGCAGCAGGGGTAGAAACAGGAACTTGATTAGGAAGTGGAGCATGCACACTTGCGGGTGTGATGATAAGGGGTTTCTGAATAGCTGGCGGCGCAATATCTGGCGAGAACAACCTACCACTGCGAGTAATTTTGGCAGGCCCAGTAATGTTGCTGACACCGGTACTTGTATCAAACTCTTGCTTCACTCCAAGCACATAAACATCTGCCCCATAGTGCCATGGGACAGCTTTGTCGGATGTATAAGGGAGAGGCCCCGGAACGGTGATGATGATAGGAGCAATCTTCGGAGTGGACATGATTTTGAAAGGCTTCTTTGAGAGAGCCTTAGGAGGTTTGTTGAAAATAGTGACAATAGAAACTTCTTCGGCAGGGACAGCAGGAACAGCAGTCTTCTCGAACAAGATTTCTTTGCTATCCATCAGGCTTTGGATACCTGATTTCAGCAAAGGACAACCAAAAGGCGAAACAGCACATAGAAGGCAATCTTCACCACATCCCGGAAATAAACCGGCTAGAAACAGATTTCTTTTAACAGTCGATAACGGAGTAACAATCTCTTCCACGGAGGCTACATATCGGTCTTCTTCCACAGCATTCACTCCATGCTGGGGCATGGGAGCAGTCACAACATTGGGCCTTTCGGGCGCCTCAAACTGTATTTCCTTAGCATCAATAAGGTCTTGAACCTTATTCCTCAGAGCCCAGCAATCGTCCGTAGTATGCCCGGGGCTATCGGAGTGATAAGCACAACGGGCGTTGGGGTTGTACTTCGGAGAAGTTGTGTCCACCACCTTCGGAGCTTCTTTGACAGTTACCAGATTGGTTGACAGTAGTTGCGGCAAAATCTGAGACAGGGTCATGCTAAGCCGAGTGTACTGCCTTTTGGGCCTCTCACCCCTTTGTTGATTATACTGCTGAGGAGCAGCAGCAGGCTTTGAAATTACCAATGCATTGACAGCTTGGCATCATTCCGGTTTAACTTGTCTTCTGGGACCATAAACAGCACTAGCTTCCTTCTTGAAGGGCTTCTTTTTAGTACTTGCGGAGGCACCTTTCTATATCTTTCCTGACTTGATACCAGCTTCTATTCTCTCACCAGTCAAGATCAAATCTGTAAACCCAGCAGAAGAATTACCAATCAGATGGTTAAATAACGGACCAGACAGGGTCCCAAGGAACAGGTCAACAAGTTCACGGTCAGTTAGCGGTGGCTGCACCCTGCCAGCCAAGTCTCTCCACTTTTACGCATACTCCTTGAATCCTTCGCCCGTCCCCAGTGACATACCCTGAAGTTGGGTACGCGTAGGAGCGAGGTCAGAATTGTATTGGTACTATTTATAAAATGCGGTAGCCAAGTCCTCCCAATGTCAAATACTGGTTCCATCCAACTGATAGAACCACTCGAGTTGAGACCCCGAAAGGCTATCTTGGAAGAAATGGATCCAAAGGTTCTTATCTGCAGTGTAAGGTTGGATCTTCCTTACATATGATCTGAGATGCAGCTTAGGACAGGAAGCCCCGTCGTACTTCGCAAAGGCAGGTGCCTTGAACTTGTGCGGGATCACCACCCCAGAAGATAAACCTAGATCTCCGAAATCCAGCCCCGACACATTTTGAATCTCCATGGCACTTAAACGGTCCTCTAGTTGCTTGTACCTGTCTTCAGCAGGAGGGTACTGTTCATCATTGTAATTTGTCTCGTTGTCGGAGACTGCAGGACTATGAGCCCTTCCCCCTTGGGGACTGTCTTTATCTGCAGAGGAAGTAGCCTGATCAGCCTCATTTTGCAGTGTATTCCCAAACCTCCATCCAATGTTAAACAGTGCGGTCCTCTTCTTCTTCTTCTTCAAGAGCAGAGTCTTCAACTCTTGTTGACCTTGGGCTAAGCTCATGACCAGCTCTTGAAACTGGGCGTTCTGGGCCTGGAGGTCCTTGATAGCTTGCTCATTGGATGATTCAGGATTCATGATGACTGTTCAAAATAAACAGCGAAGAAGATGAAGCAACCTGTAGAAAAAAGGGTACCTGTTATGCACATGATGCATGAGATGTTATTTATGCAATGCATTCAAGGGTTTTAGAAATTCACAATTGTTGCAGACAAAAAAGAACGCACGTCATATTGATAAGAAGAAATTTGTCAGTACATAAATGCCCCATGGGCCAAATATTACAAAAAACTTCTCAAGGTAAAAAGACGTTGTGCATCCTCTTTGGTGCGATGTAGGTATTGAGGGTCTCTTGCTCATGGAGTCGGCGGGTAAGCTCCAAAACCTTCTTCTCACTGGCGTAGAAGCTGGCTTCAAAAGTGTTCTGTTCCTCCTTGAGTTGGATCCAACTCTTCCGCATCTCCTTCCACGATGTTGGCATGTCAGGATGTAAGATGGTGTATGGAACCTCCCCTTCCTTAACGGGCTCTTTAATCACAGGGAGAACATGAGGGTAAGGCATCATCAGACTCTGGGCTCGGGTTCGTACCCACTTGAGATAGGGCTCGAGAGGGATGGAGTTCTTGTGTCCCAGTGTCTTGTTGTCAACCTTGTTAGGCATCCTCCAAGCTCTGATGAATCTTTGGCGAAGTCCTTGCGCATCGTTGTCGAAGTCAAAAACTATGTCAGGAATCAACATGTCATGAGGGACATCCCTCCGAGCATATCCAAATTGCCTCAAAGCTAGACAAGGGTTGTAAGTAATTCCCCCTCTAATGCCAAGCAATGGAACATTAGGGAACTCTCCACAATGATCGACGATGATGACATTTTCTCTGGACCGAGAACACCAATGTACATCAGAGTGAGTGAGGGTCATAAATCGTTGTGACCACCTTAAACCTTGGTCATTCTTCAAGACAGATTGTGGAAGGTGCGAAATAAACCACCTTGCAAGGAGAGGAGTACAGCACATGAGAACACCCCTCTTTCTCATTGTTCGTGTGTAAAATGAGTGAAGAATGTCCCCAAGCAATGTTGGTATTGGATTTCTGGATAAGAAGATTTTGACGGCGTTGACATCTACAAGCTGGTCAGGATTTGGGAACAAGACCAACCCATAAATGAGGAGTGCCACAATTTCTTCAAAGGCTTGTAGGTCCAATGAATTCCAACACTCTAGTGCCTTCTCAAACAAGAATTTTTCCAGGAAGCCTTTGACACCGCTTCTAGTTTCCCAATGCCCCTTGATGTCAGATGGTTGTAGATGTAGTGCTCGAGCAACATCTTCAGGCTTTAGTTCTTTTTCCGTAACGTTGTAGGGTAGTTGATTAAGAATAAGAATTCTCAGGAGTTGAGAAAATTCCTCCAAAGTGGGCACCAATTGGTAGTCGGGGAAAGTGAAACAGTGGTGAAGAGGGTCAAAGAACTGGAACAACACCTTCATCATGTCCTCTTCAATGTGGGTGTTGACTAGGATAAGCAGTCTACCATGTCTTTCACTGAAGGGAGAGCTTTCCGGAATTCTTGATGTGAGCTCCTTGAGTTGAGGAGGAATTCTCACAAGGTTGACTTGGATAGTTTTCCTGCGAGGAATTTCCATGACCTACAAAACAAGAACAAAGATGAAGATCTAAACCCTTGAAATGGTTAGTGAATGCATATGATGCTTTATGATGTTCATGATGTATGCACAAACATATGTACAAGCAATTCACACCAAACCCTCTTGAGTGTAGTTGGCTTAAAAACATGTCCTATAAATAGTAACCGGGTTCTAAGGAGCTCAATATCATTGGATTGTTTTCCATGTTCATTGTTTTGGTTTAGCCACTTAACTAGCGACCAAAATATTCCAAGAAAAACAACCCTCAATGAGTGTAGTATCGAGTATCTACCAACTTCGGACTGCACCAAAGCCGGTCATCTCACTACCCTTAATGAAAGGCCAAGATGGTCAAGTAAGGTTCTAGGTCATTAGTGCTTAGTGACATCACTAAGCGGCCCCGTACTCTCCTTGATTGAACTCAAGGGTTACCGGTACTCACAAATATGTCGCACTAATATAGTTATTGCTTCGACCGTGTCGGTATACCCCGTACAGTTTCCACAATGTATTGTTATCTATGAATGTTTCCCCAAATCCGGGTGTAGGATTTCAAACCCAAACAAGAGAGCCAAGATGTAAAGTAATCAAAACAAAAAATTAGTCATGCAAGAGGGTGATCTAAGCCCTAAGGTTACTCCACTTTTAAAGAAATCCCCAGCAGAGTCGCCAGTTCTGTGATACGGTGGGAGAACTGACTTGAGGTTTTGCGTTTGTTTTCGCAAATGTTTCGGTTGAGCAAGAGTCGCCACCGACTTTTTATTTTATCCTAAGGAAAGGTTAAAAAGCACAGGAAAAACCTTTGAGATGTTTTCTTGGGTTCGGGGAGTAGATTATAGAAAGGGAAGGTATTAGCACCCTTTCTATCCATGGTTATCCATGGGCTCTTAGTTACTTGCTTAGATCAACTTGCCTTGATTTTCAATTGTTTGAAATGGCGCTTTGTGTGTGGGTTTGAAAATGTTTTGAAAAGAGGCCAATGTGGTGGCAACCTTTGTAATGATTCATGTTGGGATGTATACAAAGGTGTATGTCTTTTGAAAAGTTTTCAATGTTTTTGAAAGTTGTTTTTGAAAATTGTTATGAGGTGTGGTTTTGAAAAATAGGCAAGTGTTTTTGTTTTGCAAATTGGCAAGTAACCAAGAGTTGTCTACTCCTAAATTTCTCAAAGATCTTTGCTATGTTTTAACCCTTTTAACAATTTTGTTCCACCATTGTATTTGGTGGACAATCTTGTGTTAGGATGTGAACGGGACGGGCGCGGGTCATCGTTTAGACCATGATTGCAATGGTGCCAAGTATCTTTGGGCAATTTTTCCTTTAAGGGACTTGATCATTTTTTAGGCAACTTTTGAAAGCGTCATCGAGGGACTATGATCATTTGATTGTTTTGTTTTTGCCAAAGATACCTAACATGCAATATGGCCCATTATTGAAGGCAACAAATGGAATACCCTAGGGGTGCAAGTGTGATTAGTGTTGTCCATTTTCATGCTTGTTTATCTTGAATTTAGGTCAAACTATTTGTTGTTTTTTATTTGCATACAAAACCCTAATTCTATCATGGCATATTTAGAAAGCTTTTAAAGTGCGGAATTTAAAGGTCCTAAGCTATTACAACACAAATATGGGATGGGGGGGTACAAATATTCAAATGGGGATATTTTAGCAAGAAATTAAACCTAAACTATTACATCCAAATTGAATTTTTTACAAGATATTTAATTGCATAATAATTAAATAAAATAAAATAAATATGCAAGATGCAAAAATGATTTTTATATGTATGTACAAAAATATATATTATATAAGTATTTACATTATTTATTAAATATATATTATATGTACAAAAATAAAAATATTTAATATATAAAAAAAAGTATATTTTTTATAAAATGTTTTCAAAGGTAAAATAGAAATGTGTAGCGATAAAAAATGTAGCGGGGTAAATTGGAGATCGAATAATTAATTAATTCGTCTCACAAAAGCAAGAGTCGCCACCGCGCTTTATTATTTCCAAGGGAAAAGGGAAAAGAGCGGAATAAAATCCTAAAGTATGCAATGTAAAATAATACTTTTAAAAGTAATGAAAATACAAGGCGTTTTGAAAAAGAGGTCTAGAGTTCGGGGGTTGGTTATACAATGGGAAGGTATTAGCACCCAATGCATCTATAGTATCTTATAGGAACCTTTTGAGATATCTGTTTATTAAAATGTTTGTTTGATTAAAAATAAATTGTTTTGGCCAAAAATGGGTATGGACGGGTTTTTGAAGATACGACGACCTAATGTCGAAGTTTTGACTTAAAAGGTATGAGTTTTGAAAAAATCGAATATTTGGGAAAATTATCTTAAGTTTTCAATGAAATGAAGGTATTCGCGTGATTGGATTTGAGGACATGAAGTCAACAAATTTAATCATTTTTTCTCTTGGATTTAGACGTAAACAGAATAACCAAGTAAATACTGAATAATCAAACAGAAAATTAGATAGATAATGATTAAGTAGCTAAGTGATATATAACCACAACAATGATTAAACAACAGACTAAAAGGTGTGAACATGCATTTTTATATTTTTGTTTAATATGTACAAAGCAAGAGAATTTAATTGAAGGAAAGAAAATGTTTTTAAATTTTCTATTTTTTATGTATTTTTAGTATTAATATGCAAATAATAAAATACACTAATTTCGTATACTAATTCATGTATTTTAACTAATCTTTTATATACAAAGTCTTAATTAATATATAAAAAGTATTGTTCATTTGGAATTAATATAAACAAAATTAATATATTTAAGTAAATTATATGTAAAAAAAAGGTATATATTATTTAGAATTATAAAAGAAAGGTAAATCAAATTTTTGGTTTATGAATGTTTAAAACAAAAGTAACGGGAAAATTGAATGGGCCAAAGAGTTTTTTAAGGGCCCAAACCAAGAACAAACAGAAGCAGGATGGGGGGGTTTTTAAAGAAATTCGTTTGGGTTTTTAGGCTTAGGAAACGGGTTATGGCCCATTTAATTAAAACAAAGTTTTTTAGGGTTATGAATTTTTGTTTCATTTGGGGAAGGCTTTAGGGTTTACAGCGTCGTTGCTATTCTCTTCACTTCACGTGTTCCTCTTCGTCTTCCTCAACGCCAGCTTCTGAGCTTCCCTTTTGCCCGAGCCACCAACGCCATCTCTACGTCCTCCTTCCCACGATTAAGCAAGCGATGGTTCATTCAAGGTCAAATTTCGTTTTTTATCTCTTTGGGGTTTTTATGATTTGCATGTTGTGATTTCACATTCACTTTGATTCTGACTCTAGTTTTAACATTGTTGTTTCTGTCAAGGCGTACGAAATGGAAGGAAAGAAATTCTACCTGTACGAAGGAGGAGGAAGGATTTGGAGGCGTTCGGAGGCTTTGACGGCGAAGGGGTGAAACGCGTGATGCTGGGCTTACTTGTATTCTTGGTTTGTGTTTCTTTGGCCCTTTGATTCGTGGTTTGATGATGATTTTGGAAAAAAACCTTATGTGATATTTTTCTTCTTCTTCTGTTGACCTTGCTGCCTGCCTTGTATAATTCAGTACTTCTTTATCTTCTTTCTTCTTGCTGCCTTTGCCTCGCTTTGCTTCCTTGATGCCTGAATATGCTTGATGCCTTTGAGTATATTTTATTCTTCTCCTCTTCTCTTCTGGTTGCCTTGAAGCCTTGGTGATTCTGAGTATGCTATATGATTTTTAACCTGTATGTTTAATGATGATTTGCGCCCAGTGAAGATGTTTTCTGAGGGCCTTGGAATTCTGACTGGAATTTGTGGATGTTTGATTCGAGTGCCTTGAATACTTGCCCTGTATTTGGTTGCCTAACTTGATGCCTATGATGAAATTTTCTGAGGCTTACTATGTGGGTTTGGAAACTGGTTTAGGAAGTCTTTGATGCAGGCATGAAAGTTTGGACTTGATAGGCTTGATGATAGGTACAGGTTTTGGGAGACCTTTTGACAGGTTTACTGTTTTTTAGGCTTCAGTCATGGCTAAGGGTTTTTGAATGGTAAGGTTTGTATGCTGTTCTGGTTCTTTGTAGATATTTGAATGTTCACACAGGTTTGTTTGAAAAGGTTGAGCTTGATAGGCTTAAATCAGTTTTAGGCTTAAGCCTTATGCAGGTTATGTGTTTATGGTTTCGGTTATGGCTTGATGCTGTTTGGGATATGGCTTTCAGCAGGTTGAAGGCTTGACATGGTTAAGGTTTTTGGTTTTGTGTTATAGGCTATGGTTTATGCTTCAGGCAGGTTAACTTGGCTTGATGCTTGAGTTTTTTGGCATGGTTCCAGGGGTTTGGACAGCAGGTTGTATGTTGTTTTGAATGCAGGTTCTTGAGGTTTTTGGTACTTTGAGAAATAGGCTTCAAAACAGATTTTTCAACTCTGGTCTTTGCTTGAGAAGTTTGTGTTGTTATATATCCGTTTTGCTGGCTTTTTCTCTTGATGATTCAGGTTTTCGTTGCTTTTCAATTTTCTTTGATACTTCTGCCCTTCTACTGTTTCATTCAGTTTGTTAATATCCTTTTCTATGCCTTTTTTTTACTGTGTTACTGCAGTTTTGTTTTCTATATCCTTTCTGCCTAAAGCCAAAACCTGTAAACCCAATTCTTTTCTCTCTTCTCTCTCCTTAGTACAGCTTAAACATTAAAATAATGTTATGTACTTTTAATTCTGAAAAAGAAATGGCTGGGAAATGATGAAACTAGAAATATTTGGCTTGCATATATGGTTTTAACCTGCATTTTTCCTTCTTTGGCTTTCCTGCATCTATTACAGTATGGAGGAGCCTTTGTCTTTTGACCTCCTCCCATATTTTGGACAGTTTACGTTGGACTTTGTTTTGGGAATGTGACTTTGGCTTGCATATGCTGTTGGTTTTGAAATATGCAGTTGATTTTGAACTATGCAGTTGATTTTGGCAAAAATGAATTTGTGCATTTCAAATACTTGTGCATTCATACTTATCAAGCAAAATTAATCCCTTTTTGTGAACCGGGAGAAATCCCGTGATTTGCAAAGAGGGTAAAACTGATTCCGGCCGTTTGCTTTTAATGATGAATTCTAAAATAATTGTCTGCTTTTAATTATATATCTAATTTTGACTTTTTTCTTTAATTATTCTTTGCAGATAAAAACAGAGGTGCATCAAAGAAGTGTTGGATAGAAGATGAAGATTTAGAACTTAGAAAAATTAGGATAGTTTTTTATTTTACTTTAAACATTTGTAAAATTATTGTTGTAAATACTTTGTAAATAAATACGGTATTTAAACAACAATTGTAACAATTAGAATAAAGATGAATAAAACTCTATTATTTTACCAGTTAATTCTTTTCTTCTTTTCAATTATTTATTTTATTATTTATAATTCTTTAAATAACTGAAAATAAATTCCAACTATTTAAACTCAGAATAATAAATAATTAAATAAACATCATTGATCAATTAATAAACTTCTTTTCAATTATTTATTTTATTATTTATAATTCTTTAAATAACTGAAAATAAATTCCAACTATTTAAACTTAGAATAATAAATAATTAAATAAACATTGTTTTAGCGTTGATCAATTAATAAACTTCTTTTCAATTATTTACTTTATTATTTATGATTCTTTAAATTATAATAACTGAAAATGAATTCCAACTATTTAAACTCAGAATAATAAATAATTAAATAAACATTGTTTTCAAAAATAATCAGCTCTTGACTTCTAAAGAAAAGTTGTAGTTGTCAAGGAGAATCATAGGTAAAATAACAACTTAAAAAAATTGTCGAAATTTGAAAAAGTTATGAATTTTTAAAATCTGCTTTAAAAATTGATAAAATAGGTCAAATCGCTTGTGAACGCTTGCAATGTAATGATGCAGATGGGAGATGGTATCTTAGGTCAAAATTTGGGGTATAACAGCTGCCCCTATTTAAGTTTCTTCTATCCGGAGATATGAAGATTAAAATCTTCGTCTCGACGAGATTGAAGGTACTTAAATACATAATACGCAATTTTTGCCCTAAGATACCGCCATTATGTTTGCGATATGAATGTAGTAATTGAATTCACAGAGAAAGATATTGTATGAAACAAGACAATGCTGGAGAAATCAAACACCAACAAAACACAGGGGCATAGATTATACACTACTGGGGAAATGAGCCATCGACTTCAAATAATAGACTCTTGACGGCGAATAAAAATTTGAGAGAATACGACCTCTGACCCTAACAAAGAAAGCATCTTGCATAGGCCATAAAAACAGATTATTGACCCAAAATAACAGTGAGTTCACAACTCAAGGTCAAAGATAGAAAAAAAGTATCAATTTTGCTGGCGACGGATTACCGACTTCTGAAGGTAAAGATTCATAACAGACTTCTCTGCGAGATTTCCGGAGATATACTAATTAATGCTGAAATAATAATATGGTTGCAAATACACAAGCTGCTCAAATAAAGAAGCTGCCACTTGCTGTCTTCCAAAAATACTATGACATACAAGCTGCTCAAATAAAGAAGCTGCCCCTTGCTGTCGTCCAGGGATGTCAATAACATACAAGCTGCTCAAATAAAGAAGCCGCCACCTGCTGTCTTCCAAAATACTATAACATACAAGCTGCTCAAATAAAGAAGCTGCCACTTGCTGTCTTCTAAAAATACTATGACATACAAGCTGCTCAAATAAAGAAGCTTCCACTTGTTGTATCCCAGAAAAATAATAACGTACAAGTTGCTCATGAAGAGACCGCCGCTTGCCGTTTTCCAAAAAAATAATAACGTACAAGTTGCTCATGAAGAGACCGCCGCTTGTCGTTTTCTAACAATGTCTATAACGTACAAGTTGCTCATGAAGAGACCGCCGCTTGCCGTTTTCCAAAATAATAACGTACAAGTTGCTCATGAAGAGACCGCCGCTTGCCGTTTTCCAAAATAATAACGTACAAGTTGCTCATGAAGAGACCGCCGCTTATCGTTTTCCAAAATAATAACGTACAAGTTGCTCATGAAGAGCTGTCGCTTGTCGTTTTCTGAAGAATAACTCAGAAGGAAATTGCGATGACACTGGCAGAGAATAAAATCTTCGTCAAAGAGAACCATGAATCAATCCTTCCCGAGGAGATTACATACTTAAATGTGCAAAATAAATGCACCATTCGTCTAGGTCGCAACTTCACTGGGAAAAATCATGAGATAGCCTATGCAAGAGACAACAACTCCCTCCAGGAATAAACCAGAGAGAAAACAGTCAAACAAGACTCCACCCAATGAGAAAGTAACTTGATTGGGAGATTCATCCTATCCAGAAATGGACAAGGAAGGCTAAATCAAAAATCATCCACGAGGATTAGCTCAGTTGGGGAATTTAGAAAGGAAGCACATTTTCTGCCTAAGCTAACCTTCTACTTGGAAAGAATATATACATTGTATTAAAAACAAAGTATACAACCCAAAATCAACGACAAATGTGAATATGCATGCGTGATATAAGTGTAAATGAGTAAATGAATGTTATGCTAACAAAACAAACAGATGGAATATCTTGAAGACGATAAGATGTCACGAAATAATAGATACTCGGCCAATCTTAAAAAGACGGAAAATAACTGGAATTGGAACCACAAAGCAACGTCAGAGCGTATCACGATACAAGGCTCAAGTCTTCTGAGGAGAAAAGTATTCAAATCCAATCTTCTAATCTCCAATAGATTACTGGCATAAGACAAAGTGTACCACACTTTAGAAATATGCTCGAATAAAGATAACTGAAACAAAGCTTAACTGGAAAAACTGGGGAGTCACCTAGCTTAGTACCATTAGAAACACAAGTTTACACAACCAACACCTCATGACGATTTTGAAAGAAAACATGCTCATCATGCAAGGATAAAATATTGTATTGTTTTGCATTTCATGGCTTGACCATCCTCGGAACAACTGTTAATATTCCTTTCATTATTCACGACACATTTTTAAAATAAGAATACTTTAAATAACTTTGTTTCAAATATTGCCGTAAAATTAAAATTTTTCCCACAAAAGGTAAATGCTCAAATTTCATTAATAAGATGGTAGTTCGTTAACAACGCGACTCCAACGGTTTACAAAAGCTTGGGAAATAGTACATGAAAGAAAGGGTTACACAAAAACAATGATCACTATTCTCCCTAACAACTTCGAATTCCGAAATGTGCTCAAATGCCAAGACTGGTCTGACCAAAAGTTTGCCTAAGCCGCCCTTTCGGGTTTTCAACTTAGCAAACTGTCAACTCAAACCTAAGCGAAATATTTCTTGACTGCATCGGCGTTCATGGAGCGCGGGAGCTCTTCACCGTCCATATTTGTGAGAATCATGGCACCTTCAGAGAAAACTTTCTTAACGACATACGGTCCTTCATAATTCGGAGCCCACTTGCCCCTAGAATCAGGTTGGAAAGATAATATCTTCTTGAGCACAAGGTCACCTTCTCTGAACTCGCGTGGTTGAACCTTCTTATCAAAAGCCTTCTTCATTCTCTGCTGATATAATTGACTGTGACACAATGCTGTCAATCTATTTTCTTTAATTAAATTCAACTGATCATATCTACTTTGACACCATTCAGCCTCAGAAAGTTTAGCTTCCATCAACACTCTCATAGATGGAATCTCAACCTCCACGGGGAGTACTGCTTCCATACCATAAACTAGGGAAAATGGGGTTGCGCCTGTTGAAGTTCGAACTGAAGTACGGTATCCATACAGAGCAAACGGAAGCATTTCATGCCAATCTTTATAAGTTACCACCATCTTCTGGACAATCTTCTTGATGTTCTTGTTAGCAGCTTCAACAGCCCCATTCATCTTCGGTCTGTAAGGAGAAGAATTATGATGTTCGATCTTGAACTCCTCACAAAGCTCTCTCATCATCTTGTTATTCAAATTCGAACCATTATCAGTGATGATCTTGCTCGGGATGCCGTATCGACAAATGATCTGATTCTTTATAAATCTGACTACCACCTGTCTGGTTACATTAGCATAAGATGCTGCTTCCACCCATTTAGTAAAATAATTGATCGCTACCAAGATGAAACGATGACCATTTGAAGCTTTGGGTTCAATCATTCCAATCATATCAATGCCCCACATAGAGAAAGGCCAAGGTGAAGAGATAACGTTGAGGAGGGTCGCTGGCACATGCATCTTGTTCGCATAAATCTGGCATTTATGACATTTCTTCATATATTTGCAGCAATCAGATTCCATTGTCATCCAATAGTAACCATCTCTCAACATCTTTTTAGCCATTGCATGTCCATTGGCATGTGTGCCAAAGGATCCTTCATGTACTTCTTGCATCAACATGTCTGCTTCATGTCTGTCTACACATCTGAGTAGGACCATGTCGTAATTCCTCTTATAGAATACTTCTTCATTGAGGAAGAAACTGCTTGCTAATCTTCTCAACGTCTTCCTATCTTTATTGGATGCCCCAGGCGGGTACTCTTGAGTTTGAAGAACGCGTTTAATGTCATAGAACCATGGTTTGTCGTCGGTGACCTCTTCTACTGAGAACACATGAGCAGGTCTGTCGAGGCGCATAACCCGGATTGTAGGCACATCATTCCAACCATTCACTTGAAACATTGAAGACAAAGTAGCTAAAGCATCATCCATTTCGTTTTCATCTCTAGGGATATGATGTAATTCCACTCTGTTGAAGAAAGTTAACAATCTTCTAGCATAGTCTCTGTAAGGGATCAAACCAGGATGACGAGTCTCCCATTCTCCTTTGATTTGATTAATTACCAATGCTGAATCTCCGTAAATATCAAAAATCTTAATCCTTAGATCCACTGCTTCTTCAAGACCCATAATACATGCCTCATATTCAGCCATGTTGTTCGTGCAGTCAAACTTCAATCTTGCCGTGAATGGGATATGAGTACCTCGGGGAGTGACGATGATTGCCCCAATTCCATTTCCATAAGAGTTCACATCTCCGTCAAATATTAAACCCCAATGGGATTCGGGATCAGGTCCTTCTTCAGGTATCGGCTCTTCACAATCTTTAGCTTTCAAGTACATAACATCTTCATCTGGGAAATCAAACTTGATGGATTGATAATCGTCAATTGGTTGGTGAGCCAAATGGTCGACTAAAATACTCCCCTTGATTGCTTTATGAGTGTGATACTCAATGTCATATTCGGATAACAACATCTGCCAACGGGCTATTTTTCCAGATAAGGCGGGCTTCTCAAAGATATACTTGATCGGATCCATTTTGGAGATAAACCAAGTGGTGTGGTTAATCATATACTGGCGTAGACGGCGAGCAGCCCAAGCTAAAGCACAACAGGTTTTCTCAAGCAATGAGTATCGAGACTCACAGTCTGTGAGTTTCTTACTCAGATAATATACAGCATGTTCCTTTCTTCCAGTCTCATCTTGTTGACCAAGCACACATCCCATGGAATCTTCCAATATAGTCAGGTACATAATCAAAGGTCTTCCTTCCACTGGAGGAATCAAAATGGGAGGTTCAAGTAAATATTCTTTGATGTTATCAAAAGCTCTCTGACAATCTTCTGTCCACACACATCCTTGGTTCTTTCGGAGAAGCTTGAAAATCGGCCCACAGGTAGCAGTCATATGAGATATAAATCTAGAAATATAATTCAGTCTCCCAAGGAATCCTCTTACTTGTTTTTCCGTCTTGGGTGCGGGCATTTCCCGAATAGCTTTGACTTTATCAGGATCTACCTCAATACCTTTCTGACTGACAATGAAACCCAGAAGTCTTCCAGAACGAACACCAAAAGTGCACTTGTTGGGATTCAGACGGAGTTTATACTTTCTCAAACGCTGGAATAACTTCAATAAATGTTCCAAATGATCTTCTTCAGTTTGTGATTTGGCAATCATGTCATCTACATACACTTCTATCTCTTTATGCATCATGTCATGGAACAAAGCAGTCATGGCCCTTTGGTATGTTGCACCAGCATTCCTCAAACCAAACGGCATAACCCGATAACAAAATGTTCCCCAAGGTGTAATGAAAGTTGTCTTCTCCATATCTTCTGGTGCCATCTTGATTTGATTGTAACCAGAGAAACCATCCATGAAAGAAAAGACTTTGAACTTTGCGGTACTGTCGACCAATACGTCAATGTGCGGTAATGGGAAGTCATCCTTTGGGCTAGCTCTATTCAGATCTCTATAGTCTACACACATTCGAACTTTGCCATCTTTCTTAGCAACAGGCACTATATTGGCTAACCATTGAGGATAGACCGATGTAACAAGGAAACCTGCATTAATTTGTTTTTGAACTTCTTCTTTGATCTTGTCAGCCATATCGGGACGAGTCCTTCTTAACTTCTTCTTAATCGGCGGACATTCAGGTCTCAACGGTAAACGATGCTCCACAATACTGTTGTCCAAACCTGGCATATCTTGGTAGGACCAAGCAAACACATCAACATACTCTCTGAGAAGCTCCAACATTTTCTCTTTGACCTCTGGGATAAGCAATGCTCCGACCTTAACTTCCTTTTTATCTTCTTCATCACCCAAATTGATCATCTCTATAGGTTCTTCAAACGGCTGAATAGTCTTTTCATCGTGCTCAAGCAAACGGGAGATTTCATCAGGAATCTCTTCATTATCCTCTTCTTCGGCTCCGAACACAGGGAATTCAAAGTTGGGAGAGGGCATAGGATCATTGTTTTCAATGGTTAAGTCATGGATTAATCTGCACATATGATTATGCTTTATTTTAGAAATCGATTAATATGAATGTTGTACAAATAAAACAAAAAGTTATTATATTTTCCCATTACTACCAATTAATTTTCATTACTATTTCCCAGAAAAAGTGAAAAAATAAAACAGTAGTGGACAAAATAACATTTTTATTCATGAAGGGAAATACTTGAAGCAAAGAGCCCAGACATTTTCTCTTTTGCCTTGGGCAGAGCAAAAGGATTTATTTTCAACATAGCCCGACACAAATATTTTTCGCCTTGGGCAGAGCGAAATTTTTTCAAAAATAAAACAAAACATTACTCAGAAATGTGCATCACAACAGGAACATCAACAGCAATCCAGTTCTGGAAAACCACTCCATGCGTTACAAAATCAGGTAAATCCTCTTCAGAATCGTCTCCTATTATAGCATCAACTTCAGGAGGAGTCGGATGGATAAAACCTGCACTTCGGAAAACCTCTTGTATCGGACGAGTAACTATTTCCTGCTTGACTCTGGTAGACACGGGATGAAAACCAAGACCTTCTCTAGACTTATTCTCGGGCAAAGTCAACACCTGGCCCCAACCTTCAGCCGAACCACTTTCAACCACTTGTCGCGCATCCTCAAAAGAAGAAATAGATGTCCCTTGCTTCTTCACTTCATTATTAGCAACAGATAGAGCTTGGAATTGGGTTCCTACATCCTCATCAGCATCAATAAAAGAGAAAGATGACAAATGGCTTACCACCATAGCTTGCTCTCCACCAATCATTACTAGCTTTCCATGCCTTACAAACTTCAATCTTTGATGGAGCGTGGAAGTGACTGCCCCTGCATCATGGATCCATGGACGACCCAATAGGCAACTGTAGGCGGCACGAATATCCATTACTTGAAAAGTGATCTGAAAAGTATGAGGACCAATTACTATAGGAAGATCTACTTCACCAATGACCGTCTTCCTAGAACCATCAAACGCTTTGACAATTACCCCACTAGGTCTCATGGGAGCACCTTGATATGAGAGTCGAGATAATGTAGTTTTGGGCATTACATTTAACGACGAACCTGTATCTACCAACACACTTGATAAAGTATCATTTCCATAACTTATTGAGATATGCAAAGCCATATTATGGTTCCTTCCCTCCTCCGGAAGCTCTTCATCACTGAAACCAAGATTGTTACACGAAGTAATATTTCCCACAATTCCATCAAATTGGTCAACCGTCACATCATGATCCACGAATGCTTGGTCCAAGACCTTCATCAAAGCTTCTCTATGGGCACCAGAATCTCTCAGTAAAGCAAGCAAAGAAATCTTGGAAGGAGTTTGCAATAGTTGGTCCACAATCTTATATTCACTTCTCTTGATGAGCTTCAGAATCTCATCATTATCGGGATGTGGGATAGGTTCACTGGATCGGCCTATCTCAACCCTTGGTTCAACATTTCTCGCTGGAATTTCTGCCGGTATGGGCCTCCTGACTTGAACTTCTGGTCTCTTCAAAGGTACTGCTGCAAAGACACGTCCGCTTCTCGTAACTCTACTCACATCAGCGATGTTAACAAAAGATGACCTTGTTGGTATAGGGACTTCTACCCCATTCTCAATCATTGTGGCATTATACTTATACGGTATAGCTTGGTCGGAGTTATAAGGCATGGGACCAGGTGGATAAATGATCAAAGGAGCAACAGGTGCAGTCTGACTGTCGTAAATGATCTCTACTGGTTCAGGCAAATTGAACTGTGGTATTATAACATTCACTTCATCCGCCGGATCTCTGTCATGTGTAATAGTGATAACCCTCTGGTCTAACAATTTTTGAATATCCTCCTTCACAATAGGGCAATCAACCTCTCTTGAACAAAATTCACAAACATCATAGTCATGCTGATGCCTAAAAAAAGCAAGTCTTCTTAAGCTCTGATGTAACCTGATCAACGAATCTCTTATGTGTTCAACTTGAAAAACTCGAAACTTTCCCGGACAACCTTCCACCATATTCACCGATGCTGCCCCATGTCGAGGAAAAGGATTATATCTAACATTTGGGTTAACATCCTTGAAAGACAAGATATCATTCTTAATCAACCTCTGCACATCCGCCTTTAGAGCAAAACAATTTTCAATGTTGTGCCCCGGCGACCCTTGATGATATTCACAAAAGTGATCTGCCTTGTACCACGGAGAAGTATTATTTGGTGTGAAAGGAGGAGGCTTCGTCGTTATGAGGTTTTTTCTGATCAAGGCGGGGAACAACTCAGTATAAGTCATGGGAATAGCATCGAATTGCGGTTTCCTTGGTGAACGGTTCTGGTTGTTGAATGGATAAGCCTGTTGTCGAGGCTGCTGCTGAAATGGTCGTTGTTGAGTTGGTGGGGTTTGATGAGGTGGGGTCACCAATGTTGGGCGGACAGCCGGAGTGACTTCCGCAACGTGTGAGTAACCTCTCCTTGGTCTCCCTGGGAAGATTACGCTGACATCCTGCTCTTTTCTTTTTGGGAAAACACTTCCAAACTTCTTGATGCTGCTAGACGGACTTCCTTCTTTAACCAAACGTCCTTCACGAATCCCTTCCTCCAACCGCATGCCCATACTCACCATTTCGGTGAAGTCACTGGGTGCGCTGGCAATCATTCTTTCATAGTAAAAGGAACCTAAAGTCTTCAAGAATATCTTTGTCATCTCTTTCTCCTCAAGAGGAGGATAGATTTGAGCAGCAATTTCGCGCCACCTCTGGGCGTATTCCTTAAAGGACTCTTTGTCTCTCTGGGACATCGCCCGGAGTTGATCCCTGTCCGGCGCCATGTCGACGTTGTACTTATACTGGTGAACAAAAGCTTCACTAAGATCGTTGAAGTTGCGGATCCGAATGCTGTCCAAACCCATATACCACTTTAGAGCGGCACCAGTCAAACTGTCTTGAAAATAGTGAATTAACAAGTCATGATCATCAGAATATGTAGACATCTTTCTCACGTACATAGTCAAATGACTCCGAGGACACGAATCACCCTTATATCTTTCAAAGTCTGGCACTTTGAATTTTGCTGGAATCTTGACATTCGGAACTAAACACAGGTCATGAGTGTTTTTTCAAAACAAATCCTTCCCCTTTAACGCTCTGAGCTCCCTCTGCATTTCTTGGAATTGGTCTTGAAATTATTCCATTCTATCAAAAAGGCCCAGACTTTCAGCAGGCTCGGCAGGATAAGTAGGTTCATTCAAGTATGGCATAGAGTGAACCACAGGAGCGACAGTTGTCATTACTGGTTGCGGGAAAGGTGTCACATACGGGATTACAGGCGGCATGGCAGTTGTCTCTGGTTGAGGAAAAGACATAGTAGGTTGAAACAAAGGCTGTACGACAGGCTGATACCCCTCTGGCACAAAGTTGTAAGGCATTCCCCACGGAAAACCTTTTGGCATCTGATGTTGAAGCGGAGAGTTGACTTGAGTCACAGATGTTGGAACGGTGATAATCTCGGAAACCACAGTAGTTGAAGTCGGAATCTCAGCAGCTGTAGTCGATGGCTGATTCTGAGCAGCCATCAAACTTTCCACTAACGCAGTTAACTTTTCCATCCCGACACGAAGGGTAGCGACCTCCTCACGAAGCTCGTGGTTTTCCTGTTCCAGATCTTCCATCTTCCTCTGACGATTGGCTCAGGTATCGTATCGATGAGACAGCTTGACAATCTATCGGGGTGGAAAAAGAAACAAGGATAAGACTCTAGAAAACATGTGAAGTGGAATGTTGGATGATGCATGATATGTGATGCAAATGATAATTCATTTTGATAGTTTTTCAAGGAACTTAAATAATTTTGCACACATCAATGGTAAAGGAATTTGGAACAACAAAAACTCACTTCATTAATCAAAAGCGGTAAATTACAACTTACAACTTTGGAACAACAAAACAATAAATTACACTTTGGGATAACAACCCAATAATAAAAGCAGTAAACTACAACTTTGGAACATGAAGCACATAATAAAGCAGTAAATTACAACTTTGGAACATGAAGCCCATAATAAAGCAGTAAATTACAACTTTGGAATATGAAGCCCTTTTACAGAGTTTTACAAAATGACATCAGCAAAAAATAAAACTAAGAACTAAAGATCAATCAGAATCATCAGATGGAGGACCAAATGCCAACTGTAACTAGAGCTTCCTGATATTCTCTTCATAAAAGTCTTCCATCTCTTTCTTCTCAGCTACCAGTCGATCAATGATTTCCTTTTGTGGATTAGGAACAAGAGCAACGCTCACCTAACCTTCCTTCTTTCTCTTCCTTTCACTAGCATATTTCTTCAGTAAAGCATCCTTTTGACGAAGCTTCTCATCATGATCAATGAACCAGCCGTCTTGAATAAATAGCAAATCCTCCTTTTCCTTTAGTTGTCGAGCCAGGACCCGATTCTCATATTCAGACATATTATACTTTTCTTTCCAAGCATCTCTCTCGGACTTCATCCTAGCCAGATTTCCTTGGTATTCTCCCATATTCTCGATAGAGATATCAACAGATGATGATGCAACAGTAGGGAATAAAGGTTTCTCAGGTTTATAGGGCATCTTGAGAGCACAAGCCCTAGCACGGACCCATTGTAGGTAAGGCTCCAAAGAAACGGCACCCCTATGTCCTAACATGTCTCTCCTTTTCCTATGGATGTGGCGCCAAGCTCCTTCGATCTCCCTCTTAGCTGCCTGGTGATCTTGTCCTTCTTGTAGAAAGAAACCACTCACATGGATGTTGTTTGGCTTGTCCCTCATCGGGTATCCAATCTGACGGCGCGCGAGAATAGGATTATAGTTAATTCCACCTTTCGTACCAAGAAGAGGCACGTTAGGAAAAGCACCACAGCTATCGATGATCTTCACGTCATAGTAAGCTCGATTATACCAATCAATGTCGAAATGAGTGAGAGCCATAATTTTTGGCGCCCATCGCGGCTCCTTCTCGAGATCCCAGAAAACATCAGACCTAGGTAGATGAGAAACATACCACTGATACAGCAACGGTGCACAAAAAATAATCATCCCTCCTTGATAAGAGTTTCGAAGATGGATGGAGTAGTAGGTATCTCCTAGCAGCGTAAGGACCGGGCTTCCAATCAAGAAAATTCTGATGGCGTTGATATCCACAAACTTATCAATGTTAGGGAACAAGAATAGACCATAAGCGAGTAGAGCAAAGACGTCTTCATAGGCAATAGTATCTTTTATCTCAGCGAAATGACGAGCTTTCCTCAACAAAAACTGCGCAGACAAGCCTCAGATTCCCCCTTTTGTAGTCATGTTCTCCTCTATCTCTGACTTCTTCAAGTGGGTGATGGTCGCTATCTCGTGAGATTTGGGTTCCTCTTCCAAACCAGAAAAAGGAACACAGTCGGTGATCGGTAAACCAAGTATGTAAGAGTACTCTTCTAAGGTGGGCATTAACTGGTAATCCGGAAAGGTGAAACATCGGTACAAAGGATCGTAAAATTAGACTAACGTACTAAGGATGCCTTCTTTCATCTTGCGCTTCATGAGAGGTATAATGGACCCATACTTTTTCTGAAAATCCGTCGGGTTCTTGATCTTAGGAATTAAACTCTTCAGTTCTTCAATCTCGGGCTCCTTAAAACTAAAACTTCGAGTGTTTCTCCTTCCAAATTCCATAATAATAGTACCTGAGATGTCTGCAAAATCAATATTAAGTTCCTTGGAAAACAAGTTTTTTACAAAAAATGTTGATGAATGCATGAATGAATGATAATGCAACAGTTACACACAAGTTCACAAACATGGGGTTCAAAGGTTCAACGTTTCGAGCATGGAGTCAAAAGTAAAGCCCACCCCAAGGCATGTACTACGGTTTAATCACACCTGTAAGACAAGGTTCTAAGAGTTCCCAGAGTCTACATTCCTCCTTCGGATATTACCAACGTCTTGATTACTCAATAATTAGCAATATTCTCAAGAGAAACTCATCCGAGCGTAGCATCGCGTAACAACTACTTCTGAATTACTCCGTTATAGTCTCCGCGCTACACCTAAAAGGCCAAGATGGGTTAGGGTTCTACGGTTCTCGATTTTTCTGGCTCCCAGGTCGAAAATAATAATGTCTTCCCGATTACTCGGTAAACAAATATTATGTTCAAAAGGGCCTTCCATTGAGTGGGGGATCTCATGCCTCCTTCTTCGGGATTACTCCCTCAAAGTTAACATGACTATACCGCCCGTCCTATTCTTAAGTGTAACTTAATCTGGGTATAGGATTAGTCCTTTGCAAAAAACCCAAACAACCCCAATATAAACACATAATCAAACAAAACAAATAATAATAAAACAGATAAAACAAACTAGGCTTAACCCACTTAAGGATGGACCAGCAAGAGGTCAATCTTTCCCCAGCAGAGTCGCCATTTCTATAGCGATAAAAAATGTAGCGGGGTAAATCGGAGATCGAATTATTAATTAATTCGTCTCACAAAAGCAAGAGTCGCCACCGCGCTTTATTATTTCCAAGGGAAAAGGGAAAAGAGCGAAATAAAACCCTAAAGTATGCAATGTAAAATAATATTTTTAAAAGTAATGAAAATACAAGGCGTTTTGAAAAAGAGGTCTAGAGTTCGGGGGTTGGTTATACAATGGGAAGGTATTAGCACCCAATGCATCTATAGTATCCTATAGGAACCTTTTGAAATATCTGTTTATTAAAATGTTTGTTTGATTAAAAATAAATTGTTTTGGCCAAAAATGGGTATGGACGGGTTTTTGAAGATACGACGACCTAATGTCGAAGTTTTGACTTAAAAGGTATGAGTTTTGAAAAAATCGAATATTTGGGAAAATTATCTTAAGTTTTCAATGAAATGAAGGTATTCGCGTGATTGGATTTGAGGACATGAAGTCAACAAATTTAATCATTTTTTCTCTTGGATTTAGACGTAAACAGAATAACCAAGTAAATACTGAATAATCAAACAGAAAATTAGATAGATAATGATTAAGTAGCTAAATGATATATAACCACAACAATGATTAAATAACAGACTAAAAGGTGTGAACATGCATTTTTATATTTTTGTTTAATATGTACAAAGCAAGAGAATTTAATTGAAGGAAAGAAAATGTTTTTAAATTTTCTATTTTTTATGTATTTTTAGTATTAATATGTAAATAATAAAATACACTAATTCCGTATACTAATTCATGTATTTTAACTAATCTTTTATATACAAAGTCTTAATTAATATATAAAAAGTATTGTTCATTTGGAATTAATATAAACAAAATTAATATATTTAAGTAAATTATATGTAAAAAAAAAGGTATATATTATTTAGAATTATAAAAGAAAGGTAAATCAAATTTTTGGTTTATGAATGTTTAAAACAAAAGTAACAGGAAAATTGAATGGGCCAAAGAGTTTTTTAAGGGCCCAAACCAAGAACAAACAGAAGCAGGATGGGGGGGTTTTTAAAGAAATTCGTTTGGGTTTTTAGGCTTAGGAAACGGGTTATGGCCCATTTAATTAAAACAAAGTTTTTTAGGGTTATGAATTTTTGTTTCATTTGGGGAAGGCTTTAGGGTTTACAGCGCCGTTGCTATTCTCTTCACTTCACGTGTTCCTCTTCGTCTTCCTCAACTCCAGCTTCTGAGCTTCCCTTTTGCCCGAGCCACCAACGCCATCTCTGCGTCCTCCTTCCCATGATTAAGCAAGCGATGGTTCATTCAAGGTCAAATTTCGTTTTTTATCTCTTTGGGGTTTTTATGATTTGCATGTTGTGATTTCACATTCACTTTGATTCTGACTCTAGTTTTAACATTGTTGTTTCTGTCAAGGCGTACGAAATGGAAGGAAAGAAATTCTACCTGTACGAAGGAGGAGGAAGGATTTGGAGGCGTTCGGAGGCTTTGACGGCGAAGGGGTGAAACGCGTGATGCTGGGCTTACTTGTATTCTTGGTTTGTGTTTCTTTGGCCCTTTGATTCGTGGTTTGATGATGATTTTGGAAAAAAACCTTATGTGATATTTTTCTTCTTCTTCTGTTGACCTTGCTGCCTGCCTTGTATAATTCAGTACTTCTTTATCTTCTTTCTTCTTGCTGCCTTTGCCTCGCTTTGCTTCCTTGATGCCTGAATATGCTTGATGCCTTTGAGTATATTTTATTCTTCTCCTCTTCTCTTCTGGTTGCCTTGAAGCCTTGGTGATTCTGAGTATGCTATATGATTTTTAACCTGTATGTTTAATGATGATTTGCGCCCAGTGAAGATGTTTTCTGAGGGCCTTGGAATTCTGACTGGAATTTGTGGATGTTTGATTCGAGTGCCTTGAATACTTGCCCTGTATTTGGTTGCCTAACTTGATGCCTATGATGAAATTTTCTGAGGCTTACTATGTGGGTTTGGAAACTGGTTTAGGAAGTCTTTGATGCAGGCATGAAAGTTTGGACTTGATAGGCTTGATGATAGGTACAGGTTTTGGGAGACCTTTTGACAGGTTTACTGTTTTTTAGGCTTCAGTCATGGCTAAGGGTTTTTGAATGGTAAGGTTTGTATGCTGTTCTGGTTCTTTGTAGATATTTGAATGTTCACACAGGTTTGTTTGAAAAGGTTGAGCTTGATAGGCTTAAATCAGTTTTAGGCTTAAGCCTTATGAAGGTTATGTGTTTATGGTTTCGGTTATGGCTTGATGCTGTTTGGGATATGGCTTTCAGCAGGTTGAAGGCTTGACATGGTTAAGGTTTTTGGTTTTGTGTTATAGGCTATGGTTTATGCTTCAGGCAGGTTAACTTGGCTTGATGCTTGAGTTTTTTGGCATGGTTCCAGGGGTTTGGACAGCAGGTTGTATGTTGTTTTGAATGCAGGTTCTTGAGGTTTTTGGTACTTTGAGAAATAGGCTTCAAAACAGGTTTTTCAACTCTGTTCTTTGCTTGAGAAGTTTGTGTTGTTATATATCCGTTTTGCTGGCTTTTTCTCTTGATGGTTCAGGTTTTCGTTGCTTTTCAATTTTCTTTGATACTTCTGCCCTTCTACTGTTTCATTCAGTTTGTTAATATCCTTTTCTATGCCTTTTTTTTACTGTGTTACTGCAGTTTTGTTTTCTATATCCTTTCTGCCTAAAGCCAAAACCTGTAAACCCAATTCTTTTCTCTCTTCTCTCTCCTTAGTACAGCTTAAACATTAAAATAATATTATGTACTTTTAATTCTGAAAAAGAAATGGCTGGGAAATGATGAAACTAGAAATATTTGGCTTGCATATATGGTTTTAACCTGCATTTTTCCTTCTTTGGCTTTCCTGCATCTGTTACAGTATGGAGGAGCCTTTGTCTTTTGACCTCCTCCCATATTTTGGACAGTTTACGTTGGACTTTGTTTTGGGAATGTGACTTTGGCTTGCATATGTTGTTGGTTTTGAAATATGCAGTTGATTTTGAACTATGCAGTTGATTTTGGCAAAAATGAATTTGTGCATTTCAAATACTTGTGCATTCATACTTATCAAGCAAAATTAATCCCTTTTTGTGAACCGGGAGAAATCTCGTGATTTGCAAAGAGGGTAAAACTGATTCCGGCCGTTTGCTTTTAATGATGAATTCTAAAATAATTGTCTGCTTTTAATTATATATCTAATTTTGACTTTTTTCTTTAATTATTCTTTGCAGATAAAAACAAAGGTGCATCAAAGAAGTGTTGGATAGAAGATGAAGATTTAGAACTTAGAAAAATTAGGATAGTTTTTTATTTTACTTTAAACATTTGTAAAATTATTGTTGTAAATACTTTGTAAATAAATACGGTATTTAAACAACAATTGTAACAATTAGAATAAAGATGAATAAAACTCTATTATTTTACCAGTTAATTCTTTTCTTCTTTTCAATTATTTATTTTATTATTTATAATTCTTTAAATAACTGAAAATAAATTCTAACTATTTAAACTCAGAATAATAAATAATTAAATAAACATCATTGATCAATTAATAAACTTCTTTTCAATTATTTATTTTATTATTTATAATTCTTTAAATAACTGAAAATAAATTCCAACTATTTAAACTTAGAATAATAAATAATTAAATAAATATTGTTTTAGCGTTGATCAATTAATAAACTTCTTTTCAATTATTTACTTTATTATTTATGATTCTTTAAATTATAATAACTGAAAATGAATTCCAACTATTTAAACTCAGAATAATAAATAATTAAATAAACATTGTTTTCAAAAATAATCAGCTCTTGACTTCTAAAGAAAAGTTGTAGTTGTCAAGGAGAATCGTAGGTAAAATAACAACTTAAAAAAATTGTCGAAATTTGAAAAAGTTATGAATTTTTAAAATCTGCTTTAAAAATTGATAAAATAGGTCAAATCGCTTGTGAACGCTTGCAATGTAATGATGCAGATGGGAGATGGTATCTTAGGTCAAAATTTGGGGTATAACAAAATGAAAATCAGAAATAAAATGTGTTTGTATTATTTTTAGTTTTTTAAATAAAAGTATTTTATGTTTATTTATGTACAAAAACTAAATGAAACCAAATAAATATCAAATAAAATGCAAAAAAAATGTGGAAAAATAATTTTAATATTTTTTCATGCTTAAATAAAAATATAGAACCAAAATCAAAAGAAAAAAAATTAAAAATGATAAATAGAACTCAAAATGGGCCAGGGGGTGCATGTGAAATGCAGTGGTGTGAAAAGGAAAACATCTCAGGCCCAGCCCAAAGACTCTGTCTTCTTCAACCTCCAGCATCCTTGAACAACAAAACACGCGTTTCTGCTATCTCATGATTCTTTGACATTCAGCAAAAACTTACAACAGCAATGTTATAGAGCATCTTGTCACGATTCCAAATATATAAAAAAGTCATTCTAACTCTCAGAAATGAGAGAGAATTTCTTCTCCCCCAATTTCTCACCTAGTTTTTTGTCAATGTTCAGGTTCAAAATACTCTCAGCATATGCAATATAAACGGAAAGTGGGGATAGGTATAGCTTCAGGGCCATGAATAGAACATTTTTCATTCATAAACTTAAAGCTAACTCTTCCTAGATTGAGAGATAGAAGTCCATGAACTTACCTGTTCAGCTTGGATCGTGTCTGGAAATGGAGGCACTTTCAAGGCAAGGTGAGGATTGGTACAACTTGCTTGAAGTCCAGGGATGCTATTCCAACCTTTAGCTTGCTTTGAAACCAAGTGAATCAAGCTATGGCAATCAACCTGCAAAACAGAAAAAGTGAAAATGGTGAAGTTGGTTAGAGGGGTTACAGGTCGTGTCCAATGCTTGGGATAGCTTGTATATGTGGTATGGATTGTGTATGAACTGGTTTTAGCAAGAATGCACAAGTGGATTGAGTTATGGAAGTCCAACTGCATAGGTGACTCTATTTTCTGCAGTAGGATGGTGTTTTGAGGTTTAGGGAGGTTTGGAGGGTAGTTAGCTCGTGCCTTAGCTCAGGTTTGATGTTTGGAAGGTGTACAACAAGTTTGTCTGAGCTTCTCTTGGCAGAAATGTGTGTTGTTGTGAGTTATGCAAGGTTTCTTCTAACTTAAGCAAGAAATGGCAAGTTGGTTTTACAAGCTTCTCTAGGCCCCTCAAGTATGCTGCTTCTTTTAGTCTTGATCAGTGTGTTATATCCCTGAACTTGTGCCAAAAGTATTTGCCTTGTACTTCATAGATTGCAAAATTGACATAAAGTAACACTTTTCAAAAATGGATATATTGCTTTTTCTAACTAAGGACTAATCCTTCATGTAATGACCAAACTCAAAGAATAACATCTTGGCACAAAGGTTTAGCATTTAATTTTGGAGTGTGGGTGAGATAAAATACCTGTAATCTATCTTAGAGCATGTTGAGTTCAAAAATGCAAAGTTATGGACATGTAAATTGGCCATGAACAAAGTGAGTTTTGCCCATATTGCCAAATTCGGTTCTCCCTAACCACAAGGTTGTTTGATGAGTTCTTGGACATTTTGGAAAGCTTGGAATGCGTAATACAATCCATCTTTGTAATGAAAATTGAAATTCCAAGTGGAAGCATGTGAAAAGTGGCCATGAAGTTGGGCAAAAATCTTGCCTAGAATAGGTCAAAAATTTTCTAAGTTAAGAATGTTTTGCACCCTTGTTCCAAAAATCATAACTTGAGCTACAAGCTTCTTTTGAGGAAACTTTGTGAACCAAAGTTGTAGATTTTGCAATGGACTACAACTTTCATGTTTTGAGTTTTCCTTGAATCCAAATGTATCTTGGTGAAAAAATGGGACAAAGTTAGGAAAAAATTAGGGATTTTCATAACTTAGAAAATTTCTAAGTTATGAAAATTCTTCATTTTAAACCCTAATTTGCAATTTTTGATTTCTTGATGAACAAGTTTCATGATTTGACATGTCTTGATGAAAAATGAATCTTGACACTTGATTTTGACCAAAAAGTCAAAGTTTGACTTTTCAGTATACAGTCAAATTTGGCTCAGTTGACTGGAAAATTCATCTGTCAATCTTGTGTATTTGGGATCTTTTGAACTTATTGAACATGTCAAGACAATGCCATTGGGTACTTGAGTCCATATGTGAGCTTGGTTTGCCATTGGCTAGGTTAAACAGTCAAAAATTGCCTTTGTGTAGTCAAAACCCTAAAAATGACCATTTTGCCCTTTTGGTGATCTGATCAAATTTCTTGTGGAATTGTGATCCCAACTTGATCAAATGGTTCATATGAGTTCATAATGTTGATGTGGGTCAAAAATCATGAGATTTGACTGTCAATTGACCATAGTTGACTTTTTTCCCAATACAACTGATTTTTAGGTCAACTGTCCAATTGACTGAGCAAAGATTGGAATCAAGGCTTGAAACTTGGTATGGATAAACTTGTGAGTCTAATATGAAGCATGAAAGTCATCTTAGGAATTTTAGGTCAAAACATCTTTGTGCAAACATAAACCCTAATTTGGGTCAACAGTGCAAGGAGGAGTCTTGAGCAGGGCAAACCCTAACTGGATCTTGAGCTCCAAGGGTCTTGTGATGAGAAAATGTTGAGGAAATGGGAGGGAAAATTTTGGGGTACAACAGGTTGTAACGTGGTCTGGTTCACGGTTTTAGAAAAAGGATTTAAGGCTCAAAATTATTTGGTGCCCACCCATTCTCCATGATGTTCTCCATTCCTATGTTCAGTTGACCTGGCACAAGCGTTCGTCTCTCGAGAAGAGTTTGCGATGATTGAGGAACCACAATAGTTTCTTGGACACGACAGTCACTTCACCTTTTGCTTTTGGTGTCTGATCAGACGACTTTTTTCTTTGATGAGGATTTTCGTTGGTAATCATTTCCTAACCTTTTAGGCTTTTCAATTTTTTTCTTGCTTTCCCTAATTTTTTCCTGGACAAATTCTTTTGAATTTCGATTTGAAAGTCCAGCGGGATGCCCCAATGTTTTGCCTAAGCGACTTGTTTTCAAGTTTTGACTTAGCGGGGATTTTTGTTTCTTTCTTATTCGTATTTTTTCATTTTGAACAATTCGTTGATCTTCGCGTTGTTTTTGATTTTTCGGAAGTGATCGTGACTGTCTGAGTCTTTGATAGACGAGGGATAGTCATTGTTGTATTGTCATCTGTCGACCTCCTGATGTGCGAGAGATACCCATTGGGATATATTCAATAGACACACATTGTTGTTAGATGAGGATTAACCATTGTGGTTTTGACTTTTCTCAATATTTTGATGGATAACCATTGTTATATCCTTGGATGCACACCCTTGATGAGTTCTGAATGCTTGATCAGATTAGCTGAACACTACCCGCCCCATGGTTGAAATGAGGGTTTTTTCTGAACAGAAAGGAAACTCCTACTTCGAAGGCTCAGAGGGGTTGACGAGGGTCTATCTCCCTTATATCTCTGGTGTTTGGGAATTGAAACAAGGCCTGTACATCGTCAGCAGGGTCCTACTCAAAAGCATACCAACCAGAGATTTTGCGTTTTCAGATTATTGTCATCCTCCTTTGAATCTTTACCTAAGCATAAGACTAGGAAATTTGGCATCAATATGCAAGTAAAATATTTAAAGAGTGATAACGAATGGATGAGTAAAAATGAAAGGAACACTTCAAGACAAGCATACTTATTGCATTAAGATTTTCGTTCAAAAATAGACAAGTTTCTATATACAAGCGATGTTTAAACAAACAAGCAAGAATGCAAATGAAAATGCAGTAAAGAAATCAATGATTTCCACTGTTGAGGAGACTTGACTCTGCATGGACTTGCTGATTCTGACGACTTTATGTAGTCTTGATGCTCCAGTGGGTGACAAAATTCCCTTTCAGATCTGATGTGAGCATGACAGTCTCTGAATTGATCCAGTCTTGGACTTGGTCTCTGGATGACATACCTTCTTCAATCGATTGGCCAGGTGCCCCAGTATAATATGCATCACCAAGCATATCATGTCTCAAAGAAATAATATACATCATCATCAGAGTTTCCATGACCTGGCTTATCTGAGTATTTAATCAATTATCTTCCTGCTTGAAGAAGTTTCTGACCACGGGTCAAAGCTTGCCTGTACCACTCGGAGTTACCCCATAACTAATCCCTGAGCATGTGCAGTGAGAAATCAGGTTAAACCTTTGAAGAAAGCCCCAGGTCTGAATAAGAATCCCCAATCTTCGGGTACCTGCTATGAATGCATGAATATACATGGGGTGTATGAATGAATGCCATGTCATGTTCTGTCATTTCCAAGGAATTTGCGTGCTTTGATTTTGATTTTACACAAGTAAGAGATGGAAGATTTTAGCACAAGACTTGCAAATATGATCCCTTGGAAATAATAGAACATGTATGTTAAGCATGTGGTTAGCCATGTTATGTATGCAAAGGCATGAGATCAAAGAGGATCAGGGTTCCATCATTCCTGAATATGATTGTTGCACTGTTCTGAACCATGTGAGAATCATCAGATCAAAGGTCCGGCGTAGTTTCCGCACATATCATAACCGAGTACCATGTAGATTATCAACAGTACAAGATGAATGCTTCTGGAACCAGATATTGTTGAGAATTTCTGAGCATGCTGGGAATACCAAGATCGAAGGCTCGAATAAATCTCCAGGTAAACAAGTCAGAAACTCAGAAAATAAATCTGAGAACCATACGATCATCAACAGAGTATAGCCTCTGCATAAAGTCATAACAGAAATCCAGAACATAGCCATTAGAACCAATAGCCACTGTCTGAGCATAGTCACCATTTGCACCTGTAATAATGATTCCGTCCCCACTCACGGGTGAAGAATAGGACAGGGTAAGACAATGGTAACTCGAAAATCACGGGTCCGCCTTAAAGTGCTATGGGCTTACCCACAGACGTGGGTGCCGATAGTAATTCATTTGAACCTCATCCGAGCGTGGTATATGACATGACTGCACTAATCGGACCACGTCCTATAGCCGTCATGCCCCCACTCTATTCCTAGGTGTCCTAGTGCACTCTGGCCTGGGTACTAGGCCTTTTACCTCAATAGTGACATCCCAACCCAAACAAGAAGCAGATCCTGTACAGCAGTAGTATATGGAAAACAGTAAAATGCAATGCATACGTATGCTCAAGTATATACAAAAATGAATGAATAAACTGAAAGCGTAAAGATAAACACCCAAGGAAAAGAAAGCAAGAGCTAGGAGCGACTCCGGGATGGACCAGCATTTGGTCGACCTATCCCCAGTGAAGTCCCCAGCTGAAACAATCGGCTGAAAATCATCAAACAATGAAGTCGCCATCGAACGTCTTTTATCCCACATGTAGGGAAAGGTAAACATCGAGAAAACCTGAGAAGGGAGAAGTCACGGTCTTGCGACCGAGAGATCGGGTAAGGGAGTTTGTTATGCGAGGGGAAGGTATTAGCACCCCACACGCTCGTAGTACTCTACGGTATCCACTCTTGTTATCTATCTTATGGGTGTGTTTAATCTATGCTTATTGTCTACTATACTGCTAAAGGGAGAATGCGTGCAAAAGAAAGGGGAAAAGAATGTAGGGAAAATAAAATTGTGCTCGCCTGGGCCCTACCACAATGCCTACGTATCCGTTTTGAGGAATCAGAGCTACCGTAGTTCGGCTCATATGTTTTTGTTTGTTTACATTTTTTACGGACGAAGTTAATTCCGCCTTCTGCCGCAGCTCTACCTTTGGAGACTTATCCGTTGGCACAGAAGTAAATTAATCGTGTCCTTGACTGAAAAGGGTTTTTCTTAAGAGAGGTGTGTGAGCGCACAAAATGGTTTGAGTTGATTTGTATTTTCGTTGCAGATGATGACTGATTGACCTCAAGAGTGAGATATTATCCATTTTTCTACTTAGTCATGAAAGGGGTCTTTGAGAATTGAACCACACCTATGCTTGAGATGAAGAACGATAAGGTCGAGAAGAGACCCGCTTATCATTTCTCGTACTAAGAAAAAGCATGATTCTCATCAGTAGTTTTTTAAGTGTTTTGAAATTTGAAAAGAAAGAGAAGTTCTTTGTTTTAGATGCGTATGCAAAAGGGGAAGAAAAGTTTAAGGGGAATTAGCCTATTTCTAAACCTAATGTTATCGTGCATTGCTAGACCTAAAGTTAGAAATTTGAGGGATGCTACCTAATGTTAGCATGCATGTTATTTGCGATACAACCCTGTTTCTCATGATTTCTATAAAGCGATAATGAAATGTAATAACGTGAAAAGAAGTGTAAGAGTAGTAGCGGAGGCTACCAAAGTGAGAAAATCGTCAAGAGCGAACGAAAGCACTGAAAAAGCAAGGAGTACGCGTCGAGAAAACTTCACCAAGAAACAAACAGAGTCAGAAACAATATTTAACTAAGATAAAGGTGAACTCGTATTGCGAATGCAAAGCATAATCAGAAGTTCCTCGCACAATGAAAAAATGCATCAAAAATAACGTGGCATTATTCAAGGATCAGAACTTGCCTCCAAACCACTCCTCATGCCAAGGAAATTGAATCAAGGATACAAAGTCGACAAGAACGCGTAAAAATATTAATTCTAACCATGTACTAAACACTAATTTAATTAATTCATATGCTAATAAAAAAAATTATTAAAATATCAACAAGTCGGGAATCACCATATTATCCACACCAAATTTCAGCCAAGAATCATGCAAGAAAACATCAAAATTAATTGCACAAAATTAAGAACAAAATGAAAAAATTAAAGAAATCCTAGGGGATTCGGATCAGAACAGGGAGTGTATTTAGCATGCTGATGTTAGGCCCATTGTAGAAGTGAGGTCCAATAGATTTTTTTTTGCCCAAAACCCAATCCAATTCAGCCAAAAATTAGAATCATTATTATAACAATTTATATTTAATTATTAGAAAAATAAAAATGAAAAAATGAAAAAATTGAAAATGGGAATAAGGTTAGGGATTGCAACGCATGAGCTCCTTGTTTCCTCTCCTCTCTCGCGGCGCACACAGACTTCTCCATACAACCTTCTTCTTCCTCCATCTCCGATCAACTTTCCGTCTTAGCTTCAGTGATTCCGTCTATCTCCACAGTCTCATCTCTTCCGATCCACCACCACCACACACAACTCCGTCTCAAACTCAATTCTCGAACCTTCATCTATGCAGCGACACAATCACCTTCCTTTCTCCGCTTCAAGTTTCGATTTCAAATTCCGTTTTGGTTTCGATCTAAGACGCCTTCGCAAGATTGATCGGAGACAACACAAGTTGAATCGTGGACTCATAAAATACGATGCTCAAATATGAAGAGAATTGAGAGTTTGAAGATTACCGGTCGGAGATCGTCCAACCGTTTTTGACGGTGTCCAAATCAAGGTAGTTACGCTTCCGATCTTGTACGTTCCTCTTTTCACTTCTTCTTCTATTCTTATTTTCTTCTTTTGCGTGCCTTTCTTCTTATTCTTCGTCTACTTTCTTTGTGTGCGATCGATAATGTTAATTGTCGCGGTGTTGATGCATTTACTATGAACCATCAAAGGGATTGAATGGAGAGTTTATAGGTCTTAGCTCTGTTGATTAGAGTTTCAGAGGTTGAAAACTCTAACAACAATGGTGATGAGCATATATGTGAGGTTAGGGATGGAGAAAACCAGAGAGTGAAGAGAGAAAAGTGAATAGTGGAACTGAAGAATTGGTGTAAAAAATCGTGGTGTGAAATTTGGAGGGAGCAGAATATATATAGGCACTAGGTTCGGATGAAGGGAAGGTTTGGGAGTTAGGTTCGGAGGGTTAAGTTTGCACGGGAGTTTGTTATCTCAGCTTAGGAGTCAGTTACACAGGTTTGGGTGATTTGAAGTTAGGCTTGGAATTCAGGTGGAGCAGCTTCGGTTTCAGTTAGAAGCTTGAGTTGATTAGGTTTGTGTGAAACAAATGCTAGGTTCGGTATAGTAATGTTAAGATTGGGAGTTTATTATTGAAGAGGGAATCAGTTGGAGGAAGTTGAATTCTAAGACCTTGGATTTGATGGATCAGTTTTTCTGTTATGCATATGCTGTTCAGAAGTTGGTTACAGGTTTGTTAAGTTAGTTATGAATCTGGTTAGGAAGTTTGTTGAGTGCAGGGTTGTTTTGGGGAATGTTGGAAATTCTGTTTGACAATTAGTTGGAGTTGGTTTTTTTGATTTTCTATTTGTGAATTCACTTTTGGTTTTGTTAGCTGTTTGCAGTTTGGACTGTTTTGAAGATGGTTAGGAGGTTGGCAGGGTAGTTAACAGTTAGAAAAGCTGTTAGAAAAGTTTGTTAGGAAATTGGGAAATGGAAAGTTGGTTATAGTTAGTTATGGGTTGTTAGGTGTTATGGTTTGTTTGGTAATTCTGTTACAGGTGAATAGTGATAATGATGAATGATGTTGGACTATAAATATACAACACATGGATGATTTCCCCTATACTGAAATGTGATGCATGTTTTTTACTTATGCTTATGCAGGTCTGATTGAAGTATGCTGAACTGAAGTAGCGTATTCAACATTCTATACTGGACTTGTTGCATGTATTATGAACTGATGTCATTCTTGGTTAGGCAAGTTGATGCAATGTCATGGTGATATTCTTGTAATAGCAGGGTGACTTGATGTGTGCATGAACATCTCAGTTGTATGCTATATTTTTAGATTTTATGATCATGATAATGAATGTGTGTGGTGCAGGTTCAGTGGTGCAGCTTGGCATGGTGAATGAAAAGGTGTATTGAAGATGGTTTTAACAACAAGTTTGGTCATAGATTATGCGAATATTACATATAAACATGGTGAAGAAATTCAAGACATAAGGGCATCAAGCATGAAGATTACTTTGAGATGTTATGGAAGCTTGAAGTTTGGTTTTTGCAACCAAAAGCATGAAGTTCATAAGTCTAGAAACTTAGAATTCTTATGTTTTAGGACCAAATTCATACTGTCATGTTTAGAACTTTGTATTATTGTCATTTTGAATGAAGTTGAACGAACTTTGATAGAACTTGTACAATATGCTTGAATATCTTTGAACTTGATGAAATTTCTCCCATTTTATTTCTTTTCAAATGACTTTCACGTAGTATCCACGCTATTCCGAATACTTAGCTTAAGTCCCTGAAACAAACATTGATGGAAGAATTGGGAATAAGTCCCTAATTTTGATGGATGATAAATGAATGATGCTTCCATACTTTTTGCGTAAAGATCTTGACTCATACACCTTTAATTAATGAAAGTTAGATACACCTAGTCTTGATAACTTAGTAATCATAACCATAAGAAGATAAAATTTGATCGCCAAGCCTCAAAAGAATCCTCAAAAGAATGACCCATCCCTGATTCCATGATTCTTGACTAATGCTGATGGAAATATAGTCCTATAAGTTGAGGAGGCTCCAAATAAATAATTCCATTCCATGGTCAAATAGAAACAACATTTGAATCTTGCTCAATTGATACACCCATCTCGAACCATATGGAAATCCTAATCTTAAGCCTTGAAGAAGGATTGCAACTTGATGTTGAGAAGAAAGAATATCCTTATAGTTTGACGATAAAGTAGTCCAGGAAATAAAACCCTAGCTTCAAACGAACGATTGATGGAAACCAGTTGATTCAAGCTTGAATGAGGATGATAACCTTGAAGCCAAACAACAACCCTAATTATTCAACACCCTTGATCCCGTGCTAAATTTACTAATCGATGATGCATGATGTGTTAAATGATCTACTAAAGGTTATGTACGAAAGGAAAATGTGAGATGCGTAAGCCAGATAAAAGTAAAAGGGTAGGACAAATTTGGGGTATTACAGCTACCCACAAATGACTAACAACCTCTAAGACACACAAGTCCTATACTTCTTAAGGATACAGACCTAACCGGTCCCTTAAGGAAAATCAAACAATAATCAAACTGATTATTACAATGCACAAGCTACCCGCAAATGACTAATAACCTCTAAGACACACTAGTCCTAGACTTCTTAAGGATACAAACTTAACTGGTCCCTAAAGAAAATCAAATAAATGTTTGAATACAAGTTTTGTTTATAATGATATTGCTCCTACATAAGCTGAATATATAAACTATTTTAAGAATAATGACTTAAGAATATCAAAGCTACGAACAACGCTTGTGCATAGATATTTCGTTGATTAACAGCTTTCTCTCTTAGTCTTCAAGCCTTTATATAGCTAATAAAATAATATATCCATTAAGGGGTACTCTTGGGATTTCCAGAAACATTGGCAGCTTGAGTAATAATGTGGGGGACAAGATCGTGCAACGCGTCTGTCCTTTCATGGTAGAAGAATGAAACATTGATTGTACCATGTACTATTTGTACCACGTTAACATTATCTTATTTCCTTTTGTACTTCAGTGGCCTCTGCGAGCATGAGTTTAGAAGCGAGAACATAACACAAGGTCATCAGAACTTTAAGTCTTCATAGTCTTCAGAGTATTTAGCACTTGGTCATGAGAACCTTTTCTTAGAATCTTGGGTCTTTAGAACTTCAAGTCTTTAGAATCTTTATAACTTATATCTTCAGAGTCTTCGACACTTGGTCTTTAGAACCCTTATCTTTAGAACCTTGGGCTTTTAGAAACTTGAGTCTTTAGCATATGAACTTAAGTAGAAACTTTTGTCTTCAAATCTTCTGACTGTTTCTTTAGAACACGTTGTCTTCAGAAACATGATTCTTCAACGTCTGAACTTAAGTAGCAACTTCTGTCTTCAGATCTTCTAACTTGTTTTTTTAGAACACATTATCTTTAGAGGCATGAGTCTTCAACATCTGGATGTAAGTAGAAACTTGTGCCTTCAGATCTTCTGACTTATTTCTTTAGACAAACACCAGAGCCTACACTTTAGAGTCTTCTGGAGTGTCTTGCTACTATTCATCAGAACTTGTGTAACGCAGAAACAAAATTAATTCTCTTCTAATGTCTTGGCCACGCCATCCATTAAAAGTAGAACTTGTTTGTTAAATACTCAAAAATAACAAACATTAGAGTATCAAAATTGTTCATACAAACATACTCATTTGTTATCATCAAAACTCAAAGATAATATTGCAGAACCAAATTTTGTTCTTACAAGAGATGTTAGCTTAGTTCTAAGAACGACTTTTGAACTTATTTTGAAATATACATTGATACTGATTTCATGCTTGCTGGTCCTCTAACCAAGGGACTTAGACCCATTGTGTTCAAAAATCATGTTGAAAAAATGGGCACTGTGAGTTCTTTTGATGTTCTTAGTTAGTGGGAGTTTATTCTTTATGCCATTTTCTTATCACGTTGCATTTATTTTAGACACTTTAAGTATTGGATTGTCAAGTATTTTCTATTTTGAGCATCTGATGTTGCAATGATTATTATTATTATTATTATTATTATTATTATTATTATTATTATTATTATTATTATTATTATTATTATTATTATTATTGTTATTGTTTGTCATTTTTTATATGTCAATTCTTAAAATTGGGACTCAGTGTTATTGGGACCACTATATCTATGGTCGACACTAGTTTGGATTTCGAGGCATGGTTATAATTTTGAGCTCGGCATCTTCAGGATCACTATACCGGTGATCGATGCCATATTTGAGCTGATGTATGATTTTAAGCTCGGCGTTGTCTGGACCACTATGTCGGTGGTCGACGCCATGTTAGAGCTAAGGCACTATGGTTCATAAAACCATGCAATTTCTCTGGCATTAATGCATTTGGGGGGAATTGTTAAGGACCGACAAAGAAAATAACAATTGGTTGTTGGATCACATTAGCATGATATTTTCTTGCCACACTCCACACTGATGACTAGTTGACGGAGTCCGTAGTATTTGTAACCACTGAAGGTTTTATGTCGATAAATGATATGATAATCATCGTGATTCAATATTGCTTGATTTTTGTTTGATGGAGTCATATTCAAACACTGCACCCGAAATCATACATTTCCTTAAAATGCAACTGTATTTTAAGGAATTAGTCATTGACCCGAGAGTCGTTTTCAAAATGTATTTTAAAATAAAAATCATACAATTGATTTTGCCCAAGTGGGTGAATGTTAGAATTATCTAACTTTTTATGGGCTACAATCGATTGTTGTTTAATTTGTGAAGAACATATTAATCGTGATTCTGATGGAGGTGCATATATAAGCCTTTTATTGGTTAAGTGATCTATTTTAATTAAAGGTTGAGTGTCTAAAACATGATTGATGTGGGCAAAAATGTGGACTTTAACTCTGGGCCTAATATGGCTAGGGACTAGGGTTTAGATCACTTAACCAATAAGGCTGAGTGTCTGAAACCTGATTTGAGCGTTTGAAGGTTAGTGTTTGAAACCTATTATGGCTAGGTACTCTTTGTAATCACAAAATCAGAAACATAACTGACGATTCTACAACTTGTTCTATTGAGAGTTGTGAACGAGAGTGTGAGATACAGAGGAAGATCCGATCATTTATCTTTTCAGGATTCTAAATTAAGATGACAACAACGACAATTCTTATTCCTAAATCATGTCTACAACAAGTAAGCATTGATATTCTAATTTCATATAATCCATCCATGAAGTTTGCCACTTACATTAATTTGTTCCCTTATTATATTTGAGCTTTAGTAGTTTAGGTTTTCTCTAAAGTTGTTTCGATTTATCTTTTTCAGTAAATCAGTGTGTGTTTGTTGTATCTTTTGTTGTTTTTGTTATAGTGAACTTTGTTAAATACGTCTTGCCGGCTTCATTCTTTTTATATTTTGTTGAAATTTTTACTTAAAAAAATATTACTAATATATTATTTTACCACTAAAAAGATTTAATTAAATATATAGATCAATGTGATTATATTAAAGTTTGTAATGTCCTTGCAAAATCCACTGCCATTATTAATTGGGCAATAATTACAATTTTAGAAAGCAATTTATTATAGATTTATGATCTTAACACACACTTGAAGCTATTTTG